>CAMQGK010000466.1:3727500-4205000 GCA_947000775.1 Pterois miles
GTATAAGTTTGGAACATCATTTGATTCTTTTGCAATCATTTTTTGTCCCAAATGTTTGCGTGGTAAACAGTAGAATTATGCAGTTTGCATTATAAGGCATTCTACCTTGAATCTGCGCATGAATGCAACACACTGTTACTGGATAATGTTGAGCAGTGTGTGTGGTCAAATCCTTTGCCAGACAGCGCTGCATTTTTTATGCAATCTTCAGTGTCCAGACCTCTCTCTCTGCAAATGCAGTGGTCTCATTATGATACATGAAGCTGTAATTTTTAGTACAAAACAATTGTTGGTTTGAATAAGTTGGAGAATGTATTCATTGGGTCATTTGGTTGTGTACATTTTTGGGCTCGGCGCAGGTTAATTTGTTGGTATGTATTACGTGACGGATAATTGACAGCAATACGGTCATTATTGGGAAGTAAACCAACAGGGTGAAGGGGTTTATTTCACAATGACAGTATTGCTGTACAGTGTCTGGCTTATAACATGGCTACTTACTTGAAAAGCCAATAATTTGACGCAAAACTGTTTGACATCAGAACTGCGTATATAGCAGCGCTCTGTTATACATAGCAATGGTCTGTTATACTGTACAGAGCAACGGTCTGCTATAAAGAAATAACAGACCATAGAATACCAATCAGAATCGAGTATTCAACAAAGCTATGTAATAAATAAAATCCTGTCTCTCTCCTAGCTTTCTCTCTCTTCTATATTATATATCATGCTTGCAAAGGTATTGGTGAAATAAACAAAAAAGTTTTTTTTTTTTTTTTTTTTTGCTGTCTCAAAGCAAGCACATCTCTTGAAGAAAAAGAACACCTACCATAGGGAATATTTTTCTATCTCTAAATATAATGACTGCTGGGATACGGGTCTCTCATTTTCTTGTTTTGCAGACCTCTGTAGTGAGTGAGAGCACAGTTTTCTTTATGCAGGATGTGTCTCATTTGTATGAACAGTAATACTGTTAAGCTTAGCTTAGCTTGTCTTGTACTGTATGTTTCAGTTTAGTTGGACTTTGAATTTAATTAATTTGGATTAATTAATCGAATGTATCTTAATCCCTCTCTCGCCTCAATTTATGAAACATTTCTTGTTTATGTGATATGGAAATTATGTGTTTACCACAATAACCATTTTTCAGTATATTTAACCCACTGAGACCCATAATCCCGACCGACTGTACTGTCTTTCAGAGGCTGCAGGTAGTTCAGTTTCAGAGCTAGAGTGAATCTACTGATATTATATGAAAATAGAAGAAATAAGGAATCTACAACCAGGAATCTCCACGACCAGCTGCGTCATGTTAACTTGTCGGAAGGCTCAGTAACACTCCAGAGTTATTCTAAATTTTGGCGAGGAAAAACTGGCATGACTGTTTTCACAGGTGTCCCGTGACCACTGACCTCAAGATATGTGAATGAAAATGGGTTCTATGGGTACCCACGAGTCTCCCCTTTAAAGACATGCCCACTTTATGATAATCCCATGTAGTTTGGGGCAAAAACCACAGAGTTTTATGCATGCAGTGTACTGTAAATGCGTTATTTTCACCGATTCTAAAATAGTGTATTTGAATATTTCTGAATGTTGGGGTCCCTAAACAGTCTTAAAGTCACATAAATTTGGTATCACTGTAAAGCGGAGACTCTTGTAGATCCAGTGAGCTCAGTTGTATTCATGTTTGATGTTAGTCCCTATAATAGGCATTTAATTGTAGTGAGACCATTTTATGAAAAAAACTTGAGCTCTGTGTAAAATGAGCTGTTGTGACCTCTAGGATAATCACACCTGAAACTTTACACCCACAAACTAGAGTCCTAGAGCATTAAGAGGATGTATGGCTAATCAAGGTAGATCGCCTGAATGTGGTATTTTTGATGGATTATTGATCATTTTTGTCAGTTCTCAAGTATTAAAAAAATGGGTAAATTTAGCATCAAATAGTGTAACAAATGGTATCAACCTCTAAATTGGTGCAATTTCTTGAGACATAAGTGCGCATGGGAATGGCCATCATATACTATATCATAATGTTCTAAACCCTTATACACTTTCACAATTTATTTTAATTAATTCATGTTTATTTCTGATTTATGATTAGAAGAACTTGACACAGTGCTGAGCTGCATCTCTCATCTTAATCTTCAGGTTCCCAGCTTTCAGATGATGTTCACCACTTCTGTGTGACATCTACTGTTGACCTGCTATCTCCCCCTAAGTCCCCATGTACCCCCCTAAAAAAGACAGACATGGGTCTATTGTGGGTCTCAGAGGGTTAAAGACATTCAACAGATCAAGAGG
Organism: Pterois miles; assembly: GCA_947000775.1. NCBI lineage: Eukaryota > Metazoa > Chordata > Actinopteri > Perciformes > Scorpaenidae > Pterois > Pterois miles. The sequence goes on from CAMQGK010000466.1 coordinate 3,729,811, forward strand.
TCGCAGCATTGTTGACTTACAAACTTGCAGATATTGAAGTAATGACCAAGAAAAGGTTTTAAAAACCGAATTCTGTTTTTTTTAGCTTAGTTCTGCCTGGTCTGGAAAGGATCTCAGTGAAATGTGTGTCGTTAAGGTGATGTAATCACAGACCGGATGACTAAATGCTTTGGCCACATTTTGTGAGTCGTTGAAGTTGCTCTTCCTGAAATTTGGGAAGATGTGGAAGTCACTGTGGTGAAGTAAACACACCTGTCAAGAGTTGGCTAAGAAAAGAGGAACTGGAAACATTGGTCTGCTTTTTCTTGTTTCTAGGGTTTGGATTTCTGAAATTTCCTCTTGGTTTAATCTAGAATAGAATAATACATACTTTTAAAAAAATGTGTGTTGAAATAAATATCCTTCTTGTGACACCCACCATCCACACAACATAAATCCTCCTGAATCGGGCATTGACACAGTCCGCATGTCTGATTAAAGGTTAACACAGAGAGGAAGAGCCAGGCCCATGTTTCAATCATGACATGGTGAGAGAAAGGAAGGAAAAGGAGGGAGGGAGAGAGGAAGGAAGAGGTTCTCTGGTGGCCTTTTTTGAGTTATTTCTCTACCTCTTCTGTCTAACTCTACCCTCATGAGAGTGGCATCTCTATGACGTCTTTTACTCATTGCTGGAAGAGTATGTGCTCGTGATTCCACTGTGCTATGGTTTAACTGCTTGAGCAAGAGTAAAAAAAACAGACTTTCAGCATACTGAATTCATTTATCGTCTTTTTTTTTTTCCTTTCATGGAAAATTAGTCTCAGCAATGTGACACATTTTTCACTGGTCATCTCCGCTATTCTTGTAATTACTCTCACTAGAAATGTTCACGATGAGAAAATGTTCTTACTTGGTATGTGTGTTGTGCAGTCAGATGTAAAAGCTGTTTGTTGGTGGGTTGATGTTTTTAGCTTGCTAAGAGATGAAAAATTACATGCCAATTTTGGCAATATCAGTGGCAGTGAATGCACCCTTATGTCAGGTGTGGGATATATCCTGTAAATACAGCGGCAAAGGTTGGGACGATCTTCCCTCTCTCTTACGGAAACTAGTAGAAACTATGATGGCTAGGCGTGTGACCATACACTTATCTCATGATACGATCCATGATATTGGATTCACGATCTTGGTACTATACAATTTTATGATAATTTTAACAACACTTGAATGATAATAATGACATGAAAAGTAGCCTTTTATTCAAAAGACACAAAATGCTGTTGTTTGCCCTGTAGTTCTTTTTTTTTTTTTTTTTATTAAACTGCAATGATGGTTTAGCCTAATCGTCTTATAATAGAATGTGTCACTATTGCAGGTGTTAATGAAACTGTATTTAACTGTGTTCTGTTGGTGCCTGTTTGTTTGACATTGTTATGGCAAAACTATGACCGATCACTTAGTGCCATAAGAGCTTATTTCTCCCATCGGATTATTGTGAAAATATTTATTTGTCATTTGTCACAAACAAACAGATTAGCTGAAGTAAAAGCTCCTGTAGTAAACATTTATCTTGGTGTTGTAAGCTCCTTTGACATAATATGATTTACTGGATTGCAATTTATGCCGTCTGTGATTGGGTGCAGTATTCACCAACCCCCACGCACTGACCTTGTCTTTCTCTGTTTCTCTGCCTCCCTTTCTGTTGGGGGAAGTGTATTTGGAAGGATGTGGTATTATAGTTGTGATAGATGGACCCAGAACTCGTTAACCGACTGTATCTGTGATACTGAGTAATTTCCATGCTGATGCAGCACTCCGTCATACTGAAACAACTCATATTTATGAATGATTGTGGTACTTCTCTTAAGAGACGCAACTTTCTTTTCATCATTTTATTGATGTTGGACTCATTCTTCAGCTGTGTGTGCATGTGTGTGCGTCTCTGTGTGTGTGTTTGTGTACAGCTATCTTTGTGAGGACCAGTTTGAGTTTTAGACCTTCAGAGTGAGGACATTTTTGGAAAGTGAGGACATTTTGGCTGGTCCTCACCTTTGGGCAGACCTTCAGAGGCCTTTTGAGGGTTCAAATTTGGTTTTAAGGTCCAGGTTAGAATTAGGTTTATGTTAGGGTTAGGCTAAGGGTTAGGGTCAGGCATTTCGATGTGATGGTTAAGGTTAGTGTCCTCACAAAGGTAGGAATACACGTGTGTGAGTGTGTGTCGTTGCTTGAGTCGTATGGTCAGGTCCTAATAAAAAGGAAGCAGCTTACTCATTTCTCTATTATGGAGGATGGAATCTGCCAAACAGATGAATAAATAAATGACTCAATAAATAAATAGATAAATGAATGAATAAATATGTCATTAAATGTAGCAAAGATAATATTTAAAATTATGTAGCCGTAAATGGATATTTGTTTTAATTTGCTTCTGTTTAATTTTCTCTATTATTAATTTATGTATTTATTGTTAATAATTTGTAAATGTATTTATTTGCTTTTGTAGTAAGTTTTTATTTATGTACCTTTATTCATTTGCATTTATTTTACTATTTTCTATTTAAATGTTTTTTATGTATTTATTTAATTGATTTATGTATTTATTTATTTTTAAATAAATGCAAAAATAAAAATATAAATTTGAAAATAAAATAAAAGGGAAAATTAAACAGAAGGGTAAATAAATAAGGAAATTAAAACAGATGGAACAGAAATATTAATAAAATGAATACACAAATTTATCAGTTAATGGTGTAGCTTTATTTATTTATTTATTTATTTAATTTAAATTTGATTTTGGCAGGTTCCTTCCTCCATACTCAGTTGCTCTAGAGAAGCAAGCAAGTCCTTGCTTTTTAATGAACAAATGATTGATTAATAAATTGTCAATCACCTAATTGAAGTTGGCTGTTTGTTTAAATGTCTTTAGATTGCAACATGGTGGAAAAGACAATGGGAAGTTTTTACTGTAACGGAAAAGGGAATATACTTACTTGCTTTCCTGGTGAGAGTTGTATGAGAAGATGAATATCCCTCTCATATGTCAATATTTAGTTGAGCCAGCTGCTGGTTAGCTTAGCATAAAGACAGGAGGAAACAGGTAGTCAACACCTCTAGAGCTCACTTTATGTCGTTTTGTTTAATCAGTACAAAAACTCCTCTAAAAGCTCCTGTTTTAGTTTTATAGGGGGTCATGTGCCAGACTTTTTCTTGGCTGGGACTAGTAACTTCCTGAAGTCTTCACTGGTTGCTTGGCATCTGGTCTGTCTTGTGCTTCCCTAGTTTTATGTAGAAAACATACTCTGTGTACGCACACGACTTGTCAAAGGGACAAATCACCAGCTCCCAATGTAAAGCCCCTGTCATTTTAAATCAGCTGATAATGCACCAGTCTATGTGTATTTATACAGTGACGCCACAAGTATAATCTGTTGCATCAGGCACAGGGGTGGGGGATTCACAACATGAATCATAAGGTGTCAAAAGGGAGGAGTTAGTAAAGCCAGCTCAAAGGGACGGGTAGAGGTAGAAGCTGTCGAAAAATGTGCCAAATTTCTTTAGTTTTTAGTCACACTGATCTGTTCGTTATCTGTCTTTGTCTGTCACAACCCTGCTGTTCCTCTTAAAAGACTCTACTCCATCTCCTTCTGTATCAGGAAGTGAGACAGCTGTTTCCGTGTGTCGTACAGATGTCACACACTCTCACTTCCTCCCCCCTTCGTCATTTTTAAGAATGTGTGTTGTGTTCAGGGACACCTGTTTGCTAAAGCTACTCACCTGCAAGCTAGCAATTTGTCTTGAGGGCTAGGATGTCACCATTACTCACAGACCTGGTAGAGAATTAATCAGTCTGGTGATATCTTGGATAAACTTGGATCGGTCCTTTAGAATATGAAGACTGTGTTGTTCAAACTGAATGTGAAACAAATTTTCACGTTGTGGTAGTGGCTCCAAACAGCCTGCTGCACTGACTGTACTAGGAACTAGGAACAAGTATTTTCATTGTCGATTAATCGATTGATCATTTTCTTGATTAATCAATTAGTTGTTTGGTGTATAAAATGGTGTAAAATGTTCACCAGTGTTTCTCAAAGCCCAAGATGACGTCCTCAAATGTCTTGTTTTGTCCACAACTCTGTTATAGAAGAGTAAGTATGTTTGTGTCAGCTAAGACTGATTGATAAGGAGTTATAACCTTTTATACATCGCAAACATTTCAATAAAATAGAAATATTTTCAGGGCTGCACAGTGGTGCAGTGGTTAGCGCTGTCGCCTCACAGCAAGAGGGTCAGCTTGCGGCTCTTCTGTGTGGAGTTTTCATGTTCTCCCCGTGTAAGCGTGGGTTCTCTCCGGGTACTCCGGCTTCCTCCCACCGTCCAAAGACATGCTGTTTAGGTTAATTGATGACTCTAAATTGCCTGTAGGTGTGGATGTGAGTGTGAATGGTTGTCTGTCTATATGTTGTCTGTCTCTATGTGCCCTGCGATGGACTGGTGACCTGTCCAGGGTGAACCCCGCCTTCGGCCGATGCCAGCTGGGATCGGCTCCAGCCCCCCCGCGACCCCTAACGGGATAAGCGGTTGACGATGAATGAATGAATGAATAAATATTTTCAATTTGTGCAAATTAGTCTTTCCCTACTTTGTCCTGCCCCGGGTAAATTCAGGCCTATTTTTGTCAACTTTTGCACTGTCTTCATGTTAGTATTGGCACAATACTGGAATTCCTTACTTTGATACAATACCTTGAAAAATATTGACCTTTGATTCAATTCAGGCCTATTTTTGTCCCCTCGCATTGTCTTTCGGCTCTGTGGCGCAATGGATAGCGCGTTGGACTTCTAGTTGACTCCCAGGAGGAGGAGGCATTCAAAGGTTGTGGGTTCGAGTCCCACCAGAGTCGATATTTATTGGGGGCGGCAGTAGCTCAGTCTGTAGGGAGTTGGCTTGGGAACCAGAGGGTCACCGGTTCAAGTCCCGACATGGACCAAAAACTGAGTGTGAACTGGTAGCTGGAGAGGTGCCAGTTTACCTCTTGGGCACTGCCGAGGTGCCCTTGAGCAAGGCACCAAACCCCCAACTGCTCGGGGCGCTTGTCAGGAGCAGCCCCCTCACTCTGACATCTCTCCATTTACTGCATGTATGTGTGTTTCAGGTCTGCATGTACCATGTATGAGTTAAACAGAGTGTAAATTGAATTTCCCCACTGTGGGACTAATAAAGGTAGATCTTCTTCTTCTTTGTGGTGTGTCAAACAGTAGCATGCTATTTATAATGTAAAATTTACTTCACTTTCAGTCAGACACACCTATGTATGGATGTTAATAATATTAACAGACATAAAGCATTAGCACATTTTAACTGATTAATGCTATCGGTTAAAAGGTTAAAAGAAAAATTAATAATTAATTAAAAAGTTTAGCAAAACACAGACGAGCAGCTCATCACTTTAAGGAGAAAAGCTGGTCCACCTGAAGAGCTCACCTTAAGATTCTGAACCGGAGTTGCAGATACAGGAAGTTGGCTTGTGTCTTGAGCACAGAGCAGAAGAGTTGTAGCCTTGTAACATTTATTCACCGACAAACTGTACAAATTGTCTGAAGGACACTCGCTAAGTTATGCCGTGCTGACAGACCGTCTTTCAGTGACAATGGCGAGCACAAAACCACTGGAGCAACACTGGAGCTGCTAATGTAGCATAAACACACACTCGCTGTGTGTTTGACACTTGCTAGTGGCTGCATGTGACACTACATGCAGCACCGTGGCTGCTAACGGTCACAGACAGTGAACTGGCGACAGTGAACGCAGCGCCATGATGGTGAACTGGGGACTCAGTTGTCTGTAGTGCTCATACACTGCAGCTGGTGCACCGCTGCAAATCTTGTTGGTTAATGGTTAATAATTGGTTGACAAGGATCGGTCATTGGTTAAATTGTTAGTTAGTATTCCTACTTCTATGGCATCGCACTGCCTAAAATAAAGTAGTTCACATTTGTAGCTACACAACCAATGCAGTTGTTTATATGCGTTCCAAACACACTATCAATGCATGATTAATACGCGTGTGTACATACACACACACACACACACACACACACACACACACACACACACACACCGAAATCTGCCCTGTTAAGCCTAGCAGATGTCTTTAATCAGATCATGTCCTATGGATACACAAACATGTTTGCTGCCACACTGAGTGCACATTGAACAAGGCACACGCATACAGAGATACCTCTTCTGGTATATTGTTGTTTAACCCTTTCTGTCAGGTTAAGAGGCTTTTCTGATTGAGCCAAGCTTAACCTGTCACCCCTCAATAATCTTTCCCCTCCACAGAATTTCACTGCCCCATCACTCTCCAGTGGGATATTTTTTTTTTCTGGTTTCACCATATCAACCCTGGACCTTTCCTCAGCTCACGAGTGGCAGGTGGAGGATGGGTGCTCCTTCAGCTTACCCCACCTCCCACTGTCCTGCCCCAGGGTTCGGGAGCTTTTGTGTTGGCTAGAGGAAGTGTATTGTGTGCCCATCTGCCCCCCTCATCTCCCTCTTTCTCCACAAGCTTCGCTGTTTACCCTCAAAGGGCCAGCAGCAGATGGGGGGCTATGCAGTCACACAAGCACCAGCAGAAAGGTGACGGGGGGTGTGTTCTCGGGGGTGTGTTGAGTATACGATTGTGCATGTGTGAAGTCTTTTGTTTGTGGAGGGAAGTCTGCTATATTTAGATGTGCCAATGTTAGTTTCTGCACGTGATTTTTGTTTCCAGTGCATGCTTATGTCTGTCTTTTAGTTCCTCTGAACAGTTTAGCATTGGCGCTCAAAACTACCCTGGGTATAATCCAAAACTTATTTAGGATTATTTGTTAGTTATTGATGTAGACAGCATTGCAGTTGGTGCAATGACCTATAGACTTTTCACTAGCAACAATTTGGAAGCAGTAATGTTGTCATTGACAGTATCGTCTGATTTACACAGGCTTACTGTAAGTGTGTTGATTTGAGGCCTTGAAGGTATAATATGTAACCGTTGTTGGTTCGTGTTTGTAAACACAACACATTCAAAGTTGGCCACACCTCCGCATCTCAACTAGCCAAGATAAAGAAAGCAGCGACGGTCGAGCGAGCTATAGAGTGACTGAAGAGAGAGAGCGGCGTTAGTGAGAACAAAGCAGCGAATCTGAGAAATAAAATGTCATTTTCAGATTGTTTCCCAGCGGTTTTGTTTAAAACACACATTTAACTCCACACAACTCTGCATACTCCTGCAGGAAGGTGCCAAGTTGCTGGATTTTGAATTAATACGGCTTCCTGTCTGCTGGTTGTGGCTCACCACCGTACTTGTTAAACTGTGAAATATGGCTGCTTTGTATGTGGAGACTTGTGCCTCAGGATCAGCTGAATGGTGTGACACAGCGGACGTATTTGACCACCTGAATGAGCTGCTCATCCTGTGTGCTGTTATTGACTGAGGGTTACACCGCCACTTGGGGTCCAAAGGCTGTTTGCAAACATCCAGAAGTGTCCCGAGTAAAGCAAAATACAGAAAATACTGCTAGAAAATAAGGCAGAAGGCTGGATTTCTGCAGAAGACACCACCAAACACTTCTAGTGGGGCATAACTGATGATTTAGAGGGTTTATTTTTGTCAATACATTTAGTAAATTTTTGCATATTATACCTGTGAAGTCAAAGAAACCCAATGTGCAATAAGACATTTGGAGGTCGACTACCATGGGTTTGAAACACTGTTTGGGTCAGCCTGAATTATTATGCAGGAAATGCTGTTGTTCATTCCTGCAGTTTAAAGTTTCATAAATACATTTTTTTTTCATATCTACAGTGGAATTAGATACTTCCCAAGTAAAACAATATTATCTGCCTATACACATATTTTCACATTTACCACCTGGCTTTGTGGCACACTCAAAATCATTTTAAATGTTACGTTTTTAAAATGGACGCAACACTGTGGCTCTTGACGTTATGTTAAAACTCTATAGAGGGTGGAAATGACACAGGATCACAGTGCATCAATTCTGTCCAGTACTTAAATTTTTGTGTCTAGACGGTCATGTTTCTTTTTGGGCGTTTTTTTTTTTTTTTTTTTTTAACACTCTGCTGTGACGCAGAAAGTCCGACCCACCCTTGTTTGTTCTGTCCCAAAATGTGGCTGAACTTTGCTGCTATGTGTTCACTGTCAAGATAAAGCAGAGAATACACCACTGCACCATACCAATTCTTCCTGCTAACAGAGAAACTTGTTTTTTTTTATCAGTCACTCAGCCCTCACACCCTCACTTCTCACCTGAACAATTAATCAAAATATCAGAAGTAACATTTTATATGTGTTACTTTATTCATTGCCTTTTCTTATCAACAACATTTTCATAAACAAAGTCACATGCAGAGGGAGGGAACAGTATCCGTTTCACTTTTCACTTTTGCAAACTAACTAGAAGTTAATTGTCACAAACCAGCGTGGATATTATCAAAAGGACCATATGAATTTGATGGCTTTTTTCAATAAAAGTTTTTTCAGTTCATTCCTCGTCCACAAATTCATCAAATCCTTCATCATCAGTGTCTGAGTTAAACAGCTGGGAGACTTCAGCATCAAGCACGCCCGAATCCGTCTCGTCATTATCCGAGTCAGTCTCGTTGCTGTTACTTAGCTGTTCAGTGATGATTCCTGCCTTCGTGATCCATTGGCAGATAGTGGAGTAACTCCCTGTCGTTGTCCTCCTCTGTGTGTTCGCCTTCTGTCATCCAACGCTCCCACACAGCTCGCAGTTTAACTTTGAACGACCTGTTGACACCAATATCTAGCATTTGGAGTTCTTTACTTAATTCACCCGGAATGACGTCAAGCTCCAAAGTAGTTTTCCTCACTTTCGTTTTGACATTGTCGGTGAGATGGGCACGCATGGAGTCGCAGATCAATAGGGAGTGGAGCGTTGCGGAAAAAGATGTTCGGTCTCTTGATTACTCCTTCTTGAAAGTCGCTGATTTCCATGTCAAGCGCTACCGCTGCTGCCTTGAGTCGAATAGAGACTGTAGAGACGCTTCTACCTGCTGCTCTCTGTTGAATAACACACTGTTCTTTGTTCTCTTGGAAACTCTGTTTGGTCTTCTTTACGTGATGCAGGTCATCATCTTGCTTCCTCCACTTCTGTACCTTTGATTCATTAATATTAAATTCTCTCCCAGCTGCTCTATTCCCATGTTCTGCTGCATGACTGATAACCTCAAGCTTGAAATCTGCGTGCCATTTTGGATCCTTATACTCGCATGATAATGTTACGCTGCCTATCTGTTGAAGCACAGTAACAGTAGTATTACTCCACGAGGTGCCTGATTACTGTCAGTATGTATTACTCATAATAAAACATTTTGACAGATTTTTGAGTGCCCTGTACCACATAAAATTGGTTCGAGGAGATCAGTAAGCATAACCAGAATTCATATATAAGCCGCACTGTCGACTTTTGAGAAAATTTAAGGATTTTAAGTGGGCCTTATAATCCGGAAATTACGGCAGTCATAGTAATAAAGTAAAACTTGGTATAAAAGAGTGACACAGAAACAATGAATTGACATGTGCCTGACCTCCACGTTGCTGTGAGACAGGCCTTGTGCTGCAGTTTGAGGCTTGAACCAAATAAACAATGCCAGATTTAAATATGCTGTCTGCATTATTAAAACAAAATCAAGAGTACTGAGAGATCTGATTCACTTGTAAAGGAATAATTGTAATGAAACTTTGGAATTAGGTCAGAACAACAGAAAAACCCCTTACCATCTAATATTAATGTAGTGGAAATATAGTTAGTTCATGGCAAAAGCATCAAAATTGTCTAAAATGTTTATTTAGAATTTTACTGTTGATCCTGCTGGATCATCGAGGGCCTAAAATGGTTTGCTGAAATGTGTGAGCTACAAGATACCAGATTTTAACAGGAACAACCTTTTCAATAATTTAAGTTATGTTCTAGTTTAATTTAAACCCATTTAGAAATATAATAAGCCTTATTGGCTTGTTTTATATTGAAATAGATGCATGAAACACACAAATGAGAACAGAGGCTTTCATAGCATGGTTTGACCTTGTGGTTTCAGCTAATGTGGGTTTGAGGTCACGTACTTTCGGTAGGTTTAAGTGTGTTTATAGTTGAACTAGGTTGAGATTTTAAGATTAATCGGCTGGGTGAAGGAGTCAGGCCAGAACAGTCAGTGCATTTACTCACACAACCAGGTTACAGTCGGCTTTCTAAAGTCAACCGATTTCTTGAATATCATGTTGTGAAAAACACAGTTTCTCTAATTTGGGCAGGGGATTATGAAATTTTGTACGTGCTAGTGATGCTCGGGTCAGGGTTTGTTATTACCCACCCGAAAACCAGTGGCTTTTGTCATTAATTGTTATATTAAGGAAGCAATGCTTCAGGAAATAAGGATGTGGGGAAAATGTTATTACTGATCTGCAGTTTTACGGTAACTAGTTTTACCACAGTGTATGTAAAACCATTGTTTACTTGTTTTTTCTTCTGTGTAACCTGGTTTCGTATGTGCATGTAAACTGACAGTTTGCCAGGCCAGAGAGCAGACTGGCTACTCTGGCTCTCCCAGCACTCTTTACCCGCTGGAGCGAAGCCCACTGTTGTGTTGTGACTGTGGGCAGGGTTGGAATGTAATACAGCACAAGATAGACAGACACGGCTCATTGTCAAAGCTGCAAGGCTGAATTCTTTCCATTGACTGACAAGGATATTTTAGGGTTTTACTCTGGGTATTGTATTGTATAATTAAATCTATAAACAAACACTAGCGCTTATTTAACATTAAATTATCACAACAGTTAAATTGTCAGTCACAGCTTATACTTTGAGCAGCTGTACTGAAAAGTTGATATCTTCTATAGCAAAGGAACACTGAAGTGTCCTCTGTTTTCTGCTTGCCACGTGAATAAAAAAGGAAGATAATAGTCATAAAAACATACAAACTTGCATGCAAAATTCTAAATTGCATTTGCATTTTTGCTAATTGTCTAAATTCAGACAAATTGTCAGTCTGTTTTGAAGGTGTAGCTGTGTAATCAGTACTGTCTCCTGGTTGATGAACTTAAAGGTGATTATCTTATATTTACTCTTTGAGACATGTTGGAGTTCAGAGTTCAGAAGTTCAGGCCTGTATTTGACTGCAACTCTTTTTACTACTGTAAAGGAGACAGCTAGTTTCCTTTGACGATCAGTGGTATTTGCTGTTAGTTACCACTGGCAAGGCCATAATATATGACCCTGTTCAGAGTCACTTCTTCTGTTTACTGTACAGGGGGACCCATTCACACTTTGTAGCTCACTGACCACTTCCTCTTAAGGCTGTTCCACACTAAAATGTGTGACCTCACACATAACGGCATGTTATGATAAATCTAATGGTTTTGTTTCTATAGTGTGTGGAGAGCAGTGATTTGAAGCAATGAACAGCACACCACACACTAACAGATTCATTCGTGAACAAGAGTCCCGACTCAAATCTCACAAAATCTCTCGTGATCAAATGTAACTTTAGTGTAAATAAACATTGCACACGATGGGCAGGAAGAATTAGCGATGTTAAGTTATTCGCTACTTTTTTACTGAAAACTAACGGAAGAAAAAAAGAAAAAATTATGAATGAAGTCAGGGACACACATTAAATAAACGCTTGTATTGTTGCCACTAATCAGCAAGACAATCCTCCATTTCTGAGGTCCATTTTAATTACTACTACTTTAGTTTCGCTTTTGCATTTGCTGCAGCCATCATGACTGCTGTTGTCCTTCCTTCCTTCTTCAGTCAGCTGTGTTCTCAATTGCCTATTGTTCTTTCCCATGTGACTGGCTATCCTCGGGGTTTCCTCACACACAACAGGATATCCAATTATAAATATTGTACTCAATTAATATTTGCACTTTGAAATTGATGCGGCCAGGATGGACCTCACACCACAGGTACAATCGCATGAGCATTATTGGCTATACCAGTTTTTCAATAACTTTTCAGGCAGCGTTCTAACAAAAAGTGAAGCTCAAAATGCTTCACCAACAAAACAAAATAATAAAAAAAAACAACAAATAAGGCTTATGGCAAGAAAAAAAATGAAATAAGATGTATCATACCTAAAATAAAGAAATTAACTTAAGTTTTCCTGAAATCATATTTAATTGAAATGACATCTGTGTAAATTCATGTCCTCAAATGACCAAACCTTTCGTTATTTGCTTGCTCTCCACTGTGGTGATGAACATAATAATGCTGGGTTCCAGGCAAGAAAAAACACAATACAAAGACAAAATTACGAGCAGTAAAATACTGAACTTAATTACATGTGGCCATAAGGCCTGAGTCATGCCAGTGGCCTGTAATATGAAGCGAGTTCAACATACCCAGGGTATTTCCTCGTTGTCTGGCTTCACTAACCCTTACAAAAGAGATCCTGCTAAATGGTCCTACAACTCTGGTTATCAACTTTGTAAATCAACCCAGGATTTCTCAATCTCACAGACAGCAGATAGACAGGCAGAGGACCACATTAGGAGGAGTGAACTATATTAGACAAATATGAAGAAGTTAAGCACATAATCCAGACTAAAAGTAACACAGTTGAAGCTGCCAAACGCAGGGAGGACAGCTGGCAACAGAAAAAAAAAAAAATGCTGATGAGTGAATATGGAAATTAACAGACTTATTAATTTAATGGAATGCTCAAAAGTCAGATATAGTCATCCAGATGGAGCGGTGATATATACAGTATACTGTAAATAGCTTTTAGAAGTGTAATGGATAAAGGGATTACACTTTATTATGGCCTTTTGTCATGATGTGGTGTGTGACTATTTCAGTCCTCTTTCAGCTGTTTCTGGGATTCCGGCAGTGTGAAACAGACTTGAGAGCAAGTAAAAAAATAAATATAAAAACCTAATTCAAAACAGTAAATACCCACAGCATAAATCCAGCTGTCCTCCCTGCATTTGTCAGTTTAACCTTTGTTGTTTTTAGCCTAGATTATGACTAAGTTTGTGTTTGTGTAATATCATCATACATTCCACATACCAAGCTTTAATTGGTGAGTAGGCTGTGTTGTTATACAGTGCGAGTTGATCTGGAGCAGGTTAGCTGTTCAGCATAAGTTATCATGGTGATCTATCCCGGTAAGAAGTGAGCCACCTTCCTTGCTAACTGCAAATCCTGCTTCGTAGTAAAGACTCCAGGTACCATTAGACCAGGTTTTCCTGAGTGTGCTTGAGCAGCATGTTGAACATTTTAACCCTTTCTCTGCAACTGACCTTTGAGTTTGTAGTGACATTTTACTGTTGGGGATTAATAATGTAGTAGCAATCTGTTGTTTAACGGTGCATTGACGTCCTGACACACAAAGAGGGTGCTACATTCATGCAGAACTGGTTTGGTGAGTCTCTACACCATCTTTTCAACTTTCTGCCAGCTGATGGCAGCACTGCACTTTTGCCTTTTATGCTTACTATTGATGTGAAGTAGTAGTGGCATTTGCAGTTGGCTTCATATTACCTAGTACATTAAATTTATGTACACCATGAGACAGATGATTATTCAGGGTCCAATTCTTTCTCATATCAGTAATCAATTAAACAGTAGTGATGATTTGTTATGTTTATATTTGATGCTAATCAGCCTCACCTTCCTTGTCTCTGTCCTTTTGTCCAGATGCTGCAGGATTGTGCCAAGGCCCGTAGAGAAGTGGAGCTCCACTGGAGGGCATCACCATGTGCCAACATTGTGCGCATCATTGATGTGTATGAGAACCTCTATCAAGGCAGGAAATGTCTGCTTATTGTCATGGAGTGGTGAGTGCACAGTTTCAATGTCACACATACACCAAAATATGTAGCGGTGAATAAAATTATCATCGGTGCATGCAGCTCATTATCCTCCTGTCAAAAAAACTTCGGAGCGCATTTTCAACACGTTTTGTCTTGTGACAGTTGATCCCTCTGACAGATAGATACCCGGTTTTAAATGTGTAATGTTACATATGTAGACAGCACCCAGCCCAGCAAGGTATCAGCAGCACACTGCAGGCACACACATGGCTTTGGTGGTCCATTCTTGGTGGGTCTTTTGAGGATTTGATGGAGATGCTTAAAGTGAAATTGTTTCAATAAAGCAGAAGTTTGAGGGTATAGCTTTCCCTTTTCTTCCTAGAAATTTGAAGTTTGTTGATGGAGCATCTGATACTATTTAAGATATATTTAAAGTAGACAAAATGCTGTTTAATTACATTTTTATTATTGTATTTTTGATATGGTATATGATAGTGGTAAAAAACAAATTCACAGCACTGTTTTACAAGTGAGATGTCCCTGCAGTAATGATGGCGGATTTACATCCACCTTCAACATGGATTAGTCTATATAGTTTGCGTGTTTCCCACAGGACTTTGTGAGACCGTGGTCAGTGGACCTTTGACTGTCTACAGTAGTCCAGAGGCTCGCGCCATCAGAAGAAATTTTGTACATTTTAAAGTTAAATGCAGCGATCCGGTGCACTTTGAGAGCAAAATGAAGAGGCTAGATCTATGAAGAACATTGATCTAGCAGTGTTGGAATGTAACTATGTACATTTACTTACTACTTAGTGAGTGAGTGAGTATGCGAGTATTTCCATTTTATGTAACTTTACACTTCACTACATTTCAGACAGAAATATTGTATTTTCAACTTTAGTACATTTATTTGACAACATTCATTACTTTGCAGATTCAGATTCTTAGTACAAAATATAAACCTGTAGAGGAAATGCACTCAGTAATGGCCAGCCAGTCCGCCCATTGAGAAGAATAAAAATGCTTTTTGCTCATTGTGAAACTGGTGGGACAAAATTGACTATGGTGGACCACCATGGTCAAGGTACCTAATAAGGCTGTGCAATACATCTGTCTCCCAATGCAATACTATCACAATACTTGGGTGCTGATTTGATATACTATACTGTGTGATATATCCAAGTATTGTGATTTGACTTTTTTAACCCTATACCCTGGGAAACATTCAATCATACACTTCTAGAGACTTTTACTTTGGAAAATATGTAAATTTGTACAGTTAAATACAGTAAGATGATGTCATGTCAAATATATCAGTCATTGTCCGGAATCGTTCATCAATTTTTTTCCAGTGACCTAAAAATAAAAAAAAAAGAAATTTCCCTCACAAATTAATGGTAGTTTCTTTTTAATTTATAAGGGACATGTAATGTTTTATACCTCTGGTGAATATAAATAAATATGTCAATCTTATTTCCATATATATGTATTTTGTATATATCATTATCTTTGTTAACACCGTATTTTAAGAAGAAGAAGAAGAAGAAGAAGAAGAAGATCTACCTTTATTAGTCCCACAATGGGGAAATTCAATTTACACTCTGTTTAACTCATACATGGTACATGCAGACCTGAAACACACATACATGCATTAATAGAGAGATGTCAGAGTGAGGAGGCTGCTCCTGACAAGCGCCCCGAGCAGTTGGGGGTTTGGTGCCTTGCTCAGGGGCACCTCGGCAGTGCCCAAGAGGTAAACTGGCACCTCTCCAGCTACCAGTTCACACTCAGTTTTTGGCCCATGTCGGGACTTGAACCGGTGACCCTCCGGTTCCCAAGCCAACTCCCTACAGACTGAGCTACTGCCGCCAGATATACTCACACATGTAGTTCAAATTTCAAAATCGGAGAAAAAAAAATTGCGATGCATAGGTGAATCGTTTTTTTTCCCCCCACACCTAGTAATTAATGGGAAACACTGAATAAATGGACCAATATTTTCCAAAAAGTGCAATAATTTGCCAGAACTACAGGCCTTATTTTGAGTATTAGACGGTATTTCCTTCAATTCTGATTTGGCTTGCTTTGCAAAGCTGTACATTCAATCAAATATTGTGGTATTGGTTGAATTTATTTGTGTAATTGCAGTTTTGAGATGTGGGGAAGCAGGTTTGAGAAAACCTTGATTACCCTGAGCAAACATGAAATAAGCCTCTTGCCTTCTCAGTTGTTCTAATCTAAACACATTTGAGCCAGGTTAATTATTGTAAATCTGTAGTGTATGACCTTAGTAGAAAATGACCCATTTCTTCTAAATGAGCGTTATATCTTTTCCTCGCTTTTGTATTTCCATCTTGCAAAACCACCAAACCCCCATCGACTTGTCACACGTGCACTCATTATGTTTGTGGTTCCTCCCCTGTGCAGAGGTAGTGGACCTGTCTGCCTGTACACTCACATGCAGCTGATGACTAATTTCCTTGAGAAAATGCTAAGCATGAATTGCCAATAAAGAAAAGTAGTTCTTCTGATGAAACTAATTTCCTCGAATCTCACACACAAGATTCTTGTGGGATCTAGCTACTCAGTGTGCTCGCTTTTTGACACTGAACCCAAGTCAGCCCGATGACCTATATTCTGCTGTTCAGGTATTCTCCCATGTTGTGTAAAGGGTCACCATGTCACTATGTCAAGTCAGCTTGATAATTTTGGAAATTCAGTGATTTTTCATTACGATGAATATAGACTTTTTATTTTATCTGATTGTCAATCCCATATACACCATCCTTGGAGACTCAAATACTCAATAGCACACCACATTTGTAGTGGAAAATAGTACCCAACAAATACACCATTTACTCTTGTTTGAGGTATGCTTGCTGCAAACTACAGTGCCCAGCTGTTTTAGGAAATTGTTTAGCCTTTTTTAAAATTTTTTATACTTTATTTAACAATAGTCCAGCGAGTCCGTATAACTCAATCCAACAATTCGTCAGTAAATCCTTCCAATATGACGGTTATCACTCAGTTTTGGTTGAAACTACCAGAGAGGTCAGAAGTGTTGACTCAACTCTGTTGTTATTTTGGAGGGTTTGTGGTGTTGAATTGTATTACATAATACTGTCACATGTTTGGGTTGCCCAGTTCCTTATATACTGCAGTCTGTGTCATTGCAAACTCTACTATTTGGAAAAGGCTGCAAACAGCCATGTGCTACCTCTGTGACTCTTGATGTTGCCATCTGCTTTACTTATGTCCCCACATTGGTGACAACTGTGGCTGGAGGTATTATGTTTTCTGGTTGTCTGTCCATCCGTCCAACCAACAGTTTCCCCTCAATGCCATATCTCCAGAAAGCCTGGAGGGAATTTCTTCAAATTTGGCGCAAGCATCCACTTGGACTCCAAGATGAAGTGATTTTGGTACGTCAGGGTCACTGTGACCATGTGAACATCATATCAGGAGCGCTTGGAGTGAATTTTATTACATCTGGTACCTCATTTGGACTCAAGGATGAACTGATTAGAATTTGGAGGTCAAAGGTCAAGGTGACATCACAAAACACATTTTTGGCCATAACTCAAGAACCTCATATGCTAATTATAAAAAGTTCACATGTGTAACAGGATGAAATTATGCACTAATGACATTTTGGACAGATTTGTAAACTGAAACTTGACTTGTTGGCGGAGGCATACGACCACAAGGTGATAATTCTAGCTTTCACCTGTCAGCAAATAACTTCACCAGGAGGGCTTAACCCCTGGTCTCTGTAATGATGGCTTTACCCCAGTGCCACCAGCTGTTTCCATTGTCCACCAGCAGAATAAATAACTAATGCACTTCAAAGGACCTTGCTCAGTGAGAATGTCAATGAGGGGAGACAAATATACAATGGCAAAAAATAGAGAATTGCACTAGTGTTAGAGCTGTCGGATGGCTTTGTGTCTGACCTCTCTAGTCGAGTGTTTGCTGCAGAGTAGCAGGTTTCCACCCGGCGCCTTGCACATTTGATTTAAAGGCTCATCCTCCACGTGGTGAATGCCTTATTAATGTTATGGCTCCCTTATAGCATTGGGTTTAAATCCTGAATATTGCCACATAGGTGCCTTTTCTTTTCTCTTTGACACCAAATCCTTTGCTATTGTCTTGTCCGTCAACTCTCTGTCGTGCCCTGTCTGTGAAAGTATCTGCTCTGGCACTTTCAGTTTGTTGCGTCTGTCGTCTGACTGTGTGGCTCTCATATGCGAAAATGAACTAAATGGGTTTTATTATTATAAATAAGCAAAACGACAGTGGGGATGGTGGGCAAGTCATCTAATATATGTTTGCCCGAACACCGGGTTACACCGGTAACACCGACTACCGTGGCAAGCCTAACTCCACATGCAGCAACCTCATCTAATGATAACTTTATGGCCTGGTCTTAAAGAGAGCCACACTGTATAGACCCAGTTCTTAAATCTCAGGTAGCTCAGGTATTAATGCTGTAACACACCGAAGAATCCACATGCTGCCAGGTGCACACTCATCAATAGAACAAACAGACTTTTATTCAGTATGCAAAAGGTCCATTTAATTAAATCATAAATTATCTCCAAACTGTTAAAAGGGTATTTCAATTCTGTTTTGGAGAAAAAAAAACAGCTGATGTGTATTGAGTGTTTTTGTAAATGGTTATGATATCCCCAGCAAGTACATTTCATCATCCCTGAAGGCCAAGTGTCTCCATACAGTACAGGAGATGTGACTGTAGTCTGAAACTGTGTGAGGGTGTAACAATGTTTCGGCTGTATAAGATGTGCACTCTACAGTAAGTATCTGTTCTGCTGAGAATTCACACTTCACCTTTAGACATTGTCAGAAACACAGGGTGGGGTCAAGAGACATCCACTCCATCTCTGGCTTTGACCACATGAGAGAAATGGCAGATCAGTGTGAAAACCGTTTGCGTTTTTGTCACATTGCAATTATTTTAATATCAAAATGCAGTGGATGGCGCTACTGTCTGTTTGTCAGTATGCAAAATGTGAACGTGAATGACTGATTTTGAGAAATTAAAGTGTTCTGTGGTTTAGCAGGGCTGTCCCACGGCTCTAAGTCTTCGGATCCTGCTCTCCCGTTAACACATGCACGCTTGAAGAATCCGTCTGTGTGGTCATGCACATAGTCACACACGCACACAAAATTGGCATTGATGATTGGACCTGAAACTCACACAGTCATACTGAGCAAAAAGATTAAATGAAACTTATCATCAAGTGCATGGAGTAAGATTTTCTCATACTCATGCATATTGAATTCAGCCATTAGCTTTGTATTTGACAGTGCCTATAACATTTTCTGTAATTGTCTGTGCTACTTTACTAAATAGTTATGCTGTTTATAAATGTTCTTAATTATTTTAGTGGATTAGGGAATACTGAGTAATGATCCTTGTATAATAGTAATCATGCTGTTGTCGTTATTCTGTGAAATTGACAGTAGGCTTTCTTAAACAACCTTATAACAGTGCATCCTGCTCAGCACTCTAGAGAAGATTGCTGTGCTCCCAGTTATTAAAATTTCCTCCCAGCAAAGGTCAGAACCTCATGATGTCTAAATTGCATCCTATAGCCTACTTTTGTCTATATATTAAAAGCAACATGTGCATTTGTGTTAGGGCAGCTTCCTGAAAGGTGGCCAGTCAGTGTGCATTACATTATGCTGTAGATTATTATATTGTAGCAAGGCAAGCATAAAAAACAATAGGGGATGGGAACTGCAGACTGTTCTTGGGCATTGCAGCTATTGTTGGAGACTAGCTTACGAAGCTACAGTAGACTGTCATTGCCTGTCACCAATCTATTCATCTGTCTTTCATCATCAGAAATGTGTAAAGTATGTGCGAAAGACAAATACCCATATAAAGAGAAGTGTGTGTGCGTGCAGCAGAGCTCGCTCTCAGTGAAACACAGCAGAGAGGCGAAGCAGGGTGCCTGCAAATGAAACCAAAACATAGCGCCATATTTTTTTCTGTTTAGCCGGTGTGAAAAAACGTTTATAACAGCAGAGGAAACCCCCGATTTTCATAAACTGCATCCACATTTTGGCAAATTCCACACTATTCTGCACTTTACAGCTGATTCCATTTTATCATCAGATTGCACGATTCTGTCTGTTTTCCGCATTGTGTGAATCATCCAGTGAACATCTGTCAGTAAAAAGCTGACGTCCAGTTTACTAACAGATGGAGGAACTAGTAGTTAAATCTTTGTATTGAATAGCCAAATCTGATTAAACTTTTAAAAATCTGATTGCGTACAGCCCTGATCTCCATATAATTTCAACAATATTTGTCTATTTTCAAAGTAGGATACTTCTAACATACTCACACATTGAACTTGTATAACGCTTTTATGAAATACAAATGCTGGTAGCTTTCTAAATGAATGAGTCCTGGCAGAATAAACTTAAAGCCTACATTTCAAGTAAAATAAATAAAAAATGCATCTTTTAAAAAAGTGTAAACAGACCTCTCAGCAGTGCCTTTCTCACTTTATTTTTATTTATTTTTCTCTACTTCGTTGTGAGATAAATGGGCCTGTGACTGGCAGTAGTTTGAATATTGGCTGAGATGGAGTTGGTGCCATTCTCATGCACGTGTAGGTGATCGTTGGCTAGAACCGCCACCTGGTCCACCATTTCGTGATGCCTGTACTCGGGTCAAAATCAGATGAGAGGAGATAAGGGCTCTGCACACACTTCATTTTTGTCCTTTTTCCCCCTTAATAAATACTTACGTTGAGCCTTTCTTTGTCTTTGTTTCCAGCTCAGTGAAGTAAATTTGTGTAATTGAGCTGAGCAACATGGCTACGAGCCATAACATCAGTATTTCAAGCCCTTTGATGATATAGATATTTACAGAAGTTACTGTTCATATTTCTTATCAAAACAATAATTTAGTCTAACAGTCCTAAATATATGTCATTAGTCGTGATCAGTCCATTACACCAGACTGGTACAGAGGTACTTTTATCAAACCTTTGTTTTAAGTAATGTTTTTGAGAAAATGGGATTAAAATACAAAAACTTCTACCACACACAAAGTTAACATATCATGACAAGTCCTGAAAGTAGCATCACGTATCTAATTTCCTGTTAGAAAATCAGCATGTACTGAGTTATCATAATTTATCATCATTTATCATAATTTATCATCATTTGTCATTATTTCTGTTTTAATTCCACCATATTTTCAGACGTACATTTGCCAAATAAATACATGACGTGTCTCTGCTTCTGATGAAACCGTGAGATGGTAAACTCTTGTGCAACACTTTAGTAAGTCACCAGTTGATTGTAATGCCGTACTGGTCATACACAGACGAAAGTTATGCACTAGACTATTAAAAAATTGTTAAAATTGGTGTGATTTTGATCGTAATGGTGCCTTTGTAGCTCCTTCCATGTAAAGTTTAAATAGTGAGCAGATTGCTGACCTGGTCATTCGCAAAGTTATGTGCAAAAGGTGTTAACCAGTCCTTCAGGTGGTTTCGCACTACAGACCACCTCTACAAGCAAACCAGTAGAAGAGTAGAAAAAAAAAAATCGGCACCAGGGTATGCTTTGTTTCATACAGCCAGGGCACCACTGAGATAAATCAGGACATGCGGTTAATTTGGCTTAGTATGATATTTTACCTTAAAAATTGATTATACAGTGATTTCAAATGTAGCAATATGTTTTATTGCCCAGAGCCTTTCTCTGCTAATTTTAGTTCACTACTCAGGGCTTAACAATAAGGATTTCCTGCTTGCAGGTAAAATGCCACCTACTAAATGTAGCAAGTCACAAATAAAATAATAATAATTAAACACATTGTTTTTTTTCTGGAGCTGATGATGGAAATGGCTAAGGCCATCTCACTTCCCTCTCCTCTCTGTTGAGAGTTGCACATGCACAGTAATGATAGACGAAACTCAAGATTCATTTATTCAAATAAAGATTAAACATGACAGTTGACTATAATCTTTGCTGTTATTAGATAACCACTAATGAATTAAACAATTCTTATAGAGACAAAAATGACATATGGAAAGTAGATTTCCGACCCACTTGCCCGACCGAGCGAGTTAAAAAAATGTTGACGTTGAACCCTGCTACTCAGAAATAATGCTAATAATTTTTTTTTTTTTTTTGCAGCATGGATGGTGGTGAGCTTTTTAGTCGAATCCAGGACAGAGGAGACCAGGCCTTCACAGAGAGAGGTAATAACAACCTAAGTTTGACTTAAAATTGACTTTAAACAATCACTGCATTTCTTTAGGGCTGTTACTTTATTCAAACATTTAATTGCGATTACCGTATTTTTCGCACTCGATCTCAATCCATCATCAGTGTCTGAGTTAAACAGGCGATTTTAAGTGCGCCTTATAGTGCGAAAAATACGGTAATCAAGATTGTCATTATTAATCACACATTTTTTATCTATTCAAAATGTACCTTAAAGGGAGATTTATCAGGTATTTAATACTCTAATCAACATGGGAGTCGGCAAATATGCTTGTTTTATGCAAATGCATGTAAAATATATACAGTATTTATTGTTGGAAATCAATTAACAGCACAAAATAATGAGGTATCATCCAGAAACCCACAGGTGCATCTAGCATAAAAAATATTCTCAAATCATAATATGGCAAACTGCAGCCTAACAGGCAACAACAGCTGTCAGTGTGTCAGTGTGCTGACTTGACTATGACTTCCCCCAAACTGTATGTGATTATCATAAAGTGGGCATGTCTGTAAAGGGGAGACTCATGGGCACCCATAGAACCCATTTTTATTCACATATCTTGAAGTCAGAGGTCAAAGGTCCCCTTTGAAAATGACCATGATAGTTTTTCCATGCAGAAGTGCTAAAACTAAGTTTGGAACATTATTTTTAATTTTTAATTATTCTTTTTAAAAGATACGCAGCTTTAAAACTGAGCCCCCGAAACCTCTGACAAGATCAACTGTGTTAATGCGTTAAAGAAATTAATGGTGATAAAACTAATTTTTGTTAACATGTTATCACGTTAACTTTAACAGCCCTACATTTACAATACAGTTTTATTTTATTACATGATTACATAGCACACCGGTTCACCCACAATATATGGCCAGTACGTCAGCTAGTTAATGTGACACTTGTAATCTTTGTTAAAAGAGCTGTCTGCTTTTTTTTTTTTTTTTTTACTTTAGAGGCATCTGACATCATGAAGAGCATAGGAGAGGCCATTCAGTTTCTGCATGCAATCAACATTGCTCACAGAGACGTCAAGGTTTGTATCTAACTCTATATTATCACACCGCTTAATATTTAATTTCCTTGCTGTGTACAGAGAAATGAAAGCAGTCAGAGTGTAGTAACTGACGTCATAACTCCTGTTTTTTTCTGTTTTTTTCCTTAATCCTCCCTGCAGCCAGAGAATTTACTGTACTCCTCGAAAAGGCCCAATGCTCTGCTCAAACTCACAGATTTTGGCTTTGCCAAAGAGACCACTTCACACAACTCTTTAGCTACTCCCTGCTACACACCCTACTATGTTGGTAAGAATCTGTATGTGTGTACTCTCATATCCACTTCACTTGTTGCTCTTTAAGAAACGGTTAAAAAAAAAAAAAAAAAAAAAAAAAAAAAAAAAAAAAAAATATATATATATATATATATATATATATATATATATATATATATATATATATATATATATATATATATATATATATATATATATATATATATATATATATATCTTCCTGCTCTTCTCTTTCCCTTTTATTCCTTCCTTCTTTTCTGTTTGTAGCGCCAGAGGTTCTGGGCCCAGAGAAATACGACAAGTCGTGTGACATGTGGTCGTTGGGTGTCATTATGTATATCCTGTAAGTCAGTTTTTTTGCACTGTCTCTGAACCCTTCATCACAAAAGATTATGTACTTGGTGCTTTAACAGTTTAACAGTTGCTTTTTAAACCATCACCAGGTTGTGTGGTTACCCTCCCTTTTATTCTAACCATGGTCTAGCCATCTCTCCTGGGATGAAGAAGAGGATCAGGATGGGCCAATATGAGTTTCCCAACCCTGAATGGTCTGAAGTATCAGAGGAAGGTCAGGCAACGTATATACATACACTCTGTTTACGTATATATGTGCTGGATGTATTGGGTTTGGATGTGGTAAACTGTTGAGGCTTGGTCTTCTTCCCGAGACTGATCAAAAACCAATTTATATGAAGGGTTATTTTGTTTATAAAGACATGTATTTCTCCATGAAAGTAATCTGTGAAGAGTCAGTTATTGGTTTGACAGAGGAGAACCTGCTACTGTATATTGGTCCTATCTGATCAAGAAATTGAAACTGATGCAGGTGTTTCACCTCCTATTTGCAAACATCAGTCACATTCACTACAGTTGAAAGTGATGTTTTATTTCCTGAGTAATGCAAAGCTTTTAGAGAGAAAAGAGAAGCTAATGTGATGATGCTGTGTGAGCAACTTTTTCTGTATTGCATTGTAACTGGATAACGTGCTCATTCACTTGCAGTATGTGACCGTTATATTTGTCTGCTTGTGTTGTTTGTGTTTAAGACAGATAGATAGATAGACAATATGCCAGTCAATCCAAATATAACAAAAGTATATAACAATAGTCTCTAATAGTCTCTAGGGACTTTACCTGTTTGTTCTTAATGTTAGTTAATCTGTCAGCTTGTAAGGGTGCTCCGATCAGGATTTCTGGGGCTCATCACTGATCGTTGGAAGCTGTATTGATACTACTACTGTGGTGGGTGGTCCAGCCATGCTGGCTGTCTCTTTTACACAGACGTCGATTCGTCGTAGAGAAATTGTCACATGTCTTTCGTGTCATCTGATTTGCCTTTTTTTTCACTGATCAGACTATATAAAACGAATCAGCTGATAACCGTCAGTGGCCGATCAGTCGGAGCACCCTTACTGTTTTGTTGTTCTATTTTTTTATTGCGGTTTTAAATTTCAGTGTAATACATACTTTACCCTTTTGGATATGACTTCTCCTTTTTATTGATGTAAAAAAATAATTGCATTTGCAGCTAAACAACTGATTAGGACCCTCCTTAAGACTGAACCGACACAAAGGATGACCATCACAGAGTTCATGAATCATCCGTGGATCAATGTAAGCACACGATCCATCATGCAGTATTCTAGCTGACTCTCTGATCACCTTTTCAACTCCACTGCTCTGACTGACATCTTTCCAATGACGTAAGATTCGGATGTGTTTCTGTTTGTCTTCATAAAGCAATCGATGGAGGTTCCTCAGACTCCACTTCACACCAGCCGGGTGCTAAAGGAGGAGAAGGATGCATGGGAGGATGTCAAGGTTAGATGTCCGTTTGTATTTGTATCAGTTTTGCTCTGCCTGTATGGTAGCAACATTTAATAGACATTAAATATACATTAAATAGTTTTTACCTGCCACTCATCCTGCTCTCAATGTTTAATGTTTTATTGATAAAAGAATCCATCCAGTACAATGTAATAATAATTTTATTCAATGTTTGTTAGTGGTATTTATTCTTACAAGGTTGAAGCTGATCAGTGGTGCCAACAGGATTCTGTTTCATAGCACCCACAAGAACCACCTCCCTACTTCTAGGCTACTTTTAACATCTAGGTTACCATGTATGCACATGTACAGTCTATTCAGTGAGCAAAGAGAGAGAGATTTATGTTACAGATACAACTCCACCATAAAACTCTGATTAGCCTACTGCATGTGTTTCGATGACCCAGCCAGGCCTGAAAAACGGCAGCAGCCAGCTAAATTATATCCCGCAATATAGTCCGAAGCGCTTCATATTACTTAGTGCTCTGTGGCTATGGATGTTTTGGATGCTCTTCTCTCAACAAACAGTAAACGGATTGACCTCCTTTATAAGTAAACAGAATATGAAACTCCTCAATATAAGACAAAACAAGGTCTGCACTGAATAAATGTACAACTTTCTAACGAAATATTGACGAATGTGATCCAAACACTTAAATAACTCCAGAACATCTAAAAGTACACCTGTCTCTGGCCTTGAAATGTATTTGCATCTAATGGCTTAAAAAAATGCACCTGAAGCACATTATTAAATAAAAAAAAAAGAATCCAAAGAGAGGATCTGCTCTTTTCACAGTTTTATTTTCAAGGTAGAATGTATACAGTGACAACAACACACAAACAAAATCACAAAAAAATGTATGTGGTCACAGATATTGCCGTCATTAAAGCTGGTTTTGTTTTATCTCTTTTGGCTTCGACAATTTCCCTGAAGAAGTATTGGAGGATATTGATTATGCCACAGAAAGTACCGTCACACTGGAAAAACGTCCTCTGCTTTGCTAGCTGGACAGCAGTGGTGTCTACAAAAAAGGCAGACTCTGGTTGGGCAGAGCAGGTAGCCTGATGAGCCTCTTCACCGTCTTTGTTTTTCAGGAGGAAATGACCAGTGCCTTGGCAACAATAAGGGTCGACTACGAGCAAATCAAGATCAAGACCATTGAGGACTCGACCAATCCACTGCTAACGAAACGGAGGATGAAAGCCAGTAAGCCCATGCCGGACCCACAGTCTGCTGCCCATTGAAAGATGCACGCATGCATGCACATACAGACACAGGTTGTAAAAAGGAAGCAATAATTTGTCGACATGTGAGTCGCGTTGCATGGATTTTCTCAGTGTTTTATTTTTCATGGCAAATTCTAATGTTTTGTAGGAGTGTTTTGTTTTTATTACTCTACCATTTTAACAAAACCACCACTCTGCTCCGGCAGAGAGGATGTTGATCTGTGTTTTTACACCAGTGAAGAGATTATGAATTATAGAAAAGGAGAGGAGAGAGCAATCGGTGAGATCTCTCTCCTCTCCTTTCCCCAAATATCAGGTTGTGTACTCAGAGGGGCTTGAATGTTGGAATAGGACATGAAGCCTTAGCATTAGCAGTAGTTCTCACCCCGCAGCCCTGTTCTAGCCCTAGCCCTAAACCTGTGAATGTTAAATCAAAAGGCTAAATCCCAAAAATAAAAGCAAGGGAAGGTTTATTTTACGTACATGCAAAGTAAGCAGATGTATTTTGAACTGACAAGTGGAATGTAAGGACTCTGTCCTGACTGTTGGAATTAGCTGGAAATAGTCACCCATTTCTGGGACTTGAAGTGGGAGTGTCTGTCAGGTTCAGTTTGTCTTTGTGAATGTGGAACAGAGGCCTATGCACTCACAAAGGCTGTGTGCCATTCTGACAGCACACCTCACTCGTGGGCCCGCTCTCCTACCTTAATCTACGCTTGTTTTTCAGGTATATAGTTTATAGGGCAGAGAAGGACGCCACGTTTAAGAACATAAACTGGCTCAACCTTTCTCCTGCGTGTAGCTCGTAGGAGAGAAGGAGCCAACCGATACTGTATTTTTTCATGGATTTTATGAACATATTAGCATAGGCCTTACTGAGTGTTGCTAAACCAGCAAAGGAATTTTAACTCCGACCTACCATTTGGTTCAGGCTTTTACCAATGTTATGCTTCCCACTTTATAACATTGCCAGATTATATTTCAGGTTACTGCTATGCAGATGTGTTTGACAGCTTGAAGTACTGCTAGGACTTTTTCTTAGTGCCCATTTCTGTTTGTGTTGGAGAGATGTCGAGCAACAGTGGGGAGCGTTTGTGTGTGTTAATGTTAGCAGTAGCATACCTTCGAGGGAATACATGGTTCAGACAGACTGGGCAAGCTCCGGAGGTCTGGCCCAACAGATCACTTAGAGTAACTGTTGGTTGCACCAGCTCAGCTGTCAGGAGGCTCAAAGGGACTAATCTGGTGCAAAGCCAGCATTCACCAACACTTCTCCTCCACACTTCCTGGAGGATTGATAGGAACTAGAAAGTACTTAAGAGCTGCTCCTTGTCCCAGAGCAGAAACTCTGACAATACCACCAGCAAGCTGTCGTCACATTCAGACAGGGTGTGATGGCCGGTTTCTCTTCAGTGTTCTTGTTGATGTAAACAGGACGCTTCCAGCTCACTTGACTTGGGATCATGGGAATATTGTGTTAATTTTGTCAGTTTGGTCCACTTCACTTTGTAAAGTCACATCCACATTACCTTTCACATTGCACCTACAAATCTCTCACTGTAAAAAATGTTCTTTGAATGTTTGTGACAATGTTCCTGTTTTTTTTTTTTTCCCATCCCTCTCGACACCTTTTTTTTTTGTAGTGGAAGCACAGAAATGTCGTTGTTTTCCTGTCATTCAGCTCCACCTGCCGTACTTTTGTCTGCTTCAGCTTTGGATTAAAAAACATAAAATACAAACATGCTCTCTTATCTCCATTTCTGCATATTGAAAAAAAAACTAACAGACAAAAATGGATGGATTAGATGGATAACTGTAAGGTCTTTTTATGCAAAATAGACTCCTATTGTAGAAATGATTACAATTTATATTTCAAGCATTCATTAGAGTTGTCTCCTTGATTACATTTTTTTCTCCGAAGCAGTCATGTTATTTGAATAGTTAAAACCAACATAATACAACATTTCTAGTTTTAAAGGGACTGTAAGTTTTTATATATTATTTTATTACCAATGTGTGAACAGGTTGTAACCAATGCTAAAAAAAGGAGACCTTCTGTGACTTTCTGGGTTTCCTCCATCAGCTTGTAGACAACCTTTATTTTTAGCACCACCACAGTGTGCAGCTAACCGCTAACGCCACCAAACGACCAGCCCCCACCAGGATCAACATCGTTTTTTGGTATCAAAACGCACCCCGAGCTGGCAATTGGAAAGGTAAGCTTTTTACATTACTGCCAAGCATTTGAAATTTTTGGTGATATTGTCGTCTTAGCTGTCAGTCATGTTCAGTCTCGTGTTTGTCATGTCACTATTTTGACCACTATTCGCTCGTGGCCACGTAGTGCGAGCAACAGGACGCCGACTGTTGTTGACTTAATGGCCACAGATGTCACTATTAAGCAATTTCTGATTCTTACATAGAGCCCCTTTAATACTTGATGCCAACACTTGCTAGTTGTAGCCAACATGTCTCCTTGTTACTCTATGTGCGTTCCCTGTTCTGAGTTGTTTGTCCACTTGTTTGAATATCTATCACATTTTAATATTTTGTCCACATTTGACCTTTGCCTCAACATTAAGATTTTTTTCTTCTCCTTCACGTCTCCGGCTATGACTCACGTTGTCTGGTTGTCTTGGGATTTGTGGCTTTAACACGGAGTGTACAGACTTAACTCGTGACACACTTGTATCATACTAGCATGAGTGACTCCTGGAATATACGCATTTGCGTAGCAAAACAGTGTGGTGGCACTGAGTCAACACAGACATTTGTGAACTTCGGGGTGTTGAGAGCAGCTTCCCGCTAATGCACGAGCTTATTTGTCTTCAGGTACGAGGCGGCCGTAGGCACCCAGCTTCCAGCTTTGAGTGTGACGAAACCTACAGTCATCTCTCTCTCTCGTTCAGGTAAGCGAGAAAAGGGGCACATGGGGCGTCAGGGGAGTTCCTCATTATAGATAGTCCTGTGATGGTTCTACCCCTTTACCCCGCCTACTACAAACCACCCACCCAGCACACTTCACAATAGGAGGGAGGGCAACCTTAACCATTTTGTTTTCTGACTGGTAGGGAATAAAATATGTGGCCTAAAACTCAGGAGGGTTAGAGGTAGATACTGTATGTAGCCTCTGAAGTAATCACTACGTCTCAGAGTATTTCAGTATCAGATATGATTTGTTCAGAAATATTAAAACAAGCATTATACACAACTGAAACGTGTCAGCATATTACCCCTGGTATGTCATTACTGTGGTCACCCTTTTAAAAGCGTGGGGAAATATGAAGGCTGGTGACTTCTCAGCTGTGGCGGTGAGACACAGCTCAACCTTCTTTGAAGTTGTGTGCCACCCTGATTCTCACACACACAAACACTTCCTCTCAGACACGACGCCGCTCACTGACCTACCCGAGGCAAGGCAGCAGTAGTGAGAAACATCACCTCTCAGCTAGAAAGCCACAGCGAACCGTAGGTTTTCAGACGTGATCAAATGGAAAGCCATTTCGTTGTCTGTTTTAAATGTACATCAACAGTTGATAATCTTTCACGTGCTGGAAAACAGATTTTTACTGTCAATTACAGCTCTGGGTACATGTGGTTACTGTGGTTGCTTTGATTTTCTCTTTTTTTCTCTCTTTTGTTGTTTTTTTTTGCTGATTATTTTAAAAACATGCCTTTTCTTTGGGAACACAGTTTTACACATGTAGGTGTGTAGATATATGTTCTGATCTTGACTCATAGGGTGTGAGCACAAAAACTCACCTCAAACATTACGAACCTTAATAATGCATCAGACCGGATGTCTCTGACAACTTTTGCCATGTTGTCTCCTTTTCTTCTCATGGGTGTTTTTAATGTATCTTGACTATTTCCAGAGAAACTTCTCTAAATCGTACGTACCCACAACTGTTGGAGTAAACACACTTTTCAGGTCACCAGCTCTAGCAAAAAGAGACACATCTTTCAAAACAGTTTGAACTATTTTCATATTCACACAAATTTAAAAGCACATATCATACTAGGGGATCTTATGAAAATGATTAGGGGCAGGGGACTCAGAGTAGAGGGAGTATTAAAGGGTAACTTCGGGATTGGGACCCTACTTTCCCATGTTGTAACTGGTCCAGTATTCAGGGAAAACTCTGTAACCAGCAGCTGTGAATCGAGCTGCGAGGGCAGGTGAGCATGTCAGTGTAACGTTACGTCCACAAAAATGCTTGTTTTTGCCACTGACAGGCTCAGATTGTTATTATAAGTGTCTGACAACGTTATCGAAGGGACCCTACCGAGAAATGAAAGGCTGTTCTCAAGGACAAGCCTCATTCTGAAATTTGAATATCCCTACGCTCAAATAATAATAATGTTCTCATCCTAACTAGTCACTGAGACCCCTCAGCAACACTTTTTGGTTGCTTAATGTTGTGATTTAAACAAAAAACTTGCTTAGGTTTAGGCAACAAAACCACTTAGTTAAGTTTAGGGAAAAAAGCAATATAGTTGGGCTTAAAATGACTTGTTTTTACAGTAAAACGTGACTTGACGTGATTACGGGACACATGCAGCTGATCATCAAAGTGAAAACGAACGCAGGATGAAAGCCTTGTGATGTTCGGTCAGTATGATGATGCTTCTAAATGTCTTTAAATGTGTTAACGTGAAAATAGCTCAAACTGTTTTCATAGACGTTTCTGTGCAACAATGCTGGGCACGTATGATTTAGAGTGTATTTGGAAATAGTCAAGATTTGTGACGTTAAAAACACCCACAAGAAGAAAAGGAGACACCGCAAAATTTGTCAATGATATCTGTTCTGATTCATTATTTTGAATCATAAAGGTTCATAATGTTTGAGGGAATTTTTGGTTGAATAAAAATAGGGAAGTTAAGCTGCCACTATTAGCTTCTTGGGTGGTCGAATATCTTTGGAACCCTTCTCTCCCTTTAAACCGTTGTGACGGCGGACTGATTCGGCTGTTTTTGTGGCCACACAGGAACCAGATCGTCTCTCTCTAGCTCTCTTTTCTTTTTATTCTTGATTCAACTATTTCTGTCACCTTTCATGTCAACAATCAACTTCCAACTTCATGAATGCCTTCTAGGAGAGACTGCATGAAAACGTGCTGCCTTATGCACTTATTGAAATCTTATTGCGTCTCCCCTCCTGGGAGAGCAGGTGAGGCTGTTTCCACTTTTCTTTTTTCCAGAATCGTGTTTTTTATTCATTCTGGATTAAACCATTCAGCAGCTGGATGTATTTTCTCTATTTTGTTGTTTGACATAAATACATTATTTTTGAGATATCGGGAATCGGAAGGGTATTGAATCGGGAGAGGGTCAAAAAGAAGTATTAAGAAAGATGTGAAGGGCCCTTTTTATTAATTGAATTTGAAGATTTAGTCCTCCCCAGTATTATTGTACAGTCCTAAACTTTTGAAGTAGGCCTGACAGTGTAATAGTGTAAGACAATGGGGTTTGAGCTTGACTTTCATGTTGTGGGGATTTGGGATATCTTAACTGAGAACAGTGGTAGATCCATGTTTTAGATATTAAAGTAACCAGTTTTCACCATTAATTATGATCAATGAAAACAATGATCAAGACCCTACAGTGTGGGAGAGCACATAACTGATGGTCTCCATTTTTTCTCACTTTGCCTGGAAACCTCTCTGCACAGACACATCCAGTCATTACATAACAGCCAGATGTGGTCTTAACCAGCACGTTAACAGACAGGCGATTCAAAACGGCAACGCTGGTTCATGGCAGACAGGAGTTTGAGTCAGGACTTAAAGAAAGTTTAAAGGAGTGAACGCAACACTGGTTAAGGCCATTCACCTGCTATTAGCACTGGTCAAAATAAAGTGGTCACGCTCTATCAGACGGCCGTTATGAATGATATGTTTGCATAAGGTACTGTCATCGCTGGAATGATACTATTCAGA
The DNA here is from genome assembly GCA_947000775.1 of Pterois miles. Classification (NCBI taxonomy): domain Eukaryota; kingdom Metazoa; phylum Chordata; class Actinopteri; order Perciformes; family Scorpaenidae; genus Pterois; species Pterois miles. The sequence continues at coordinate 3,762,194 of CAMQGK010000466.1, forward strand.
TTGTCCTGCGTTGACTAAGCAGGTGAGGGATGAAATGTCTTAAAAGTAGTTTCAGTGCCGACGCCTGAGTCAAGTCAGGAATGTTGTGACTTCGCAGTCAGACTGATGCCTGTACGTACATTCAAATGTTATTATAAGAGCATGTTTTCAAGCCCTTCATTTTTTTTTATTGCTTGTGTAAATGTTTTGTGGTATAACTGATGAATTAGACTGCTGAGTTTATCAGCACATAAAATCAGCAATATTTTTAATGCATGGCTGCTAACCCTAAACTTATTCCCCCTGTGTGTTAGTTTTACATGTGTCTGTGTGTGACTGATTGCTTTGGGGTTGCATGTGTGTGTGAGTGTGCATTGCAACAGTGAATATGCCATGAGGATAAGACTGGCTAGTTACAGTTACGGTAAGTTAAGATACAGCAGGGCTGTTGCTGGTAAGTGATGTATATGGGTCACGTTTGAGGTTAGTGCATCAGCCTGTTGAGTTTACACTCTGTTTCCCCACATATAGACTGCAGAGCTGCAGGATGTGATGTTTTCAGCTCTACCAGTTACCCATTCCTAATTAATGGAACAGTAACATCTGTATTGTGAAATAAAATCAAGAGATTCATTCATTATCAACAAGTCATTTATTCGTCTGTCACAATACAATATTAGTCATAAATACAAAAATACACATATATATATATATAAAAATAAATATCACAGCTTCATAAGTGACAGTTTTGGTTGTAGCTTTGTATGTGTAGGACTCAATATGGTCTTAAAACAGCAACTTGTCCGCAGGACAAAAACAGAAGTCTCAGACTAACAAATACATCAGTTCAGCAGGCTACGACAACAACTGGCAACACATGTACCACTTAAAATAACGGACTGGGTGAAAAAGAGTGCAAGAGTCAGACAAACAAGGTCACATTTTGATTAGGGGCAGCAGGTCTTCAAACTGTGTTCACAGTGTTTCTCTGCTTTTTCGAAGCCAGATATGTCTCAATGTAGTTGAACAGCAGATCCAGCTCTCCCATGGCCTTATATGGACCTTTACTCTCCATCTGTGGACAAACGCGTGGTTCTGTTTAGTAAAATCATCTGTCGAAATACAGGCATGCACACGTAAATTGAAAAAACAAAACGAAATTTCACAAGTAAAGATTAAATGTCGACACTCACCTGAGTGTAAGTAGAGTTCAGGTTTTCGATGTCAAAGTGTTTCTTGCAGGAAAAGTAATGTCTCTGTAGGAGTAACAATAGGAAGGTGATGTTACCACACACCAGCTCTCATTAGACAGTCATGCCCTGAATTTGACCCCCACCCTCCACCCAACAGACTTTTTAAAGAAACTTTTTTAAAAGTAGGCTAACAGCATGCCATCCCTTCTCTTCCCCTTTTGCAACAACTGGATGATGCACAGTTATGCACGCTGCTGCTGCAGCACTATTATGACCTGTCCTGTGAGCCACTCTTCCTCTTTCTGCAGCCTTTCTGGCATAGTCAGCCCTCTGCCTCATCTCAAAAAGTGAGTAATATTTTGAGTTTTTGGAAATAGTCCAATGTGGTTTTGTCAGTTTGTCTGTGGTAGACAGACTAACTTTTAACTGAGTGACAGCTAATCACATGCATCCCTGTCTGCACGCCAACTGTATGAATGAAACGTTAGAGTAAACGTGTCCAGATGTAGTACAGCGCAATAGTAGAAAATGAAAATTGTAATTTGTATCAGGAACCTGTTACATTTCTATTTCTATAAATTTGGAAGTCCATAATATTTCTCTTAAGTACTTGTATCCAAGCATTCCCCTGCGCATTACGCACTGATGGTGTCGCCATCTATATCGGAGCGCGCACTCGGTGCGTATTATTGACGTCTTTACTCCCCTGTAGGAGTAACACGTGTCTCAGCTACTCACACATTTGGTGACTTCAGTCTTGAGCTCGTCGAAGATGTGCTGTATGGACTCCATGTAAGGCTTTAGGTTCCTGGTGTTCTCCGTCATTCTGGCCATGGCTGTCGGCAGAACCGTGCTCAGATAAAAGTCCAGGATGCTGTTCATGGCGTGGCATGCAAACGGGCTCTGAAGGAAGGAGGAAAGCGCCAGCGTGGTTATGTGATGTCGTTGAACTCTCTACTGTCGTGCACGCTGCTCGTTTTGTAGGTATTTTCTGATTAATCTTGAGAAGCAGCGCCATGTTTACCACACTGAAGGAACTCGGGGGATAGTTAAACTTACTTTAAAGGAGTCCTCGACGCTCTGGTCCAGCAGCGCTGTGTCTAAGTCATCGTTTGCTTCCTGTAAACAGAAAAGTCTGGTGCTCAGTGACAGTGATCAGCAGCAGCCACAAAGGCAGACAGACAGAAGAGAAAGAGCAGCATCTCCTGGAGACCGGCAGGACCGCATGGTCCATCCAAATGATCCTGCACTAACCGCCCACGTACTTTCAGAGTAAACGTTGTGCCTTTACTCACATAGAAGTCTCTGATCTGTGAGTAGTCCTCTCTGAGCTTCTTCAGCCTCACGGGGAAACCCTCCACGAAACGACAGCACTGGTTGTTGCACATGGGACTGCTGAAGGCTGTGCTGAAGAAAGACAGGAGGACCAGGACGGACAGGAGGAGAGACCGAGGAGTCATGCTGGTGGACGAGCTGATGGATGGCGTCTGGACGCAGAGAAGAGAAGCGTGGAGATGCTGCTCAGTGGACGGAGATGTTTTCTGACCTCAGAGAGGGGAAATCTTATTGTCTTACTGAAGAGTTGGTGCATTTATAGACCAGATACCTGAGGGAGGAGACTAACTGGAAGACAAACGGTTAAACTTTTTTTTGCACCCCTCCTCCCATAAGATAGGTTGGTACTATCGATTGATCTCATGATGCTGAACTGTCAAGGAAAAAGCTGACACAGCACTAATGGAATTCTGATATCATCATCATCATCTATACGCACATATGCATATATGTATATATACATGTTGTATATACTGTATGTATGTGTATATCTAGATACATATGTATTTACATATGTATAATTATTACTGCTACTATTCTCATTATTACTTTGACATGAGTTCTTTCTCAATCATGTTTGTATTATATATATATATATATATATATATATATATATATATATATATATATATATATATATAAATATAAATATATATTATATATTGTAATATATACACTATATTTTATTTTATATTTTATTTTTGTTTATTATTTTACTATTAGTGTAGTATCACTAGTACTAGTATGGCAATATCATTCCCATTATGTTTATCAATCTAAATCATAAATTCTTAGGTGCAAAAAAACTAATGTTTAAAATGGCATCAAATGTAAATCTCATTATTACTACCATTCCTTGCATTCACAGTAATGGAGGAAATGGTGCCACTCAGATAGAAATGATATTAGTTGTGGTTTCAGTTTGATGACGCTGTGGATTATCTAATATGTCAGAAATGCGTAATAAGACTGACAGGTGAAATCTACTCATCTCTGCTTTTTACTGCACGTATGTGATAGCGGTCATGGTATTCTTACTGTTTGGTGAGGTTTGCATATACGTGTATATATATTTATTTAGAAAAGAAGAATCCACATAGAGAAGTGCTTTGGCGCTGTTAGCTGTGGCCGCTTATAAGGGTGTTTTCCCTTCAGTACTTTTTCTGTTGTATGGAATGCCCATTTATCCACAACGTCTGTCCACTGTACACGTTGTCTGAGCCCCTTTATGTTGGGCAACAATGGTATTTTGAAAACTTTTGTAGGAAAAATTTGTCCTGGTGCATGCTGAAGACTTCACAATCTGTGCTAACACCCATCCGGATGATTTGTCATGTTTCATGTTAAAGTAAATTCACCGGATGGAGCTTGTGTCGTGGTCTTTGTTTACTTTCTTTTTATTTAGCCATTTTAAATCTTCCATAATCTGGTGCATGTGTCACCTAGAGACTAACAGATATTCTATGGTTCAGGGTCAGGGTTAAGTCAACATGCATGTTGAAATTGTCTTTTGTCAAGTCTGAAATCCAAAAACTGTGACAGTTTAGTAAATGTTGAACAGATATTTTTCACCAGAAATAGTGTTTTGAAGTAGTTTTGATGATATATGATTTGTTTATCAAAAACAAACAAAAAAACAAAAAATAAACAAAACAGTTAAAACATATGAGATCAGATGATCAGAAATAAGTCTACATCTAGTACAATTTATATTTTTTCCTTGACTTAACAAGGTAAAGTCTCATTTAGACTAAAATCGTCTTTTCTAGAGCGGCCTGGTGAAAAGGACAACACCATCATTGATACTTCCACCACCATCGGTGTATGAGTGTGAATGGGGGGCAAACTGTAAAGCGCTTTGTTATCGTTATCCAATTTTTTTCCACCAAATTCTGTAAATTGCGAAACCCAAGCAAAACCGGACAAATCAAAATGCAACAACACGCAGAAAATGAGGTTATTGAACTGCACATACAAATTACAAAACAGAAAATGCTGATGCGTATACTGCTGGATTAATATACAGATGTTATTCTGTAAGTTGCTCAAAATGTTTTTTTCTTTTGTCTTTCAAGCAGCAAATACAGTATTTATGTATATGTGCATATTTTATATATACATATGTGAAATTAAGATGAGTCAGCAGTTTATGGTAACCCCCTCTGACTTGTGAGTGAGTGAATGCACGTCTGCTCTCTGCGTTTAGCTGTGTGATTTCATGACTTTGTGCGGTTACAAATGGATTTGAGATGCGTCTGTCCAGTCTTCTGGGATTTCAGTTGTGCTACTGTTTATGTGCATGTAAGAGTGATTTTGAGTCTGCTATAAGTCATATAGGAGGTATTTGTCCGTAACAAGTTGTTTCATACTTTCAGAAACGTCTGCAGCACCAAAATAAAAAGCAAACCACATTAATTTAGCCAAGTCTCTCTAGCTTTATTTTCATTTATTTCTTGTTTCACCACCATGGTGAAAAAACTGACTGACGAATGAGTTTCACTGAACGGTGCTGCAGCTTTGCAAAGTGTAGGATTCAGAGAGACTGAGAATCAAATGGGTGTGTGATTTTTCTAATTTTGTTCTTCTCTCTGATGTGGCAATATTACTGAAACTAATATGACCACATTTTTAGGTCATAATCCTATGAGTTAGAAAATGGGAGGCTTCATTTCAGCCTCAAACCAGAGGCAAGAAGTCAGCAGTATTTCTTGCACTACTTCTGATCAAGCTGTTTCCCCTGAGTCCCAGTCGCACCTGCCTCCTCAAAACGGGGCTGGAGCTGAATCAGCCGAATCTTATCTCACTCGTATCAGTCTGTCGATCACCGAGTTGACTGTCAGCAGAGTGTCGTCTGCTCTAGAGATGATCGGGTGATGTGGTGAGGATCTCTTTGTTCTCTCTGGTCATGCCCCCTTACCTCCAACTTGGTTTCTGGTGTCGTCACTAACCGGTGATCAGAATCTGCTGTCAGCAGTACTGCAGCACATTACCTGAAACATGACTGCTGATATCACATCCAGTTGATTCAGCCCTTTGTTGGAGTGTGAATCACAGTGGAACATTTAGATTACATTAATTTGAAATGACAAATTGACAAAAATGTGATGCTTTTGGTGTCCTAGGTGAAATCTGCTCTTATAGGGTTACAAGGTTCTCTGTAAACCACAACACACATCACCCATCACTGGTTTTAAGACAAAAATTGAGAATTTTATTTTCAGAAATGACTATTTATTATGATGTAAATTAACAATTAATCCCTGATATTGTTGGCTTAAAAGTGTTTAGTCAGCTTCACTGCAATTTAGATTTTTATTAACAAATAAGAGCATAAGATGAAAAACGGTGAGAAAGAGAGTTACAGATCTGAAAATTTTCTTGATTTGTTCATTTGTCAGTGCAGAAAATGAGGAAGGGCGCCCACTGAAATTGTTAAAAAAAATCATATTTTTTTTTTTTTTTTAGAGGGAAATCAGCGCCTCCCAGAAGGTGGCGCCCTAGGCGACCACCTGTACGACCTTAAGCCGGCCCTGCTGGCAGCTGCTTGCACGATCATCTTGACTGCGACTCCTTGTGCTTTGCAGACCAGATGAGCTCTGCGATATACTGTTGTTTGTTGTTTTTACATTTTCACCTCCTTATGCATCACATTGGCTTTATTTTTTGGTGTGCATATTGGGCACCTGCACTTGTGCCTTTGCAGGAAATCCATCTCTTTACGAATAGATTCACCGCATTTTTCTTTCGCTTTCACACCGGTCGTCTGTTTGACTGCGTGTGTGTTTGTGTGTGTGTGTGTGTGTGTGTGTGTGTGTGTCAGTGAATCCTTCAGAGGTCTGTTTCTGTTATTGTTTATGTCAAGCAGTTATGTGAACACAGTACTATATGTGCTAGTGATTTAGAGTTGTCTTAATAAGGCTACAAAGAAAAGAAGAAACCATGAGAAATGTGTATGAGGTGACCAGGGTGACGGCATCCTGTCCATCTACTCACACATCCACATCCATTAATGGGTGTTGTATGACAGCTTGTATGTGGGAGGGCAGATGCCCATTATGAGGATTGCACACAACGGAGAAGGCAACTTGGAATTTCATCTGTATTTCCTGTGAGTGACCTAGAGAGACCCTTTGGGTTTCAGATGAATTCTTGAGTCACTTCCTCTCAGTTCGCCTGTGTGAGCTGCCGTGTGGCTGCCAAATCAGCCAGTGGATCTGGAAAACTGATAGATCTTTAAATGTAACTGTGATGAAAACTGGCAAATTTAAAGTAAAGCATGCAAATGTGAACTTCAATACCTACTAAAGAAGATAACCGCAGACAGAAAGCTTATCGTTCCCACAGAGCTGAGCAAGCAACATTAGATGAATGTATTGCTGTAACCTGAAACTAAAGTAGCCCTTCGGCTGAGTAAGCATCTTTTTGGGAGGCGCTGAAATTTCGAAATTCCCACTGTACACAAAGTTCAGTTTGTCGTGGACATTATCGGTAATTTACGATTTAATTCGCTTTCCAGTTCAATCAGTGATTGATAAGTTCCAGTGTGATGCTCCCAAACGCATGACACCTAATTCTCCATGCTATATTTATGCACATTAGGGTGGAAGTGCGTAAGCACATGCATGCATATGGCCATTTACAGCTGTACCTGTTAGGGTGTTAACCGCACTTATGTAAGCACTGCTTATTGTGACAGCTCATATTTTCCCATGTGAGTGCTGAATTAGTGAAAGTAAAAAATAACACTGTTTCTCAATGCAATTTGAATGATGATTCACAGTTTCATTGATTTTTTTTTTTTTGTTCAGGTTCATTTGGAACGATGCTGATGTTAGAAAAGATAGAACCTGGTGGGTGTGAAGAAGTGCAAAGAGGAGATAAACTGTAACCCTTGTGGTCAATCATCATGCTGCTGCTGCTGCTGCAGCTGATGATGGTGATGATGATGATAATAGTCGGCTGTGTTACATCTTCTCACCTGTATTAGATAAAACACTATGTTTTCACTCAGAACCCCTAGCGGGTAATAATGCAGAGCTGTCCTCACTTGTGCTGCACTCTTTTTAGATCTGTCCAAGGCTTTTTATACTGTTGATTATAATAATGTCTGGTAGAGTTCAGGCTGTTGCTGCTGATGGTTTCAAATCCCAAGTTGTTAAAGGATCACAAGGATCAATTGCTAACATATTAAAGTTCTCTATACAATATCCAGAGCATTAATATAGCATCAAACAACTATTTGCTATGTAAAGATATGGAGGAGTAATGTCTACCTGAGCAGAGAATGAAAATGAAAGATGAGATGAAAGAATGTCGCTCTCCCTCTGTGTGTTGTAATCCAAGTTTCTCTGTGCTTTGTTTACATAGCCGGGTCAGCCACTCTACACTGTGCTCATTACAGCTGTTACAGCTGAGTGTAGCACCCACCCTCTGGTTCCCCCTCAGGTGTTAGCTGTCAGCTGAGTTGCCTTTGTTTTGACTGTTAGCGCCGTTAGCCAAGGCCTATTGAAAGAGGCTGGGACACGGGTTTTAGGGGTATGGGGTGCAACACGCGTAGTGTAAGTGGAGCTGTGGTCGTGCATTGCAATTGGTTCGGCGAGTGCAGACAAGATTTTCCTGCACACGTTGTACCCCAAAGGTTTAACGTGTCGATGACCCGTGACATGTCTTTCACCCTCCTTGCCGTTACCTGCAAACCAAGCCCCCAGGAAGAGCACCGGTTGTTGATCCCAACATGGTCGTAGTGGCCAACGGTGGTACTGCGACTTCTGTGTCTGTTACGTGACGCCATTGGGCCCAAAAAGACTTTTTCCTCACAGACTTAACATTGAGAAAGAGACGTCTGTAACTCAACGGATATATTTTTTTTTAGGTGAATCAACTCCCCAGACCTTATTTAAATCATTAATAGCTGAATCCAGAGTTATTTCCTTCCTGTTTATGTTTACAGTACAGAGAACTAACTCACTAACTAACTCACTCACTCACTCACTGTATACCTGATATGAAAGAAAAAAAAAATAAACATAACGATTTTACACTGCAAGTTCAGTACAACTTGCTATGTCTATTACTTATAAATATACAAACTGAAGTTGTGTTAAATTAATAATACTTCAAAATATTTATAAATCAATACATATTTCAGAGGAGAATTGCACAGTGGCACAGTTTATAATGAATGTCTGATTGATTAAGTGCTGGTGCTCTGCATTGCTGAGTTTCTGTCTGGTCATGTGTGTTTATGATAAATACAGTCGTAGTATTTGAGTCAGTCAGTATAAAATACTGCATCATAAATAGCAACATATTATTGGATGAAAATATGGCGTCTTCATTATATATAATTTATTACATTATAATATATAATAATTAATATTGACCTCCATAAACAGTTTTCTTGGAAAATGGTTTAAAAAAACTAAATATTCACATAATCTATGAGAAGTATAACAGTAAATAAATAAAATCCTGATAGATGGTGGTTGCGTTTATGCAGGTCTACCTCATGTAAGTGACACAAAACAATATTCCCAGCAAACTGTTTATGAATTATACATCAGATGTCCGTAACTGCTTAAAACCAACTAGATTATCATGACAAAAGTGAAATTGCTCCTGGGTCTCACTCCTTAGCACCCTCTGCAGTCCACTGTGAGAATGTTTATACTAGACTGATATATTGTATCTCCTCTCCACAGTTAAAGTGCAACACAGGGCTCAGTGCCTGTATTAATTACAGCACATTATATTATTAAATAACATGTTTGTATATCATTGCTGGATTAACCTGTTAGGGGGCATCTGGGCAAATATTTGGTTTTGAACCCCCACTGACCCCCCCACCTACCGCCCGCTATGCAGTGACCATGGGGTGACCCTGTGCCTCGGGGGCAGTTGCCTTTTTTTTTTTTTTTTTAATTCGATGTATTCAGTTGACTTCGAAAGATCATTGAGGAGGTATCCTCATTTACAGTGGTGTTGAGATGTAAAACAACGCTTCCAAACAAAAAAAAAAAAAAAACCTAACTATAAGAAAACAAAAATGTATGATAGCTAAAAGTTAAAATACATGATAACAATACTATGAAGTAGATAATGAAATACAAGCGATAAATACAGTGAAGTATAAAAATAGAATAAAATATATAAATAAACCAGATAATAAACAAGTTCTGAAAAAAAGGTCTTTGAACAGCCATAATGGCGGCACGGAGTCCAAGTTTACGGCCCTCTGCAGGTCATTCCTTGTAAGGTGCACTGTAAGAGTTGTCCTGTCGATATTTAAGCCATTGCTCAGTTGATAACCCATCCTTAATACATCCCCCATTATTTAGTGAGGCTTTGTTGCTGACCTTTATCACCATACAAACGAAGCACAAGACGCAGGAAAACAGCACGTCTGACCGCCCTGATGGGTAGAGACAAAGGTCAGGTTACAACAGCCCAGACAACACTATGCTGTTTGTTAAAATGATCTATACAAGCATTATGTTCTAGGTGGGCACACGTTATAGATGAGCCACAGTGTGAGACTTTTCCCCTTGTAATTTTACATTAAAGATTTGGGCTTCAGACTATGTTCACGGTCCTTGACACTGTGTAAGTAGTAGTAACAGAAAGATGATGTAACCACATGGACTATCCTCAGAATACGATGAGAGGCACAGGTTTAAAATACTATCAATTCCCCGAATTCACTCTTCCCCTTTCAGTCATAGTCAGCCATCTGTCTCATGTCAAAAAGTGCGGGGAATATTTTTGGATGAATAACCAAACCAGGAAGGTGGTTTTGATGTATTGGCTGTGTCAGTCGGACTTGACTGAGTGAGCTGATCACATGTATTCCTGAAAGGCATGACAGCTTGGTTGTTCATGTATGAAAACAGAAACTGATTTATAGTATATGTGCAGTCTCCATGTCCAAATTCAACACTTAACATTAACATATTACTACAGTGCAATGAATACTTGAAAATTGTTTTGAGTATTTGAAATCAATATCATTCAGGGCCACGATGACACTTTATATTTATCCTACACTTCATATCCTCAATTTAGAGAGTATTTTTAATGTTGAGTTGATACGAGAACTCTACAGTGGTATTTCTTCTGTCAGGTCTGAGAACACCAACACTAACGACAACACCAACGGCAACATCAACACCAACACCGACTACAGCAACCACCACGACAACACCAACACAGCAGCCACCACCACCACCACCACAACCACCAACAACCACCACTAACACCACCACCAACAAGAACAAGAACACTACCACCAACCACAACAAGAACACTACCGCCAACAAGAACAAGAACACTACCACCAACAACAAGAAGAACACTACCACCAACAACAAGAAGAACACTACCACCAACAAGAAGAACAAGACCACTACCACCAACAACAAGAACACCACCACCAACAACAAGAACAAGAACACTACCACCACCAACAACAAGAACAAGACCACTACCACCAACAACAAGAACAGCACCACCAACAACAAGAACAAGACCACTACCACCACCAACAACAAGAACAAGACCACTACCACCAACAAGAACAAGAAGAACACTACCACCAACCACAACAAGAACACTACCGCCAACAAGAACAAGAACACTACCACCAACAACAAGAAAGAACACTACCACCAACAAGAAGAACACCACCACTACCACCAACAACAAGAACACCACCACCAACAACAAGAACAAGAACACTACCACCACCAACAACAAGAACAAGAACACTACCACCACCAACAACAAGAACAAGACCACTACCACCAACAACAAGAACAAGACCACTACCACCAACAACAAGAACAGCACCACCAACAACAAGAACAAGACCACTACCACCACCAACAACAAGAACAAGACCACTACACCACCAACCAACAAGAAGAAGAACACTACCACCAACAAGAAGAACAAGACCACTACCACCAACAACAAGAACACCACCACCAAACAACAAGAACAAGAACACTACCACCAACAACAAGAAGAACAAGACCACTACCACCAACAACAAGAACACCACCAACAACAACAAGAACAAGAACACTACCACCAACAACAAGAAAGAAGAACACTACCACCAACAACAAGAAGAAGAACACTACCGCCAACAAGAAGAACAAGACCACTACCACCAACAACAAGAACACCACCACCAACAACAAGAACAAGACCACTACCACCACCAACAACAAGAACAAGACCACTACCACCAACAACAAGAACAGCACCACCAACAACAAGAACAAGACCACTACCACCACCACCAACAAGAACAAGGCCACTACCACCAACAAGAACACTACCGCCAACAAGAACACTACCGCCAACAAGAACAAGAACACTACCACCAACAAGAACAAGAACACTACCACCAACAAGAACAAGAACACTACCACCAACAAGAACAAGAACACTACCACCAACCACAACAAGAACACTACCACCAACAAGAAACACTACCACCAACAAGAACAAGAACACTACCACCAACAAGAACAAGAACACTACCACCAACAACAAGAACAAGACCACTACCACCACCAACAAGAACACTACCGCCAACAAGAACAAGAACACTACCACCATCAAGAACAAGAACACTACCACTAACAAGAACAAGAACACTACCACCAAAACAAGAACACCACCACCAACAACAAGAACAAGACCACTACCACCACCAACAAGAACACTACCGCCAACAAGAACAAGAACACTACCACCATCAAGAACAAGAACACTACCACTAACAAGAACAAGAACACTACCACCAACAAGAACACCACCACCAACAACAAGAACAAGACCACTAACAAGAACAAGAACACTACCACCAACCACAACAAGAACACTACCACTAACAAGAACAAGAACACTACCACCAACAACAAGAACAAGACCACTACCACCACCAACAACAAGAACAAGACCACTACCACCACCAACAACAAAAACAAGACCACTACCACCAACAACAAGACCACTACCACCAACAACAAGAACAACTTTTTCACAGAGTGCTTTTCATACTCAGACACTTAACACAAGTTAATATACAGTATTTGATTATATAAAAATCATCTGTTTTTAAGTAGTCAGTTATGTGTCTTTCAAACATCAATATCAAACTAATAATCAAATTACATTCTCATCATTAGGACTGCTGATTGGGTTGCACCAGTTGTTTCACCAGTTGTTTCACTAACGGATTTTAACATTGTATTAACATAGTCCTCTCTGAGCTTCTTGTGTCAAACAGGGGAGTCCTCCATGAAAAGACAGCACTTGCTGCTGCACACAGGACTGCTGAAGGCTGTGCTGAAGAAAGACAGGAGGACCAGGACGGACAGGAGGAGAGACCGAGGAGTCCTGCTGTGGACTAGCTGATGGATGGCCTCTGGGGCAGAGAAGAGAACAGTGAATTCAATTCTCCACTTTCTAGTGCTAATGCCAACTATATACCGTAACTATGAATTCTGTATTATTGCTGTATGGTTTTTACTTTAACTGTCAGTTGTGTTGCATGCTAAAACAGGTGTTTTATTTGTCACACTTTTAGATATGCAGCCTCAATGGATGACATCTGGGAAGAAGAGGAACGAGATACAGACCAGCTGAGAGATCATATTCTCTGTGCTGAAGCTCTGAGGTACCATATTTCTTCTTATTACCAGCTGCACTGTATGTAATGCTGAAAATTGAAAGCCTGAAATATTTAAATTCAGTGGCCTCTTCAGCTTTGTTATGTAATTATAGTGTATGGTCTGTAATAGACATTCAGACATCATTCAGTGTGATTTACAATTACTGAGAATACCATTATCCACAACTTCAGAATACCCAAAGCTGATAGTACAGCCCATTTAAAGAGCTCATTTGTCTTTGTTGGTTGGTTTATAAAAAAAGTCATAATATAGTATCTTGAAAAATTTCATTAAAAAAAAAGTCAGTATAGTATGCTAAAATATTTCATGGAAAAGCGTCATATTGTAGTATCTAAAATTTTAGTGAATACAACTCATATTATAGTATGTCAAAAAAAATTCATAGAAAAAAAAAGTCATAGTTTGCTGAAAATGTTCATAGAAAAAAGTAATAGTATAGTGTGTCAACAATGTCATGAAAAAGTCACATTTTACCGTGTGTAAAAATTTTAGGAAAAAAAGTCACATGCACAACTAAAAAATGTCTTGGACAAAACTCATAATATAGTATCTTGAAATGTTTCATGAAAAATAGTCACTGTATAGAAGGTCAAAATATTTCAAGGAAAAATGTCATGGCATAGTTAGTCAAAAAAATTAATGCAAAAACGTCATAGTAGTATGTCAAATAATTTCATGAAAAAAAAGTCATAGTACAGTATGTTGAAAAAATTCATAGAGCAATATATCTATATATTTCATGGAAAAACGTATGCCAAAAAAATTGTCATAGAAGAAAAAGTCACTCAAATTGGATTAAAAAAAGTCATAATATCTAGAAAAAATTTCATGAAAAAAGCCACAGTATAGTATGTCGAAATATTTCACAGACAGAGGATAGAGGGTTGAAATATTTCATGAAAAAATGTAGTGCAGTTTGTTGAACATTTTCATGAAAAAGTCATAATATATTAAGAATTTAATGGGAAAAAAGTCACATTTTACTGTGCTGGACAAAGGTCACATGCCCAATCAAGAAATGTCATGGAAAAAGTCAGAGTAAAGTGTAGCACCATACATACATACCATACTATCATTTCTTTTTGAAAAATTATACCATGACTTTTTTCCTTAATTTTTCAAATTGGTATACAAGGACTTTTTTCCATGAAAATTCAGGATATGTTATACTATGTCTTTCCTTGAAATATTTTGACACACTATACTATAACTATTTTTTTTTCCCATGAAACTTGCCTTTTTCTGAAACATTTTGATATACTAAACGATGGCTTTATTTTCTGTAACATTTATGACATATACTACAATGGCATTTTTTGCATGAAATATTTTGACTATAGTATGACTTTTTTAAGGAATTTTTCTGACATACTGTACTACTACATTTTTTTTCTGTGAATATTTTTGACATACTGTACTATGCCGTTTTTCCACGAGCTTTTATTTGCAATCTATAGGCAAGGCAAGCCAACTACATTTGTGTGCCACATTTCAGCAACAGGGCAATTCAGTGCTTTACACAAACAATCAAGAACGTCATCACAACATGACATGAAACAGCCATGAAAACATTACAGATTAGAAAATAAAACCAACTAAAAATATAAAAGCTAGAATAAAGGCTAAAATAGAGTAGAAAACACAAAAGTAAACGTTATAGTGCAGTATAAGATAATTATTTGGTTTAATAAATGTCAGCAGTAAACAGGAGAGTTTTAAGCTTTGATTTAAAAGGACTCAGAGTTGTAGTGGTCCTGCAGGTTTCTGTGAGCTTGTTCCAGATATTTAATGTATAACAACTGAACGCTGCTTCTGCATATTTAGTTTTGACACTCAGCCGACCTGATGACCTGAAAGGTCTGGATGGTTCATAACGAAGCCGAAGATCCGAAATGTATTTAGGCTCTAAATCATTTAGCACTTTGTAAACCAGCAGGAGTAAAAATGTAATCTCTGAGAGACAGGAAGCCAGTGTTGAGACCTCAGAACTGGACTGATATGATCCACTTTCTTAGTCTTAGTGAGGACTCTAGCAGCTGCTATCTAATTGATTTTTTTTTTTTTTTTTTAGGAAGACCAGATCTCTATACTCTATATACTTTTTTTCATGAAATCTTTCAGTATGCTATGCTTTTTTTTTACTAGACTAGACTAGACTTTAATAGACTTTTTCATTATCCTTTTCAACATACTGTAGTATTACTTTATTTTTCAACAGACTATCATCTTTTTTTGATGAGTTTTTTTTTTTTAAATATTGTACTGTGATTTTGTCAATGACAATTTTCAACATACTATACTAGGATGTTTTTCCAAGAATTATTTTTAAACACTATATTATGACTTTTTTCCATTCATTTTTTGACACCATATAATGATATTTTTCAATGAAATATTTTAACATTTTCTACTCTTTTCCAAAATTACCATTTTTTTTCACATACTATACTATGATTTTTTTCTGAAATATAATAAATTTATAAATATAATAAATATATAATACATTTAATATAATATAATAAATTTTGAAATACTGTTCTGTAAATTCTTATCAACGAAATCTTTCTAATACTATACTATGGCGTTTTTCCATGAATTTTTTCTAAATGCTATACTATGCCTGCTTATCCCATGAAATTTTGACATACTATATTAGGACTTTTTTGTGACTTTTTCCATGAAATATTATATATTATATTATAGTATACAAGGACTATTTCCCATGAAAATTCAGGATATGCTATACTATGACTTATTATTTTCTTTGTAAAATGTCAACAATTTCTATTGACTATGACGTTTTTCATAAGCATAAAATAATTCAACATAGTATGCAATCATGTTTTATCATAAAATTATTTAACATACTCTACTATGACTTTTTTCACAGAAAATTCTCGACATACTATACTACGACTTTATCATGAAATTATTGTATGTATATTATGACTTTTTTCAAAAAATTATTCATCACAGTATACTATGACATTTTATCATAAAATTATTCGACATGCTATAATATTACTTTTTATAAAAGAAATATACAAACTGCACAAACTGCTAGGACTTTTTTAAAATAAATTCTTACTTATTAATTATGAATTACTACTATAATTAACTTTTTCATGAAATTTTTCATACTCAATTACATGCTCACTTCAATACTATGACTTTTTATTATAGTTATTTGAAAAATTTTAAAACATACTATACTATGACTTTTTTTCAAAAAATCATTCAACATAATACACTATAACTTCTCTCCTAAAATTATTTGACATACTATACTATGAATTAATTTCATGAAATTTTATGACATACCATACGATGACTTTTTCACATAAAATTATTCGCCATACTATACTATGGTTTTTATCAAAATTATTCGACATCTATATCATGATTTTTATCATAAAATTATTCAATATACTATACTATAACTTTTATCATAAATTAATTAACATACTGTACAATGACATTTTGTCATGAAATTATTTGACATACTATACTATGAATTTTTCATAAACTAATAATATATTATGACTTCTTTTCATAAAATTAATTGAAATACTCTAATATGACTTTTATCATAAAATTATTCAACATACTATACTATGACTTTTTCACATAAACTTTTCAACATACTATAATGACATTTTTTGATGGAATTTTTCTACATACTATACAATAACTTATCATAAAATTAGTCAACATACTACATGATTACTTTGTTTTACAATTTTTTTTACATACTATACAATAACTTTTTATCATAAAATTAGTCAACACAATAAATGTTTTACATACTGTAGTAAGACTTTTTTTTGCATGAAATTTATTCACATACTATACTGAGTTTTTTCCCATAAAATTATTCGACATACCATACTATGACTTTTTTTCCCTTAAAATTTTCAACATACTATAGTATGACTTTTTTAAATGAAATTATTCAGCATACTATACTCTGATTTTTTTATTTTTCATTTTTTTCCAAATACTACACTATGACTTTTTTTTTTGCATGAAACTATCAATATCCAATAGTATGACTTTTTAAATGGAATTTTTCTACATACAATGCCATGATTTATACTGTACTATGACTTGTTTCATGAAATTATTCAACAAACTGAACAAGGACATTTTTCACAAAATGTTTTGACATACTATACTATGACTTTTTTATGAAATTTATCAACAGATTATATTATAACTTTTTCATTAAATTTTTTCGACATACTATACAATGACGTGTTTTATCATAAAATTATTCAACATACTATACTATGAATTTGTTAAATACATTTTTTTGACAGACTATAATATGGCTTTTTTGTGAAATGTGTTGACATGCTATAGTACGACGTTTTTCTGAAATTTGTCGAAATACTATACTATGACTTTATGAAAGTATTTGACATACTATACAATCGCTGTTTTTTAAATGAAATTTTATGACATACTATACTGTTTCATTTTTCATGAAAATTTTGACAAATTACTCTGATTTTTTTTCATGATTTTTTTTTTTCACATACTCTACTACGAGGTGTTTCTGACTGAATTTTTTGACAGACTATACGTTTTATAATGAAATTAATCAACACGCTCTACTATGACGTTTTCATGAATTTTTTTCGACATACGACACAATGACTTTTTTTTATCAAAAAATTATTCAACATACTATTCTATAACATTTAGAAATAAAATTTTTCAACAGACTAATATGTTGTTTTATCATGAAATTATCACACGTACTATAACTTTTGTTGTTAAATTTTTCAACATTTTATAATTTGACTTTGTTTGCGTGAAATTTTTCGACATGCTATACGATGACTTTTTTGTGAAATTTTTTGATATACTACAAGATGATTGTTTCATCATGAAATTATTCAACACACTATAATATGACTTTTTCAATAACATTTTTGAGACAATAATATGACTTTTTTTTCTTGAAATTTTTTGACATGCTATACTATGACTTTTTATGAAAATTTTTGACATACTACAAAATTATTTTTCTTTTTTTGTGAAATTTTTTGACATGCTATACTATGACATTTTTGGGATACTATGCTATAACTTTTTTGGGGGAAATTTTTCAACATTTTATAAAATGACTTTTTTGCGAAATTTTTCAACATGCTATACTATTTTGTGAAACTTTTTTGTGAAAATTTTTAACATACTACAAAATGATTTTTCTTTATCCTAAAATTATTCAACATACCACACTATGACTTTTTAAAATAAATTCTTTTACAGACTATGATATGATTTTTTTTCGTGAAATTTAGCGACATGGTATACTATGACTTTTTTGTGAAATTTTTCAACATTTTATAAAATGACTTTTTTTGGTGAAATTTTTCGACATGGTATACTATGATATTTTGTCATTATTCGGCATACTATACTATGAGTTTTTTGTGAAATTTTTCGACATGCTATACTATGACTTTGTTACATACTATTTTTATAAGACTACAATATGATTTTTTTTCCGTGAAATTTTTCAACATGCTAAACTATGACTTATTTGTGAAATTTTTCAACATGCTATACTAAGACTTATTTGTGAAAATTTTCAACTACTACAAAGTGTTTTTTTTTAATCAAGAAAATATTCAACATACAATACTATGACTTTTTTTAAGTAAAATTTTGCTATATACTATAATTTGGCTTGTTTTTGCGAAATTTTTTAACATGCCATACTATGACATTTTTGTCAAATTTTTTGACATACTACAAAACGATTTTTCTTTATCCTAAAATTATTCACCATACTATACTATGATTTTTTTAAATAACATTTTTCGACATACTATAATTTGGCTTTTTTTTTCGTGATTTTTTGGTGAAATTTTTTGACATGGTATACTATGACTTTTTTAAATAAAATTTTTCGACATACTATAATCTGGCTTTTTTTGTGAAACTTTTTGACATTGACATTCTATGACATTGTTGTCAAATTTTTCGACATACTGTACTAGGACTTTTTTTGTGATATTTTTCAAAATATTATAAAAAGACTTTTTTTGTGAAATTTTTCGACTTAGTATAAAATGATTTTTTAACATGAAATTATTCAACATACTATACTATGACTTTTTTTAAATAAAATTTTTTAAAGACTATGATATGATTTTTTTCTGTGAAATTTAGCAACATGGTATACTATGAATTATTTGTGAATTTTTCAACATTTTATAAAATGACTTTTTGGTGAATTTTTTCGACATGCTCTACTATGACTTTTTTTGTGAAAATTTTCAATGTACTACAAAATTATTTTTTGTCATGTAATTACTCAACATACAATACTATGACTTTTTAAGTAAAATTTTTTTACATACTATAATCATGGCTTTGTTCGCGAATTTTTTTGACATGCTATACTATGCATTTTTGTCAAATTTTTTGGCATACTACGCTATGACTTTTTTGTGAAATTTTTCAACATTTTATAAAATGACTTTTTTTGCGAAAATTTTCGACATGCTATAAAATAACTTTTTTGTGAAAATTTTCAAAATACTACAAAATGATTTTTATTTATCCTAAAATTATTCATCATACCATGCTATGACTTTTTAAATACAATTTTTCGACATACTATAATTTGGCTTTTTTTTGTGAAATTTTTTGATATGCTATACTATGAAATTTTTGTCAAATTTTTCGGCATACTATACTATGACTTTTGTCAAATGTACTAAAATTGTTTTGAAGAATATGATACGATTTTTTTCGTGAAATTTAGTGACATCGTATACTATGAATTATTTGTGAAATTTTTCAACATTTTATGAAATGACTTTTTTTGGTGAAATTTTTCAACATGCTATACTATGAGTTTTTATCATGAAATTACTTTGACATACTATAATTTGGCTTTTTTGTGAAATTTTTCAACATTTTCTAAAATGAATTTTTTGTGAAATTTTTCGACATACCACAAAATTCTTTTTCTTTATCCTAAAATTGTTCAACATACCATATTATGACTTTTTTAAATACAATTTTTCGAAATATGATAATCTGGCTTTTTTCGTGAAATTTTTTGACATGCTATACTATGAAATTTTTGTCAAATTTTTCGGCATACTATACTATGACTTTTGTCAAATGTATTAAAATTTTTTGAAGAATATGAGACGATTTTTTTCGTGAAATTTAGTGACATGGTATACTATGAATTATTTGTGAAATTTTTCAACATTTTATAAAATGACTTTTTTGTGAAATTTTTCAACATTTTATAAAATGACTTTTTTCATGAAATTTTTCGACAGGCTATACTATGAGTTTTTTGTGAAAATTTTTGACATACTACAAAATTATTTTTTTCTATCCTAAAATTATTCAACATACTATACTATGAAATTTTTGTAAAATTTTTCGGCCATACTATGACTTTTTTGTGGAATTTTTCAACATTTTATAAAATGACTTTTTTGTTAAAATTTTCAACATGCTATAATATGACTTTTTTGTGAAATCTTTCAACATGGTATACTCTGACTTTTTTAAAGAAAATTTTTCGACATACTATAATCTGGCTTTTTTTGTGAAACTTTTTGACATGCTATACTTTGACATTTTTGTCAAATTTTTCGGCATACTATACTGAGACTTTTTTTAGGGAAATTTTTCAACAGTTTATAAAATGACTTTTTTTGTGAAATTTTTCGACATGCTATACCATGACTTTTTTGTGAAAATTTTCGACATACCACAAAATTCTTTTTCTTTATCCTAAAATTATTCAACATACTATATTATGACTTTTTTCAATACAATTTTTCGAAATATAATAATCTGTCTTTTTTTCGCGAAATTTTTTGACATGCTATACTATGACATTTTTGTCAAATTTTTCGATCAACCACAAAATGATTTTTCTTTATCCTAAAATTACTCAACATACTATACTATGATTTTTCAAATAAAATTTTTCGACATACTATAATTTGGCTTTTTTCGTGAAATTTTTTGACATACTATAATTTGGCTTTTTTCGTGAAAGTTTTTGATATGCTATACTATGACATTTTTGTCAAATTTTTCGGCATACTATACTATGACTTTTTGTGAAATTTTTCAACATTTTATAAAATGAATTTTTTGTGAAATTTTTCGACATACTATCTATACTTTTTTGAAAATTTTCATACCACAAAATTTTTTTTTTTCAAATAAAATTTTTTTATTATAATTTGGCTTTTTTTCGCAACATTTTTTGACATGCTATCCTATGACATTTTTGTCAATTTTTTCGGCATACTATACTATGACTTCTTTGTGGAATTTTTCAACATTTTATAAAATGACTTTTTTTGTTAAATTTTTCAACATGCTATACTATGACTTTTTTCTGAAATTTTTCAACATGGTATACTATGACTTTTTTGTGAAATCTTTCAACATGGTATACTCTGACTTTTTTAAAGAAAATTTTTCGACATACTATAATCTGGCTTTTTTTGTGAAACTTTTTGACATGCTATACTATGACATTTTTGTAAAATTTTTCGGCATACTATACTAAGACTTTTTTTAGGGAAATTTTTCAACATTTTATAAAATGACTTTTTTGGTGAAATTTTTCGACATGCTATAGTATGAGTTTTTATCATGAAATTACTCAACATACTATACTATGATTTTTTAAATAAAATTTTTCGACATACTATAATTTGGCTTTTTTTCGCAAAATTTTTTGACATGCTATCCTATGACATTTTGTCGAATTTTTTCGACATATGATAATCTGGCTTTTTTTCGTGAAATTTTTTGACATGCTATACTATGACATTTTTGTCAATTTTTTTGACATACCACAAAATGATTTTTCTTTATCCTAAAATTACTCAACATACTATACTATGATTTTTTAAATAAAATTTTTCGACATACTATAATTTGGCTTTTTTCGTGAAATTTTTTTACATGCTATACTATGACATTTTTGACAAATTTTTCGGCATACTTGCATACCCAATATGATACTTTTTTGTGAAATTTTTCAACATTTTATAAAATGACTTTTTTTGTGAAATTTTTCGACATACTATAATTTGGCTTTTTTTCGCGAAATTTTTTGACATGCTATACTATGACATTTTTGACAAATTTTTCGGCATACTCCAAAATTATTTTTCTTTATCCTAAAATTATTCAACATACTATAGTATGACTTTTTTAAATAAAATTTTTCGACCTACTATAATTTGGCTTTTTTTCGCAAATTTTTTTGACATGCTATACTATGACATTTTTGTCAAATTTTTCGACATACCACAAAATGATTTTTCTTTATCCTAAAATTCCTCAACTTACTATACTATGATTTTTTAAATTAAATTTTTCAACATACTATAATTTGGCTTTTTTTCGCGAAATTTGTATACATGCTATACTATGACTTCTTTGTGAAAATTTTCGACATACTACAAAATTATTTTTCTTTGTCCTAAAATTATTCTACATACTATAGTATGACTTTTTTAAATAGAATTTTTCGACATACGATAATCTGTTTTTTTTTCGCGAAATTTTTTGACATGCTATACTATGACATTTTTGTCAATTTTTTCGGCATACTACAAAATGATTTTTCTTTATCCTAAAATTACTTAACATATTATACTATGACTTTTTAAATAAAGTTTTTCAGCATACTATACTATGGCTTTTTTTGTGAAATTTTTCAAGATTTTATAAAATGACTTTTTTTCACAAAATTTTTCGACATGCTATACTATGACATTTTTGTAAAATTTTTCGACATGCTATACTATGACTTTTTTGTCAAATTTTTCAACATTTTATAAAATGACTTTTTTCATGAAATTTTTCGACATGCTATACTATGACATTTTTGTCAAATTTTTCGACATGCTATACTATGACTTTTTGTGAAAATTTTCAATATACTACAAAATGATTTTTTTGTCATGTAATTGCTCAACATACAATACTATGACTTTTTTAAGCAAATTTTTTTTACATACTATAATAAAGCTTTTTTCACAAAAGTTTTTGACATAATATACTATGACTTTTTTGTGAAAATTTTTGACATACTACAAAATTATTTTTTTCTATCCTAAAATTATTAAGCATACTATACTATGACTTTTTTGTCAAATTTTTCAGCATACTATAATCTGGCTTTTTTTGCGAAATTTGTTGACATGCTATACTATGAAATTTTTGTCAAATTTTTCAGCATACTATACTGTGACTTTTTTGTGGAATTTTTCAACATTTTATAAAATGACTTTTATGACTTTTTTAAACACAACTTTTCGAAATATGATAATCTGGCTTTTTTTCGCGAAATTTTTTGACATGCTATACTATGACATTTTTGTCAAATTTTTCGACATACCACAAAATGATTTTTATTTATCCTAAAATTACTCAACTTACTATACTATGATTTTTTAAATTAAATTTTTCAACATACTATAATTTGGCTTTTTTTCGCGAAATCTTTTGACATGCTATACTATGACTTCTTTGTGGAATTTTTCAACATACTATAATTTGGCTTTTTTCGTGAAATTTTTTGACATGCTATACTTTGACATTTTTGTCAAATTTTTCGGCATACTATACTGAGACTTTTTTTAGGGAAATTTTTCAACAGTTTATAAAATGACTTTTTTTGTGAAATTTTTCGACATGCTATACTATGACTTTTTTGTGAAAATTTTCGACATACCACAAAATTCTTTTTCTTTATCCTAAAATTATTCAACATACTATATTATGACTTTTTTAAACACAACTTTTCGAAATATGATAATCTGGCTTTTTTTCGCGAAATTTTTTGACATGCTATACTATGACATTTTTGTCAAATTTTTCGACATACCACAAAATGATTTTTCTTTATCCTAAAATTACTCAACTTACTATACTATGATTTTTTAAATTAAATTTTTCAACATACTATAATTTGGCTTTTTTTCGCGAAATCTTTTGACATGCTATACTATGACTTCTTTGTGGAATTTTTCAACATTTTATAAAATGACTTTTTTGTTAAATTTTTCAACATGCTTACTCTGACTTTTTTGTGAAATCTTTCAAATGGTATACTCTGACTTTTTTAAAGAAAATTTTTCGACATACTATATCTGGCTTTTTTTGTGAAACTTTTTGACATGACATTTTTGTAAATTTTTCGGCATACTATACTGGCTTTTTTAGGGAAATTTTTCAACAGTTTATACAATGACTTTTTTGGGTTATAATGTTTGTGATTGAATACCACATTTTTTCCTAAAATGTATTATTGTTTTTTATAATTATAGTTGGCTTTTTTTGCAATTTTTGTGTATATATGATGAATTTTTTGACATACCAAAAATATTTCTTTATCCTAAAATTACTCAACATACTATACTATGATTTTTCAAATAAAATTTTTCAACATACTATAATTTGGTTTTTTTTGTGAATTTTTTTGCCTTGTTTTTATGACATTTTTGTCAAATTTTTCGGCATACTATACTATGACTTTTTTGTGAAATTTTTCAACATTTTATAAAATGACTTTTTTGTGAAATTTTTCGACATACTATAATTTGGCTTTTTTCGTGGAATTTTTTGACATGCTATACTATGACTTCTTTGTGGAATTTTTCAACATACTATAATTTGGCTTTTTTTGTGAAATTTTTCAAGATTTTATAAAATGACTTTTTTTCACAAAATTTTTCGACATGCTATACTATGACATTTTTGTCAAATTTTTCGACATGCTATACTATGACTTTTTTGTCAAATTTTTCAACATTTTATAAAATGACTTTTTTCATGAAATTTTTCGACATGCTATACTATGACATTTTTGTCAAATTTTTCGGCATACTATACTAAGATTTTTTTTAGGGAAATTTTTCAACAGTTTATAAAATGACTTTTTTTGTGAAATTTTTCGACATGCTATACTATGACTTTTTTGTGAAAATTTTCGACATACCACAAAATTCTTTTTCTTTATCCTAAAATTATTCAACATACTATATTATGACTTTTTTAAACACAACTTTTCGAAATATGATAATCTGGCTTTTTTTCGCGAAATTTTTTGACATGCTATACTATGACATTTTTGTCAAATTTTTCGACATACCACAAAATGATTTTTCTTTATCCTAAAATTACTCAACTTACTATACTATGATTTTGTAAATTAAATTTTTCAACATACTATAATTTGGCTTTTTTTCGCGAAATCTTTTGGCATACTATACTATGACTTCTTTGTGGAATTTTTCAACATTTTATAAAATGACTTTTTTGTTAAATTTTTCAACATGCTATACTCTGACTTTTTTGTGAAATCTTTCAACATGGTATACTCTGACTTTTTTAAAGAAAATTTTTCGACATACTATAATCTGGCTTTTTTTGTGAAACTTTTTGACATGACATTTTTGTCAAATTTTTCGGCATACTATACTGTGACTTTTTTTAGGGAAATTTTTCAACAGTTTATACAATGACTTTTTTTGTGAAATTTTTCGACATACCACAAAATTCTTTTTCTTTATCCTAAAATTGTTCAACATACTATATTATGACTTTTTTAAATACAATTTTTCGAAATATGATAATCTGGCTTTTTTTCGCAAAATTTTTTGACATGCTATACTATGACATTTTTGTCAAATTTTTTGACATACCACAAAATGATTTTTCTTTATCCTAAAATTACTCAACATACTATACTATGATTTTTCCAATAAAATTTTTCAACATACTATAATTTGGCTTTTTTCGTGAAATTTTTTGACATGCTATACTATGACATTTTTGTCAAATTTTTCGGCATACTATACTATGACTTTTTTGTGAAATTTTTCAACATTTTATAAAATGACTTTTTTGTGAAATTTTTCGACATACTATAATTTGGCTTTTTTTGTGGAATTTTTTGACATGCTATACTATGACATTTTTGTCAAATTTTTCGGCATACTATACTATGACTTTTTTGTGAAATTTTTCAACATTTTATAAAATGACTTTTTTGTGAAATTTTTCGACATACTATAATTTGGCTTTTTTTGTGGAATTTTTTGACATGCTATATTATGACATTTTTGTCAAATTTATTTTTCGGCATACTATACTATGACTTTTTTGTGAAATTTTTCGACATGCTATACTATGACTTTTTTGTGAAAATTTTCAACATACTACAAAATGATTTTTCTTTATCCTAAAATTATTCAACATACCATACTATGACTTTTTAAATACAATTTTTCGACATACTATAATTTGTTTTTTTTTGCTGAAATTTTTTGACATGCTATACTATGACATTTTTGTACAAATTTTTCGGCATACTATACTATGACTTTTGTCAAATGTACTAAAATTGTTTTGAAGAATGTGATACGATTTTTTTCGTGAAATTTAGTGACATCGTATACTATGAATTATTTGTGAAATTTTTCAACATTTTATGAAATGACTTTTTTTTGGTGAAATTTTTCAACATGCTATACTATGAGTTTTTATCATGAAATTACTTTGACATACTATAATTTGGCTTTTTTGTGAAATTTTTCAACATTTTCTAAAATGAATTTTTTGTGAAATTTTTCGACATGCTATACTATGACTTTTTTGTGAAAATTTTCAACATACTGCAAAGTGATTTTTCTTTATCCTAAAATTATTCAACATACCATACTATGACTTTTTAAATAAAATTTTTAGACATACTATAATCTGGCTTTTTTTGTAAAATTTTTCGACATGCTATACTATGACTTTTTTGTGAAAATTTTCGACATACCACAAAATTCTTTTTCTTTATCCTAAAATTGTTCAACATACTATATTATGACTTTTTTAAATACAATTTTTCGAAATATGATAATCTGGCTTTTTTCGTGAAATTTTTTGCATGCTTCTTCATTTTTGTCAAATTTTTCGGGATAATATACTGAGAAATTTTTGGGGAAATTTTAAAAGGTTAAAAAAAGAATTTTTGGAAAATTTTTGAAAAAAATAATTTGGAATTTTTGCATCCCAAAATTCTTTTTCTTTATCCTAAAATTGTTCAACATACTATATTATGACTTTTTTAAATACAATTTTTCGAAATATGATAATCTGGCTTTTTTCGTGAAATTTTTTGACATGCTATACTATGACATTTTGTCAAATTTTTTGATCAACCACAAAATGATTTTTCTTTATCCTAAAATTACTCAACATACTATACTATGATTTTTCAAATAAAAGTTTTCAACATACTATAATTTGGCTTTTTTCGTGAAATTTTTTGACATGCTATACTATGACATTTTTGTCAAATTTTTCGGCACACTATAATATGACTTTTTTGTGAAATTTTTCAACATTTTATAAAATGACTTTTTTGTGAAATTTTTCGACATGCTATACTATGACTTTTTTGTAAAAATTTTCAACATACTACAAAATGATTTTTCTTTATCCTAAAATTATTAAACATACCATACTATGACTTTTTAAATACAATTTTTCGACCTACTATAATTTGGCTTTTTTTTCGCAAAATTTTTTGACATGCTATCCTATGACATTTTTGTCAACTTTTTCGGCATACTATACTATGACTATTTAATTTGTGGAATTGTTCAACATTTTATAAAATGAAATTTTTTTTTGTGAAATTTTTTTTCAACATGCTATACTATGAGTTTTTATCATGAAATTTCTCAACATAGTATACTATGACTTTTTTACAGAAAATTTTTCGACATACTATAATTTGGCTTTTTTTGCAACATTTTTTGACATGCTATACTATGACATTTTTGTCAAATTTTTTCGGCATACTATACTAAGATTTTTTTTGTGAAATTTTTCAACATTTTATAAAATGACTTTTTTTGTGAAATTTTTCGACATGCTATACTATGACTTTTTTCTGAAAATTTTCGACATAGTACAAAATGATTTTTCTTTATCCTAAAATTATTCAACATGGTATACTATGACTTTTTTAAAGAAAATTTTTAGACATACTATAATCTGGCTTTTTTTACGATAACTTTCTGACATGCTTTTTTATGACATTTTTGCAAAATTTTTTGACATACTATACTATGACATTTTTGGGAAATTTTTTGACATTCCACAAAATGATTTTTCTTTATCCTAAAATTACTCAACATATTATACTATGATTTTTTAAATGAAATTTTTCGACATACTATAATTTGATTTTTCTTTATCCTGAAATTTTTCTACATACTATACTATGACATTTTTAAATACAATTTTTCGACATACTATACTATGACTTTTTTGTGAAATTTTTCAACATTTTATAAAATGACATTTTGTCAAATTTTTAGATCAACCACAAAATGATTTTTTCTTTTCCTGAAAATTACTCAACATACTATACTATGAGGGCTGCACTGTGTTGCCTCACAGCAAATTTTTCAACAGGTTCTATTGAAGCTTGCGGCTCTTCTGTGTGGAGTTTGAATGTTCTCCCCGTGCTATACCGTGGGTTTTCCCTACTCATGAACTTCCTTTGACCATCCAAAAATTTGCTTTTTAGGTTAATTGATTTTTCAACATTGCTCGTAGGTGTGGATTTTGATTGTGAAATTTTTGTCTGTCTATATGTTGTCTGTCTCTCTGTGCCCTGCGATGGACTTTCAACATGTCCAAAGTGATTTTACCCTGCCTTTATCCTAAAATGTATCCTCAACATACCATACTATGACTTTTTAAATAAAATTGTTGGACATACTATACTATGATTTTTCATATAAAATTTTTCGACATACTATACTTTGGCTTTTTTCGTGAAAATTTTCGACATACTATAATATTACATTTTGTCAAATTTTATCCTAAAATTGTTCGACATACTATACTATGACTTTTTTATGAAATTTTTCAACATTTTATAAAATGGCTTATTTCGTGAAATTTTTTGACATGCTATACTATGACATTTTTGTAAAAATTTTCAACATACTACAAAATGATTTTTCTTTATCCTAAAATTATTAAACATACCATACTATGACTTTTTAAAAACAATTTTTCGACATACTATAATTTGGCTTTTTTTGCGAAATTTTTTGACATGCTATACTATGAAATTTTTGTCAAATTTTTCGGCATACTATACTATGACTTTTGTCAAATGTACTAAAATTTTTTTGAAGAATATGATACGATTTTTTTCGTGAAATTTAGTGACATTGTATACTATGAATTATTTGTGAAATTTTTCAACATTTTATGAAATGACTTTTTTTTGGTGAAATTTTTCGACATGCTATACTATGAGTTTTTATCATGAAATTACTCAACATACTATACTATGATTTTTTAAATAAAATTTTTCGACCTACTATAATTTGGCTTTTTTTCGCAAAATTTTTTGACATGCTATCCTATGACATTTTTGTCAATTTTTTCGGCATACTATACTATGACTTTTTTGTGGAATTTTTCAACATTTTATAAAATGACTTTTTTTGTTAAATTTTTCAACATGCTATACTATGACTTTTTTCTGAAATTTTTCAACATGGTATACTATGACTTTTTTGTGAAATCTTTCAACATGGTATACTCTGACTTTTTTAAAGAAAATTTTTCGACATACTATAATCTTTTTGACATGGCATTTTTGTGAAATTTTTCGGACATGCTATACTGTGACATTTTTTGAAATTTTTCTTTTCGCTTTTTTGTGAATTTTTCGATACCAAAAATTCTTTTTCTTTATCCTAAAATTGTTCGACATACTATATTATGACTTTTTTATATTATACTATACTATACTTGCATTTTTGTCAAATTTTTCGGCATACTATACTAATTAGGGAAATTTTTCAACAGTTTATAAAATGACTTTTTTTGTGAAATTTTTCGACATGCTATACTATGACTTTTTTGTGAAAATTTTCGACATACCACAAAATGCTTTTTCTTTATCCTAAAATTATTCAACTTACTATACTATGATTTTTTAAATTAAATTTTTCGACATACTATAATTTGGCTTTTTTTTGCGAAATTTTTTGACATGCTATACTATGACTTCTTTGTGAAATTTTCCTGCTCAAAATTTTTTCTTGCCTAAAATTTCTACAACTAAGAGATTTTTAAAAAGAATTTTGTCTCTTTTTTGAATTTATTTTTATTTTTTTTCTTACTATGACATTTTTGTCAAATTTTTCGGCATACTATACTAAGACTTTTTTTAGGGAAATTTTTCACAGTTTATAAAATGACTTTTTTTTGAAATTTTTCGACATGCTATACTATTGACATTTTTGTACAAATTTTTCAACAAACCACAAAATGATTTTTCTTTATCCTAAAATTACTCAACATACAATACTATGATTTTTCAAAGAAAATTTTTCGACATACTATAATTTGGCTTTTTTCGTGGAATTTTTTGACATGCTATACTATGACTTTTTTGTGAAAATTTTCAACATACTACAAAATGATTTTTCTTTATCCTGAAATTTTTCAACATACCATACTATGACTTTTTAAATACAATTTTTCGACATACTATAATTTGGCTTTTTTTTGCAAAATTTTTTGACATGCTATACTATGAAATTTTTGTGAAATTTTTCAGCATACTATACTATGACTTTTTTCAAATTTTTCAACTTAGTAAAAAATGATTTTTTTTATCATGAAAATATTCAACATACTATACTATGATTTTTTAAAATAAATTCTTTTACAGACTATGATATGATTTTTTTTCGTGAAATTTAGTGACATGCTATACTATACCTTTTTTGTGAAATTTTTCGACATGCTATACTATTACTTTTGTGAAATTTTTCAACTTAGTACAAAATGATTTTTTTAGTCATGAAATTATTCAACATACTATACTATGACTTTTTTAAAAACAATTTTTATAAGACTAAGATTTTTTTCCGTGAAATTTTTTAACATGCTATACTATGACTTTTTTGTGAAAATTTTGAACATACTACAAAATGATTTTTTTTTTTTTTAATCAAGAAATTACTCAAGATACAATACTATGACTTTTTTTAGAGCTCTGATGGTGTCTCTCATGGGGTGGGAGTCCTTCTACATCATGGACGACAGCTTAGCCGTCATCCTCCTCCTCTCTCCCACCACCTGACACAGTGCAGGTGATGGGAGAGAGGAGGATGACGGCTAAGCTGTCATCCATGATGGAGAAGGACTCCCACCCCATGAGAGACACCATCAGAGCTCTGGAGAGCTCCTTCAGTGACAGGCTGCAACACCCTAAGTGTACGAAGGAGCGTTACAGAAGGTCCTTCCTGCCTGCAGCTGTTAGACTCCACAACCAGCACTGCTCCCAGTAAACCACAATCACAGTCACATTCACAACAAACTCACCGGACATACGTGCAATAAGGACTCATGTGCGACTATGTCATCTGCTTGAGTTATATGAACCGGACAATTATTTATTGATATAATGGACATACTTCTGGCTTTATTTTTATTTTTATTTATTTTTCTTTTCTTTTTCTATTATGTATATACTAAATTATTATTTTTTATTTGTATGAATATTGTTTTTAAATCTATGCTTGTCTTCTATTGCACTATCCACTTGCTGCTGTAATGGGTAAATTTCCCCACTGTGGGACTAATAAAGGAATATCTTATACTATGACTTTTTTGTGAAAATTTTGAACATACTATAAAATGATTTTTTTTATCAAGAAATTACTCAATATACAATACTATGACTTTTTTTAAGTAAAATTTTTCTATATACTATAATTCTGCTTTTTTTGCGAAATTTTTTGACATGCTATACTATGACATTTTTGTCAAATTTTTCAGCATACTATACTATGACTTTTTTGTGAAATTTTTCAACATTTCATAAAATGACTTTTTTTGGTGAAATTTTTCGACATGCTATACTATGACATTTTTGTCAAATTTTTCAGCATACTATACTATGACTTTTTTGTGAAATTTTTCGAAATGCTATACTATGACTTTTTTGTGAAATTTTTCGACATACTAACACTATGCTATACTATGACTTTTTTGTGAAATTTTTCGACTTAGTACAAAATTATTTTTTATCATGAAATTATTCAACATACTGTACTATGACTTTTTTCAAATAAAATTTTTGGAAGAATATGAGACGATTTTTTTTCGTGAAATTTAGTGACATGGTATACTATGAATTATTTGTGAAATTTTTCAACATTTTATGAAATGACTATTTAGTGAAATTTTTCGACATGCTATACTATGAGTTTTTATCATGAAATTACTCAACATACAATACTATGACTTTTTTAAGTAAAATTTTTCTACATATTATAATCTGGCTTTTATCGCAAAATTTTTTGACATACTATACTATGACATTTTTGTCAATTTTTTCGGCATACTACAAAATGATTTTTCTTTATCCTAAAATTACTCAACATATTATACTATGACTTTTTAAATAAAATTTTTCAGCATACTATACTATGACTTTTTTTGTGAAATTTTTCAAGATTTTATAAAATAACTTTTTTGTGAAATTTTTCGACGTGCTATACTATGATTTTTTTGTGAAATTTTTCAACATTTCATAAAATGACTTTTTTCATGAAATTTTTCGACATGCTATACTATGACATTTTTGTGAAAATTTTCAATATACTACAAAATGATTTTTTGTCATGTAATTGCTCAACAATACTATGACTTTTTTTAAGCAAATTTTTTTTACATACTATAATCAAGCTTTTTTCACGAAATTTTTTGACATAATGTACTATGACTTTTTTGTGAAAATTTTTGACATACTACAAAATTATTTTTTTCTATCCTAAAATTATTCAACATACTATACTATGACTATTTTGTCAAATTTTTCGGCATACTATAATCTGGCTTTTTTTGTGAAATTTTTTGACATGCTATACAATGACATTTTTGTCAAATTTTTCGTAATGCTATACTATGACTTTTTTTGTGAAATTTTTCGACTTAGTATAAAATGATTTTTTTATCATGAAATTATTCAACATACTATACTATGACTTTTTTTAAATAAAATTTTTTAAAGACTATGACATGATTTTTTTCTGTGAAATTTAGCGACATGGTATACTATGAATTATTTGTGAATTTATCAACATTTTATAAAATAATTTTTTTGGTGAAATGTTTCGACAAGCTCTACTATGACTTTTTTTGTGAAAATTTTATATGTACTACAAAATAATTTTTTGTCATGTAATCACTCAACATACAATACTATGACTTTTTTAAGTAAAATTTTTTTACATACTATAATCTGGCTTTGTTCCCGAATTTTTTTGACATGCTATACCATGCATTTTTGTCAAATTTTTTGGCAAAGTACACTATGACTTTTTTGGAGAAATTGTTCAACATTTTATAAAATGACTTTTTTTGTGAAAATATTCAACATACTACAAAATGATTTTTCTTTATCCTAAAATTATTCAACATACCATACTATGACTTTTTAAATACAATTTTTCGACATACTATAATTTGGCTTTTTTTTGC
Organism: Pterois miles; assembly: GCA_947000775.1. Classification (NCBI taxonomy): domain Eukaryota; kingdom Metazoa; phylum Chordata; class Actinopteri; order Perciformes; family Scorpaenidae; genus Pterois; species Pterois miles. The sequence goes on from CAMQGK010000466.1 coordinate 3,796,005, forward strand.
GAAATTTTTTGACATGCTATACTATGACATTTTTGTCAAATTTTTCGGCATACTATACTGTGACTTTTGTCAAATGTACTAAAATTTTTTTGAAGAATATGATACGATTTTTTTCGTGAAATTTAGTGACATCGTATACTATGAATTATTTGTGAAATTTTTCAACATTTTATAAAATGACTTTTTTTGTGAAACTTTTTGACATGCTATACTATGACTTTTTTGTGAAAATTTTCGACATACCACAAAAAATTTTTTCTTTAACCTAAAATTATTCAACATACTATATTAAGACTTTTTTAAATACAATTTTTCGAAATATGATAATCTGGCTTTTTTTTGCGAAATTTTTTGACATGCTATACTATGACATTTTTGTCAAATTTTTCGACATACCACAAAATGATTTTTCTTTATCCTAAAATTACTCAACTTACTATACTATGATTTTTTAAATTAAATTTTTCAACATATTATAATTTGGTTTGTGTGTCCCTATGAACCTGAGGGCTGTGTTGTCTGGAGCCTAGTGCTCCTGGTAGGGTCTCCCATGGCAAATTGGTCTCAGGTGAGGGGCCAGACAAAGAATGGTTCAAAATCCCCATGAATAACCGAGGAAGAGGAGGAGTGACCCGGCCCGGAGGAAGCCCGGGGCCCCCATCTGGAGCCAGGCCCAGATGGAGGGCCCGTGAGCGAGCGCCTGGTGGCCGGGCTTGCCACGGAGCCCGGCCGGGCTCAGCCCGAAAAAGCGACGTGGAGACCCCCTCCTCTCCATCCTGTGGGCCCACCAACCGCAGGAGGAACCGCTGGGGTCGGGTGCGCTGCCATATGGGTGGCAGTGAAAGCCAGGGACTGCGACGGACCAGACCTGGGCGGCAGAGGCTGGCTCTGGGGACGTGGAACGTCACCTCTCTGTGGGGGAAAGAGCCGGAGCTTGTGCGGGAGGTGGAGCGCTATCAGTTAGATCTGGTGGGGCTTACCTCTACGCACAGCCTCGGCTCTGGAACCGTTCTCCTGGATAGGGGTTGGACTCTATTCTTCTCTGGAGTTGCCCAGGGTGTGAGGCGCCAAGCGGGTGTGGGGATACTCACAAATCCCCGGTTGAGTGCTGCTACGTTGGGGTTTACCCCGGTGAACGAGAGGGTCGCCTCCCTGCGCCTTCGGGTTGTGGGGGGGAAAACTCTGACTGTTGTCTGTGCATATGCACCGAACAGCAGTTCAGAGTATTCGACCTTCTTGAAGACCCTGAATGGAGTCCTGTATGGGGCCCCAGTAGGGGACTCCATTGTTCTGCTGGGGGACTTCAACGCACACGTGGGCAACGATGGAGGTACCTGGAGAGGCGTGATTGGGAGGAATGGCCTACCTGATCTGAACCGGAGCGGTCATTTGTTATTGGATTTCTGTGCTAGTCATGGATTATCCATAACAAATACCATGTTCGAACATAAGGATGCTCATAAGTGTACTTGGTACCAGAGCACCCTAGGCCGAAGATCGATGATCGATTTTGTGATCGTATCATCTGATCTGAGGCCGCATGTTTTGGACACTCGGGTGAAGAGAGGGGCAGAGCTGTCAACTGATCACCATCTGGTGGTGAGTTGGATCAGAGGGTGGGGGAAGACTCTGGATAGACCTGGTTAACCCAAACGTGTAGTGCGGGTGAACTGGGAAAGTCTGGAGGAGGCCCCTATCGGAGAGATCTTCAACTCACACCTCCGGCGGAGCTTTTCTAGCATTCCTGTGGAGGCTGGGGGCATTGAACCTGAGTGGGCGATGTTCAAAGCTTCCATTGCTGAAGCTGCGGCGGTGAGCTGTGGCCTGCGGGTCTTAGGTGCCTCAAGGGGCGGTAACCCTCGAACACCGTGGTGGACACCGGTGGTCAGGGAAGCTGTCCGACTGAAGAAGGAGTCCTTCCGGGATATGTTATCTCGGAGGACTCCGGAGGCAGTTGCAAGGTACCGACGGGCCCGTGGGGCGGCAGCCGCTGCCGTAAAGGAGGCAAAGCAGTGGGTGTGGGAGGAGTTCGGAGCAGCGATGGAGAAGGACTTTCGGTCGGCACCAAGGTGCTTCTGGAAAACTGTCCGGCACCTCAGGAGGGGGAAACGGAGAACCATCCAAGCTGTGTACAGTAAGGATGGGACACTGTTGACCTCAACTGAGGAGGTAACCGGGCGGTGGAAGGAGCACTTTGAGGAACTCCTGAACCCGACTGATACGCCCTCTCTTGTAGAGGCAGAGCTGGAAGCTGATGGGGGATCGTCGTCAATTTCCCTAGGGGAAGTCACTGAGGTAGTTAAACAGCTCCGCAGTGGCAAGGCCCCGGGGATTGACGAGATTCGCCCAGAAATGCTGAAGGCTCTGGGTGTGGAGGGGCTTTCGTGGATGACACGCCTCTTCAACATTGCGTGGAAGTCTGGGACAGTGCCTAAAGAGTGGCAGACCGGGGTGGTGGTTCCCCTGTTCAAAAAGGGGGACCAGAGAATGTGTGCCAATTACAGGGGTATCACACTACTCAGCCTCCCTGGTAAAGTCTACTCTAGGGTGCTGGATAGGAGGGTCCGGCCGATAGTCAAACCTCAGATTGAAGAGGAACAATGTGGATTTCGTCCTGGCCGTGGAACAACGGACCAGCTCTTCACTCTCACAAGGATCCTTGAGGGGGCCTGGGAGTATGCCCATCCAGTCTACATGTGTTTTGTAGACTTGGAGAAGGCGTACGATCGGGTCCCCCGGGGTATACTGTGGGAGGTGCTGCGGGAGTATGGGGTGAGGGGGTCACTTTTCAGGGCCATCCAATCCCTGTACTCCCAAAGCGAGAGCTGCGTCCGGGTTCTCGGCAGTAAGTCGGACTCGTTTCCGGTGGGCGTTGGCCTTCGCCAGGGTTGCGCCTTGTCTCCAATCCTGTTCGTGATATTCATGGACAGGATATCGAGGCGTAGTCGGGGGGAGGAGGGTTTGCAGATTGGTGTGCTGAGGATCTCATCGCTGCTTTTTGCAGATGATGTGGTTCTGCTGGCATCATCAGTCTGTGACCTCCAGCGCTCACTGGATCGGTTCGCAACCGAGTGTGAAGCAGTTGGGATGAGGATCAGCACCTCAAAATCGGAGGCCATGGTTCTCAGCAGGAAACCGATGGATTGTCTGCTCCAGGTAGGGAATGAGTCTTTACCCCAAGTGAAGGAGTTCAAGTACCTCGGGGCCTTGTTCACGAGTGAGGGAACAATGGAACGTGAGATTGGCCGGAGAATCGGAGCAGCGGGGGCGGTATTGCAGTCGCTGTGCCGCACCGTTGTGACGAAGAGAGAGTTGAGCCGGAAGGCAAAGCTCTCTATCTACCGGTCAATCTTCGTGCCTACTCTCACCTATGGTCATGAGGGCTGGGTCATGACCGAAAGAACTAGATCGCGAGTACAAGCGGCCGAAATGGGTTTTCTCAGGAGGGTGGCTGGCCTCTCCCTTAGAGATAAGGTGAGAAGCTCGGTCATCCGTGAGGGACTCGGAGTAGAGCCGCTGCTTCTTTGCGTTGAAAGGAGCCAGTTGAGGTGGTTCGGGCATCTGGTAAGGATGCCTCCTGGGCGCCTCCCTAGGGAGGTGTTCCAGGCACGACCAGCTGGGAGGAGACCCCGGGGACGACCCAGGACTAGATGGAGAGATTATATCTCCACACTGGCCTGGGAACGCCTCGGGATCCCCCAGTCAGAGCTGGTTAATGTGGCCCGGGAAAGGGAAGTTTGGGGTCCCCTGCTGGATCTGTTGCCCCCGCGACCTGACCCCGGATAAGCGGTTGAAGATGAAGATGAAGATGAAGATAATTTGGCTTTTTTTCGCGAAATTTTTTGACATGCTATACTATGACTTCTTTGTGAAAATTTTCGACATTCTACAAAATTATTTTTCTTTATCCTAAAATTATTCAACATACTATAGTATGACTTTTTTGAATAGAATTTTTCGACATACGATAATCTGGGTTTTTTTCGCGAATTTTTTTGACATGGTATACTATGACATTTTTGTCAAATTTTTCGATCAACCACAAAATGATTTTTCTTTATCCTAAAATTACTCAACATACTATACTATGATTTTTTAAATAAAATTTTTCGACATACTATAATTTGGCTTTTTTCGTGAAATTTTTTGACATGCTATACTATGACATTTTTGTCAAATTTTTCGGCATACTATACTATGACTTTTTTGTGAAATTTTTCAACATTTTATAAAATGACTTTTTTGTGAAATTTTTCGACATGCTATACTATGACTTTTTTGTGAAAATTTTCAACATACTACAAAATGATTTTTCTTTATCCTAAAATTATTCAACATACCATACTATGACTTTTTAAATACAATTTTTCAACATACTATAATTTGGCTTTTTTTTGCGAAATTTTTTGACATGCTATACTATGACATTTTTGTCAAATTTTTCGGCATACTATACTATGACTTTTGTCAAATGTACTAAAATTTTTTTGAAGAATATGATACGATTTTTTTCGTGAAATTTAGTGACATCGTATACTATGAATTATTTGTGAAATTTTTCAACATTTTATGAAATGACTTTTTTTTGGTGAAATTTTTCGACATGCTATGAGTTTTTATCATGAAATTACTCAACATACTATACTATGATTTTTTAAATAAAATTTTTCGACATACTATAATTTGGCTTTTTTTGTGAAATTTTTTGACATGCTATACTATGACATTTTTGTCAACTTTTTCGGCATACTATACTATGACTTTTTTGTGAAATTTTTCAACATTTTATGAAATGACTTTTTTTTTTTAATTTTTCGACATGCTATACTATGACTTTTTTGTGAAAATTTTCAACATACTGGAAAGTGATTTTTCTTTATCCTAAAATTATTCAACATACCATACTATGACTTTTTAAATAAAATTTTTAGACATACTATAATCTGGCCTTTTTTGGGAAACTTTTTTGACGTGCTATACTATGACATTGTTGTCAAATTTTTCGACATACTGTACTATGACTTGTTTTGTGAAATTTTTCAACATTTTATTAAATGAGTTTTTTGTAAAATTTTTCGATTTAGTATAAAATGATTTTTTTTTTATCATGAAATTATTCAACACACTATACTATGACTTTTTAAATACAATTTTTTAAAGACTATGATATGATTTTTTCTGTGAAATTTAGCGACATGGTATACTATGAATTATTTGTGAATTTTTCAACATTTTATAAAATTACTTTTTTTGGTGAAATTTTTCAACATGCTATACTATGACTTTTTTTGTGAAAATTTTCAATATACTACAAAATTATTTTTTTTATCATGTAATTACTCAACATACAATAATATGACTTTTTTAAGTAATACATACTATAATCTGGCTTTTTTCGCGAAATTTTTTGACATGCTACAAAATGATTTTTCTTTATCCTAAAATTACTCAACATATTATACTTTGACTTTTTAAATAAAATTTTTCAGCATACTATACTATGACTTTTTTTGTGAAATTTTTCAACATTTTATAAATGACTTTTTTGTGAAATTTTTCGACATGCTATACTATAACTTTTTTGTGAAAATTTTCAACATACTACAAAATGCTTTTTCTTTATCCTAAAATTATTCAACATACCATACTATGACTTGTTAAAAACAATTTTTCGACATACTATAATTTGGCTTTTGACATGCTATACTATGACATTTTTGTCAGATTTTTCGGCATACTATACTATGACTTTTTTGTGGAATTTTTCAACATTTTATAAAATGAATTTTTTTGTTAAAATTTTCAACATGCTATAATATGACTTTTTTGTGAAATCTTTCAACATGGTATACTCTGACTTTTTTAAAGAAAATTTTTCGACGTACTATACTATGACTTTTTTGTGAAAATTTTCAACATACTACAAAATGATTTTTCTTTATTCTAAAATTATTCAATATACCATACTATGACTTTTTAAAAACAATTTTTTGACATACTATAATTTGGCTTTTTTTGCGAAATTTTTTGACATGCTATACTATGACATTTTTGTCAGATTTTTCGGCATACTATACTATAGCTTTTTTGGTGAAATTTTTCGACATATTTATATATATATATATTACATTATACATATATTTGCCATGGCTTTAGCAGTGGCTTTCCTATCTCCTTTTTCTTTAACACTGATCAGGAGTCAGATCAGATCAGAGTTTGATTCATTTCTCATTTGTGAACAATTAAAAATCATGAATATCTATCCACACTAAAATCAGCATTTTACACAGTTCCTTAACTAGTAACTTAACAAGAAAATATGTGTGTGTGTGTGTGTGTGTGTGTGTGTGTGTGTGTGTGTGTTGCCATACCTGTCATCCAGCGACTTTTATCAATGAGCATGAATGAACGTAGTAAACCAGCGATGAATGAGCTCCGATAGCGTCATCTGCGCGCTCCGTTTCCGCGTTTAAGGCGTCGTTAGATGACCACCGGAATCCAGCATCAACGATCCGTGGATCAACACTTCATACTTTCTGTTGACTAATATTGTGCCTGACTGGCGACCACAAAGAAACAGCCGCGGTAGGCTAAACACAGGGGAAGAAAAAATGGTGACGCGCACACTAAGACTTCACCTCCAGCTCTGATCGACCTTCTTTAATTATTAGTTTACGAGGCGGCACAAACAAGCGACACTTACTGCTACAAATAATCGCAAATGCGCTCTCTAAACAACAGAAAGTTTCACCCCGACGCTCACCCTACCCCATGATGGGAAGTGATCAGGTGAGTGCAGGTGAGTGCCTCTATTTGATAACTGCGGAGTACACACCCACAGTGACACCCCTTCCACCAAGTACCAATAGCAACAAACACCGGATCCATGCAAAATGCATATCAATTAGAGACTTACATGGATGGCTCCTACAATGACTTTTTCATGAAATGATTCAACATTGTATGCTATGACTTTTTTCGATTAAATTTTTCCACATACAATATTATTATTTTTTTTTAATGAAATTTTTCAACATACAATGCTGTGACTTCTTTCATGAATTTTTTTGGCATACTGCACTATGACTTTTTCCATGAAGTTTTTCGATATAATAGACTATGATTTTTTTTTCAGAAAATTTTCAACATACTATACTATGATTTTCTTTTCAGGAATTTTTTCAACATATTATACTAGGACTTTTTTCATGAAATTCTTCGACATACTATACTATGACTTTTTTCAACATACGATATTATGACATCTTTCCATGAAATTTGTCCACATACTATGATTTTTTAAAATGAGTTTCTTTGACCTAATATCGTATGACTTCTTTTCCATGAAATGTTGCAACATACTATATTATGACTTCTTGCATGATAATTTTCCACATGCTATGCGATGTGCCCACAGCAGCTTGAGAGGCGAGACAGAGCAGCGAAAATTTCCATTTCAGCTTAATTTATGCTTCTCACAGTACTGTAGTCTCAATGAAATGCGATCACAAGTTGTTAAATATATTACCCTTTGTTGAATAAATGCTTTGAAACAGGTATTTTTAACACCAGTGGTGCACAGTGTCTTCTTGGCACTGCAGCAGCAACTCTGTCAACGCAGATGCTGTTTTCACATAATCCTGCACCTAATATTGATGTACAGCAGTTATTTATGAATCTTATCAACAGAGGAGTGTTGCCTGGTGTAGTACTGAAGGGCAAAAAGTGTACAGAACACCATACCACAGCTCCGCAATGGCATTTTAGAGAATGCAATTTTAACGTTAGTTAAATATCCGTAAAAATAAAGCAGGATTTCTTAAATTGAAGGTGAATTACTTTTCATAATAAGCACTGTTGGCGGTTAGCCACCATGGTTAGCCTATGGGACAAACTAGCTTACTGCTACTTCAGCTACCTCACTGGATGTTATCATTCCTACAGTAACACCCCCTAGAATAAGGTGGCACTATGACTTTGTTTTCCATTAAATTTTTCGACATATTTTACTATTACATTTTTTCATTACAGTTTTTGACATACTATAACTTTTTTCATTTGATTTGTCTACACGCTATGCTATAGCTTTTTTCATGATTTTTTTTTCACCATACTATACAATGACTTTTTTTTCCCATAAATTTTTTTTACATACTATGATACTATAATTTAATTAAATGTTTTGACATACTATATTCTGAATTTTTCATGAATTTTTTCTACATGCTATGATATGATGTGTCATGTCGTTGGGATATTTTTCAACATACTATTCTATGACTTTTTTCATGACGTTCGTATACATACTATGCTATGACTTTTTTTAATTCAAATTTTCAGGATACATTACTATGATTTTTTTTACGAAATTTTTCGTCATACTATACTATGACTTTTTTGACATACTGTTTTTTTCATGACATTTTTAAACCTACTATACTATGAGCTTTTCTTACATATTAAATATGACATTTTTATGACATTTTTATGACACAGGCCTACTCTACTATTACAATTTTATGGCATACTATATTAGGACATTTTAATGGCATACTACACAATGCCTTTAGTTATGCTATACTATTACACCTTTATGACTTTTTGTGACTTCTCTTTTGCACCCTGGCACCTTATTGACATGGAAAGTACATGTCTCTTCTTTACTTTCCAGATTAATTATGAATTGTGAAATGAAAATGTAGAGTGCACTTTGCCATTTCTATTCTACTGTGACTCTCTCAGTCAGGATGACAACTAAACCCCTCCACACACAGAGTTAGTTTAGAAACCTGCATTAATTTTGACAAGCTGTCATGTTAGGACGACTGTCTCACATTCACACACATTATAAGCTTTTCATTGGCTTACATTTAATGGTTCTCTATTTGATATCCAGACCATTAATATAGCTGCAAACTATTTGATATATAAAGATAAAGCGGCGAAGTGTCTACCTGAGCAGAGACTGAAGTTGGACTATCTGCTTTTCTGAATTGAATATTACAGAAACTTACATGATTTGATTTCTAGGTGACTGTTAGAGGATGGGATGATCAAGTGAATGCTTCATGTCAACAAAATGAAAGTTCATTGTGCCAGATTTAATTTAACTTCATCATTACCCTGCAACCAATAATGATGATGATGATGATGTTGAGTTTTGTTCCATCATATAAATTGTGTTGGGTTAAAACACAATTTGTATTTTTATTGATCACCACTAGATGGTAATCCAGAGTAGACATCCCATTTTGTGCTGGAAGGAAACATTCAAAGTCCAACGGTAAAAGTTTTGTTTTTATTGATGTATAAATTAAACCATTGATAAAATTAAAAAAAAATTGGAATTAAAAGTTTTTTTTAGTTTGCTTAATAACCTTACAGTATAGTGGAAGCACACGCATATTGTATAATACCTTAACAACTTTTTCTATTTTTGATAAATATAAATACATATACATTTATGCCACATTAGCTATAAATATTGTATAAAAATAGTCCACATGCTGGTGGTTAAATTATTAAGTTAATTCAAGTACAAAATAGAGAAATACATAATGGCACAGAAGTGACGTCAACAAACCTTCACTCTGCTTGCAAGTAATGTCAGGTCAGGAGTTACATCTTTGACGTTAGCTCGGGGACTCATCAACCACGGGCACTTTGGGGTTGCAGTGTTGATTTTACAGTTTCTGTCTGATCATGCGGTTGTTCTCTGGCCGAGTCCCTCCATCCACTCCAGCACAGTGTCCAGTTCTCCCACAGCCTTCTGCGCCGCCTCGTTTATGTCTAGCTGCTCAGTGGAAAGAAATGGAGAACGGACAGTGGATTTAATGACAAGTACAACTGTATGGAAATATTTTTATGTTTGCTTTGTCTAGTTAGAGTCAGTCGAGTTTGGATATTCAGGATTTTCAGCTAAAAAAAAAAAAAAATGAAATATAACAATAGATGGATACTGTAGCATTTATGTAAAAAAAAAAGAGATTATTAATGACCTCCAGACTACTGTGTACTTTCAAATTTGATTTAAATTACTGTTTGAAAAGAAAACTGCTATATTATTTTTAACCTTGTTGAGCTTCAGGAGTACTCTGTGGTACCTTTGTTTTTGAACATACAGTTGCAAGAAAAAGTATGTGAACCCTTCGGGATTACTTGGATTTCTGCATGAACTGGTCATAATATGTGTTCTGATCATCATCTAAGTCACAACAATAAACGAACAGTCTTCTTAAACTAATACAGCATAAAAAATTATATGTTTTGGATTTAATAACTGGTGCTGTGTCTTTTTTTCTCCACACATAGCGTTGTGTGTTCCTTCCAAACAACTCAGTTTAGGTTTCATCTGTCTACAGAATATTTTGCCAGCAGTGCTGTGGAACTGCAAGTTCTTCCTCTGTGGTGTCCTCCCATGAACACCATTCTTGTTTAATGTTTTTCTTATTGTAGATTTGTCAACAAAATGTTAGCATGTACCAGAGACTTCTGTAAGTCTTTGGTGACACTCTAGGATTCTTCTTCACCTCATTGAGCGTTCTGCGCTGTGCTCTTGTGGTCATCTTTACAGGACGACCATGCTAAGGGAGTAGCATCAGTGCTGAACTTTCTCCATTTGTTGACAATCTGTCTCACCGTGGACACATGAGCATCAAGGCTTTTAGAGATACTTTAGTAAGCCTTTCCAGCTTCATTTAAGTCAACAAGTCTTGATCGTAGATCTTCTGAGAGCTCTTTTGTGCTGGTTCACATCAAGCAATGCTTCTTGAGAACAGCTAACTCAAAGCTGGTGTGTGTTTTTTATAGGACAGGGCAGCTTTAACCAACACCTCCAATCTCATCACATTGCCTGGACTCCAGGTTGGCTGACTCCTGGCTCCAATTAGCTCTTGGAGAAGTCATTAGCCTCGGGGTTCACATACTTTTTCCACCCAGCACTGTGAATGTTCACATGTTGTTTTTTAATAAAACAAAAAACATCTAATTTTTGTGCGGTATTAGTTTAAGCAGACTGTGTTTGTCTATTGTTGTGACTTAGATGAAGATCAGAACACATTTTATGAACAATTTATGCAGAAATCCAAGTAATCCCAAAGGGTTCACAAACTTTTTCTTGCAACTGTACATATAAAACCAAATATTCATATTGATAGGATTTTGATTTGGTCTTGTGGCTGTATTTTTGCAGCTCACATCTTTTTCTTTTAAGATATTAGTAAGTGATACCTGATATATTTAATATATTTCAGATACAATATTTGTGAATTGGACACAACCCCATACTGAGAACCAACTAACATATCATTTGAAAAAGTGAATTAAATTGCCTCCTCCGTAGTCCACTGTGTGAATGTCTATGTACAGTGAGTGAGTTGTTACTCAGTCTCGTACATACCGTGATAAACTTAGCATGCAGAGAGTCAATTTTTCTCTGTGTGTCCTCTACACAGTGGCAGTGCTGCACAGGACAAAGCACAATTATTAAGACAACTTATTGCCATTTTAATTTTAACCACTTTTTTTTTTTATATAATTTGATAGCTAAGTTATTGAACAGCTCACTTACACATGTATGTATGTCTTTTCTGATTCTGACAAAAGCGTTGGCCAGAGCGCTGGAGCAACGTTGCTGCTGTGGCTGAGCAGAGGCGTAGTTGCTGAACACTCTCTCCAGGTAGAAACGCAGCACAAGACGCAGGAAACAGCAGGTCTGACCATCCTGAGAGAGACACGTGAAGGTCGGGTTACAGCAGCTCTCACAAATTCATGTTACTGATTCATATACTGTTTATAAAGCCTTTATCAGTGTTTGTCCTAGGGTTAGAGAGAACACCATTACTACACTGACTCACCTCAACATGATTTATCAATGATTTGTCCAGAAGTTTCACTCCAATCGCAGTATCTCCTTCTATCTGTAATGCAAAGACAAAGAAAGAAAGTGAGAACCATTTACAGGTGTCATAAATAATGCTTACTCTGAAAGGTTTCTGATATATTTGTGTGGTAAAGTGATTGCCTGTGTCTACATGTTGTGCTGGATGAGGCAGCTGCATTTGTCTATTCATTATTCATTTTGAATCAGTGGTTTTGAGAGTGCGTGTGTGCATTTAACTCACCGCATTTGATCGTATGTCATTGTAATAGTTGCGCAGTTCGTGAATGTGAACATTGACAGCGCAGCTCTCCAGGCTCAAGGTTCGGCTGTCTGCAAGGTCACTCAGACAGCTGAGCAGGAGCAGCAGGCAGACAGAGCAGCCAAGCAGCATCTTCATCTTTGTGGTTGTTTGGTGGGAGAGCTAAAAGAAACATGAATAAATATTAATAAACTGAAACATCTAGGGAGTACTGAAATTAGTGATTATTCTGTTTAACATGTCTTTGATCAATTAAATATTTATAAATAGCAAAGAAAATAGTAGAAACAAATGTCCATTATTCCCTATTCTTGTTTCGATATGCAATTTATAATTCAAAAAATAGAGAAATGCAGCAAATCTAATTTCAGAAGCTGCAACCAGAAATGTTTAGCATTTTGCACAATGAATGACATAAGTGATTAATCGATTAATAAAACTGTTTTGTTTTCTGTTGATAAGATAGTATTTCAGCATTATAGTAAAGCATTCCTATAAGCATTCGGTATACATTTTAAGTGTATGAAACTAAAAACAGCATGGTATTTGCATATAATCTGTCATCCTGTAAAGGCCATTGTGATGCCATCGCCCACCACCTTGACCCCGACCAGCACCACCTGTGTTCAGACTCACCTGTGTGAGTGTTTCTCAGAGGAAGAGTCCTGGGAGAGATGTGCCTCGGTGTCACCATCCTGTCTCCTCTTATAGTGAAGTGAGGGGGATTTTTAGGTACTGCACAACTTGCACAGACACATACACACTCATGCACTTGCACATGTACACGCACACTAATGGGTTTACAGGAGGAGGAAGTGTGTTGCAATTTAAGAAATGGATGTCTCAATACCTGATTGAAAGAAAGGAAAAGGAAAAACTGAAGACTTCCTCTTCCCCGATGTGTGTCATAGTCATTGTAGAGAAACACGTTAGTGATGTGCTTATTAAATGCGTCATTCATTAAATTCTCAGGGTGTCATCATTCCTCTGCAGCTTTACTTTCTCCAGCTGTATTACATAGTACGCTTTGCATCACTGGGCCAATGTTTTTTTTTTTATATGTGTTGATCTGTTGTTTTAGGGTTGTGTCTAGATGGTAGCATGCTAATTGCAAAACTCTTGCGAGATGATCAAGGTTAGACATTGACCTTGAAGGGTTCAGGTTAGGACAGGTCATCAAGCAGCAAGTCTCACAAGAGTTTTTGCAGGTTTTCTCAGTTTGAAGGTTACCTTCTAGACACAGCCTTGTTTTAGGGTGCACTTTGCACCAATAACAATCTGTTTTAGTGTTCTTATAGACCTCTGACTGATCACCATGTCTGCTCTCAAATCTTGTATATACAGTAAGTTCATCTGTTTACTGGAAGTGGTCCCCCATTCAGCAGAGGAGAGGAGCACTTTCACAGGCAGTGACTTCACTCCTGTCAGACTAGTGCTGATCGGAAACACCTACCAGACCTGCTCACCTGCTTACCTGCCCAGGTTGTCTTCTGATGACAGATGGAAACAATCATGAGCAGGGAAGTACAAGGGAAAACAGGAATGTCCGGTGTTCATGGAAATAACAAAACAGGGAAGTGAAAAAAATCCAGATACCACACCAGGAGGTAGTAAAAATAGCTTCCAACACTTCCCAGCTCAGGAATGCTTGGTGCTTGTTTCCAGCCAGTAGAGGTCGTCACACAGCTTTTTGAACATGGAGAAACTTCTTATGATCCAAGTCTTGGATCTGTAATTCTGTGGTGCTGCTTCAGCTGGTGAATACATCATCATCTTCCAGTCCAAGATATGTCTGTTCATATGATACACTTCTACGACTTTAATGCAAAGTATATATCACATTTTGTTCTGAGATTGAGCCTCAGTCACTTTTACAGAAGGCACATTTTGTCTCAAAAGTAACAATAAAATCCTGTAACTCAGCTGTGGACAAAGTAATAGCAACACCTTGCAGTGCAGTACAACCATCCTGTGGGTTATTTTGAGTTGGGAACCATTGGGTTAAGCTAATAATGTTTTCTTGATATAAAAGCAGGCACAGTATTATTTCAACTCAGCAGAAATTTCTAGTGCTGTGCAATTTGAAACTATTGTTTCTCTTTGCTATTCGCCCACATTTCAGACATGTGACAGGATTTGTGAGACGTTCCCTTTGGTATACTGATTGATTGATTTGCTTATCCGAGTGTCCTGCACCATATGGTGCCCATATTGGCTTACAAGACACTGGACAGCAATAACAACCACTTCCAACTGTATCAGTATCACTTGCAACAAACTCTAGTTTTGTAGTAACATTATATACTATATCTACTAAGTTAGTACCATGAAGGAAAATATTTAGAGCAATCAATTGGAGACTGAAGAATTGGACCGGAGACCCAGAATGACTTACACTGGAAGTTTATTTTACGGCTTGAATTCAAGGACAATCGAGTCAGCAATACATGTGTGTCGCTAACTCTATTCTGACCACGCAGCAGGGACTCTTTACCTTTCTCAATGTGCACCGTGATTACCCGAATGCATTCCTTAGATATAAATGAGACAAAAAGCGTAGCATAAACAATTTAAGTCTGTGTGAGTGAAGATGTTTTGCTTGCTAAACCTTTGCGGCAACCTTAGGAGGTGGAGAGTTGGAGGGAGCTAATGATCTCTAAATTATAATATAACTGGCAGATTATTCTTAATATGTATATGGCACAGAAAAATAGGGGAAGACCCCTTTCCTAGCAATTTTTCCCAAACAAGTTACATCTACATATCAACATACTGTATTTCTCACTTAAACACATTGTGTGTATTGTGTTTACATCCATGTTTACTGTCTTGTACTACTAGTAAAAACATATTGGTAAAAAAAAACTCCACAGGCTACCTTTAAGAAGAGGACATTTAAAAAAAAAAAAAAAAAAAAAGCGGGCACGATCAAATGATCAAAGAAAAAAGGGTTTATTTTCCATTATTTGTACAAAGCTTCTTTATACAGAAGAATAATATACAGAAGACTAAGGATAAAAAGAATAAAATGACATTTTTTTACATGGAGTACCTTGAAAAGCACAGGCACATTTGGGACAGTTTCAACTACATGGTAGTTATGTTTTAAACGGGTTCTTCTGACATCCGCTGCAGGTCTGTTTGTTGTCCTTGGTGGCAGCTCTACTCTGGTCACGTCTGCTAGTGAACATAACTACCCTCCGTAAGTGTAGCACGTCTGTCAATGTACCTGTATTTTCAGGCTTTACTCATTCTAGGTTTTTTGTATCTCCATAAACAAAAAACGACTAATAAAATGTAACATCTGGCAACAATGAAAGTTGAACTATCAAAGCTTTACAGTTTTTTCATTTATTTGTCCCTCTTTCGATAACGCAGTACCACAGTACGTACGGTTGGATATACCTCGTCTCCCTCTGAGCATGCTTTGCCTTTATTTCAGTTTACACGCAGACTGTGTGTATTTATGTGTGTATACTGTATGTGTGTGGTTCGTGTGCGTGCGTGCATGCATAACCTCAGGCCTTTAGGCACGGTTCTCCTAAATCACAATAGCGTGCAGGTGCCTGAAGCACATGATGACATCCAGAGGGATGGGGGGGCTCAGGTGATTTCCGTCCAAACGCAGATACCTGACATAGCAGAGCAGGTGCTTAGCATGACGTCACAATGGCAACTGCTTTTTAAAACTCACTTGTTACAGACATAATTGTTTTGTTCCTATTTGCTTCCTGTCAAAGGGTGCCACCGCACAACTTTGTACTGAGTGCCAAGTTGTGACATCATGTGACATACCTTAGTTTGGGCACAAGGCTGAGATCACTCAGGTCGGCCTCCAGGCTATACGGACAAATCTGGGTGCCATTGATGCCTGCCGGGAAAACACATAGTTGTGAACATCTAGTATTCAAATGTGATGATGATTTCCTTCAAACAAGCATGAATAAAATAAATCTACTGACTGAAAACAATTATTTTACTTGTCTATAATACTAATCATTTCCATCCATCTGCAATTGCTTATCCCATTAAAGGTTGTGGGGGAGCTGAAGCCGATTCCAGGTGGCATTGGGCGAAGGCGGGGTACACCCTGGACAGATCACCAGCCCATTGCAGAGCACATAGAGACAGACGACCATTCACGCTCACATTAACACCTACAAGCAATTTAGAGTCAATTAACCTAAACTGCATGTCTTTGGACTGTGGGAGGAAGCCAGAGAACCTGGAGAAAACCCACGCTAACATGGAGAGAACATGCAAACTCCACACAGAAGAGCCCAAAGCTGGATTACGAACCTAACAACCTCTTGCTGTGAGGCAACAGTGCTAACCACTAATAATCCTTTAATCTTGTGAATTTATTTTGTGAATACAGAGTCCAAAGTGCTTTGAAACGAGACACAAAAAGACATACATCACTTAAGCAAACAAATTGGGTCAAAAATTACAGACAACATGAAGAAATGAATAAAAGACACCTGTTAAGCGAAGGCTCACATTAAGATTCACTTCTGAAGGGTGATTGAAAACCTGTTATTGACTCTGCGAGCCTGAGGCAAAATTTTGCAGCCCTGTCAGCAAAAGCTTGTTCAGGTTTAGCCTCGACATGAAAATACTCTTGAAGGAGCTGCAGGGAAAAGTTTTGTGGCTCAAACAGGAAAGTAAAAATGAAACAGTCTATGCCAAGATCTAAGTCTTAGTGCTGGTGTCCATCTTACTTCTTCTTGAAAGAACTTTGTTTACATCTGACATCAGTGGAGTTTTGTCACTATGTGGTAGATCTTATTGAATTACATTCACCTCACTTGTCTTCATTTAGACTGTGTCAACTCATGATGCATGCATTCATCATGTTCAGCAGACTTAACAGCTTGTTTACAAACAAAAAAACAAACTGTGTACGAGTACATGTCAATAAATAGCGAAGCACAGCTGCACAAATTACTATAATACCACTCAGCTCCAGTAGAGTTAGAAAATTCACATAAGCTGACGAGTAAACAAACACTTGTACATAATTATCCGGCATTGAGACACATAAGCATTCATTTTGCGTCATGTTTCTGGCCTACTGAGAAAGGTAAATAAAATAGTCACACTCTTTTTAGCCCTGTTTTCTCTGATTGGTTGTTTTCCTCCAGTCTGTGAAATCAGATTGCACAGAGGCATGTGATTTTTTTTTCAGATTATCTGACTCATACATTACTATCAGGATTTAGTTAAAATCATATTTACTCCCTTTCTACCCACTGCAGCTTTGAGGTCGATGTCAGAGCCTGATATCCTGTCATAGTGGTTGTTTGATTATATGTTGTCAGAAAAGATCTTGTTGATAGTCAACAGATTAAAGGGTCCAACTCAGTCTGAATAATGTTGTGGTTGTTTTTGAAGCTCCCATGCAGTTTTCACTTCATCTACCTGATTAGACATTTTTCAGGATTGTTAAAATATGTTCAAACTGTGCTTGATTGACATCACTCACACTCAGCTTTGTTAGTACACCATTATCGTTTTATGATAATTAATAA
Organism: Pterois miles; assembly: GCA_947000775.1. Classification (NCBI taxonomy): domain Eukaryota; kingdom Metazoa; phylum Chordata; class Actinopteri; order Perciformes; family Scorpaenidae; genus Pterois; species Pterois miles. The sequence goes on from CAMQGK010000466.1 coordinate 3,813,676, forward strand.
TACAAATCTATGGGGGTGCGCAGGGACTTTGTTACAACATTAAAGCTGGGTTGATTTATTTTTGATCACTTGGGGGCAGCAGAGCAAGCTGTAAACCAATACTGACCTTGATGTTATTGCAAAACGTTGCCTATTTACACATCCAGCACAGACAATAGCCCAAAAGCATTAGCATTCATTGGGGGTTAGGTTTCTGGTGGCCTGACAGATGTGTCTATTATCTCAAGATCTGTTTTTGCTTCCACCAACTTCTGAAAAAAATCTGACTCTTTAGCTGCTAAATGCTCCACGGTGTCCAACAACTAGCCTCTAAGTTTGTCTGCTGGCTATTTGGTGCCGAGTGGATAGTGTACAGTAGGTCTAACCGTGATTTTTTTTTTTATTCTGAAAAAAACTGCCTGTTCACTAGAATGATGGTGAAAGTGGTGAGAGCGAATCAATGCAGTAAGGGTGTGGCCTGTAAAACCAAAACAATACGCTGAAATACACTAAAATGCTCCATAGAGCCTGTGATAATTCTCTGTGGCTTCGTCTATAAACGTTTTGCGCTGCATGTCATTTAATCCATGGTCCTTATAGAATATTGATTAGTGCAGTTGTAACTACAGTAAATGTCTTGCAAATATGAGTTTTGATGACATGTATTATCTAATTAGTATATTATCAGTATTACATGTACATATTTCTGCTACCTCTCACAAATCCTGAAGATGGTGCAGATTGCTGCGGTTCTTTCTACCGTTAGCCTACTAGAGCTATGTATTAAGGCTGAGTTGTTTGCTACGTGTCATCTGGTGGCTGTGGAGGGTAGAGCAGGCCACCCACCAATCAGAAGGAAGGTTGGTGGTTCAATCCCTGGTTGCTCCAGTCACATGCTGATGTGTCCTTGAGCAAGAAAATTGCTCCCGAGCCATTGGTGTGTGAATGAGTATATAAATTAGATCCCCATGGGTAAAGTTAGAATATAGATAGAGTTGTATCTAGAAAACAACCCACGAATTGGGAAACTCTCACGAGATGGTTAAGGTTGGGCATTGACCTTGAATGGTTAAGGTTAAGACAGGCAATGAGTCTCGCAAGAGGTTTTGCCAGATTTCGCAATTTGCGGGTTACTCTCTGGGCACGACCAATATCCAGATGTTCAAAAAAGAAGATGATGCAGATTGTGGCTGAGATAACTTACTCTCGATGGTGTTGTGGTTTAGGTGCAGCTGCTCCAGGTGGCTGTTGAAGAGAGGGACAGAAGCGAGCTGGTTGTGGGCCAGCTGCAGGTCCAGCAGGGTGGATATGTTGAACACATACTTGGGAATTCCTTTATCGCTCAGCTGGTTGTAGTTCAGCCTCACAAACGCCAGGTGAGTGAAGCCTTTGAAGTAGTCTCTGAGCAACGAAGAGGAGAACATCTGTAAAATTTCATCCAACCAGTGTTCGCAGTGTGTGTATGCACGTGTGCTCATCAGCTGTGTGACAACGTGGGCACTGTATACCTACTTTGGGACGTCATCTATACGGTTCCTGTCCAGGAACAGCTGTATGAGGCTACTAGGTACACCAGAAGGCATCTTTTTCAGAGCGTTGTGAGCCAGATTGAGCTGCATGAGACTCTTCAGGTCCTTAAACGTGTTCTTTTCCAGGTCACTGTCACTCAGCTGAAAGACAAGTCATCACTGACCCTGCTCACATCTAAACAGCACAGTGTAGTAAATGCAAAGGTACTTTCAAACTGAGGTTTACCTGGTTGTAGTACAAGTCGAGCAGCGTCAGGTTCACCATCTTGTTGAAGGCACCAGCAGGGATCTTAGAAATACGATTCCTACCAAGTCGGAGCTGCTCTAGGCTTGCTGGGAGACCGGAGGGGACCTCTTTCAGCTGGTTACGCTGTGCATAGAGGTACAGCAGTGCAGGGATCTTCTCAAACACCTGCGCAAGCGATAGATGCAGATAACAGATATTTAGATGGTTTTAGATCATTTTCAAATCATGAATATTAATTGAGGAAACTTTCTGACCTTTTTGTCTATTCGGTGAATGCGGTTATTAGCCAAGTTGACCCAACGGATCTCAGTGGCGTTGAGGAACGGCTCTGCCGTCACTTCGGAGATGTAGTTGTTCTGCAGGTACAAGTAGTGGGTTCTAGATGGGATGACCGGGATCTTACGGATGTTCCGGTTCTCACAGTTGAGAGCATTGGGATAGCTCGGGGAGCATAAGCACTCTCGGGGGCAGTCAGGAAAGATGGAGGGTGGGCCCAGGATGGGAGGGGGGAAGTCTGTAGGCTCCTGGGGCTCTGGCTGTGCCGGTCCAGCAGGCTGAGGGACAGAAGGCTTCCTGGTGGTGGCTGGGCGCCTGGTGGGCTTCTTTTGCCGAGGTCTCTGGGTGAACACTGCCCCTATCAGGAGGAACAGAGCCAATGCAGAGAAGAGTCCCGCGCCGGCCTTCATCGTCCTGTCAGAAAACAAAACATAGTTGTCTGTTGACTGTATGTACACTTACATGGGATAAAAGAGAGAAGACGGCTCCCCACAACACCCAACGTCTCATTTTGGTTGTGCTGGTTAACCAACAGCTCATCCCACCCACACAGAAAGTTTAACATCATGTTTTGGTTCCTTTTTGTGTTTCTTGCTCTGTGTGGGGGCTCTGGAGCAGCGTTGCCTCTCATGTGTACAAACCTGCTTCCTTGATTAGCAAGCATTAAAGGCTCAGAGCAGACCCCTGATTACACTGAAAACTTCTGTGATTGCATTTCCCTTTTGCTTGGTCTTATTTTGAAAGGGGCTTGGGAGTATTTTGTTTAACTTGCAGCAAAATAATGCCAAGCCCTACTGATTTTTGCAGAACTTTGTGTAGGTTTTCAGGGCTGAACTGGCCAAGTAGTATAGACAAACATAAAGTAGGTTTCTTTTGGATCTTAGCCATTTAAACACTGGGACTGTAAACCAAGAAGATCGGCAGTCTGCTGATGAAACTTTTACTGCAAATACTGCTGCCCGATGCCGCTCTTACATAAGTGGAAAAATTGCTATTCATGAATTCAGTGTCCTGTTGAGGTGATAATAAGTAAAATATGTATGCTAAGAGAGTAGCCTGGTGAACTCAAGTTTTCATACAATCTATCCAGTGTCTTGTGTAAGAAAAGTATATGAATCAATGCTGTACATTGATTAGTTACTGTCATAATGTCAAAGTGACATAAAATGATATTCCATTTTAAATAAATGATAAAACTGTGCTTGGTTAATACAAGTGAAAGAGGGTGAGCAAAACAGAAGGCAGTGATTTCTTTAATCTGATCAAATTCAAGAGAGGAGGAGCAGATACTCATACAGGAAATTTGTTCTTATGAGGGAGAGGAAAGGAAAGGTTTAGGAATAAAGACTCTATTGTCAGCGCTGGTCCAAAGGACCAGGGGGAAAGCTGTGGAAGAGAAAACTGGAGGTCTGGTAGGTTAACACTCTTTGACTCAAGGGAGGCCCAAAGGAAACAGGGATAAATCATAATGAGACTATAATGGGGTCAATGTGTATCTTTTAAACCATTATAAATGCAAAAGTGTTGCAAGCAGATGCAAATCTACAAGTATATAGTTAAGTTTGAAGCTGACATGTATGTTAATTGTATCTCTTTAGCTAATAAGTGCTAGTGTAAAAATAGCTTTTGTCTAAGACCTAGTTGTTGATTAGTTTCTGCTTTGCATATTTTTGCATGTTGATGGAATACAGGCTCATCCAAGACACTTAAGCTTAATTTCAGTTGTGTACTGTGACAGATGACTTTTTAAAAAAAAAAAATGTCCAGCATTTGTGCTCAACTCAACCTGACACAAGAGTGTGCGTACAATGTAATAACCCCTATGTCCTCAGATTAAGATACTGAAACACAGATGTTTGAGTTAACATCAGTGTTTACACTGGAGATGAATTCACTCCTCAATTTGAAGCAATATCCTCTTTATCCTGAAATTTTACATAATTCAGAATGTCTGTTTGTGTGCACTCGTTTCTTTACACGGTGCATTGTACCTCATCAGCATGAGCCCGCTGTAAATAATTACCACACAGCTGTCAAAATACATAATGCTTCGGCAAAATTGCACCATTAGTTTCCAATCGCTTTGCTCCAGTCAGGCAAAGCCTTTGGCCAATTTGATAAACATCACATATGAGTCACGGGGCAGGAATGAGGCTCGGAGCCATAATCTGTCCTGCCTGGAAAAACAAATCTGAACTTTTGTCTGACGGTGTTCCCTGGCACTGCCCTTCCTTTTCCCTCTCAGCCACCCAGAGCCTCCCAGCCCCTCATTCAAAGCCAGAACCAGCTCCCCTTCCCCTCGTGGTGCTGTCGCCACGATCAGTTGTCTGGCAAACAACTAGAGACTCAAAGTCAGCGATTGCTGACTCACTGAATCTGTGACCTCGATAAGCAAATCTCATCAGTATGAGACCTCCACAGTGGGCCTAAAATCCCTGTGGTAGACTACATCTCTGCAGATCATCATACATGGACCAGGTTCACAGATGAGTGTTATTCATTTATCCCTAACCATTATAAATTATTTTCACTTTAAAACCCCCAAAATATTTGGACATTTAGTTGGATCCTCCTTTTAAAAACCAAGTCACACACACAAAGGTCCTTTTAGCATCCTAGAGCTTTTGATTATATGACAGCTGTGTAGCAGATGTTTGTTTAGTTGTCATGGAAATGCAAAATCACAATCTTACATTTTCATTTGGACTTGAATCTCAATTCCATGACAAAACTGGCAAACTCCATATGTTGATTAAACTCATGTGATATGATTGAAAGCTCCAGAACAGCTACTAAATGGATCTATTGGTGGGAATGTTTTCTCAGTTGCTGTTTCCAGGGTCAACAATGCATTTGAACCTCTAACCACTAACATTAAGACTAACAATGGCTCAAAATTAACATGTCATTAGCTGTAAGTCCCTCTACGTGGGAGTCAGTCAGTCTTCACTGTCACACCTGCAGTATGTGCAGAACGCTGCTGCAAGGTTTTCAACTTGATCCCAGAAATATGATCATATTTCCCTCGTACTCGCTTCCCTCTACTGGCTCCCTGTCAATTTTAGAGTTAATTTTAAGACATATTTGTCTATCTGCCCTTTTAACTGCCTAGACCAGTCACTCTTGGTCGCCCCTCGCCCTTGGCGGAGGCTCAGAGGTGACCACGCTTTCTCAGTTACAGGCCCCAGTTTGTTGAACAAATTGCCTCACCGCATCAGATCTGCCCCCTCTATGCAGTCTTTCAAAGCAAAGCTCAAGGCACACCTCTTTGGCTTTTGAATGTACCTGAACTATGAATTGTGAATACCTTTGGCTTTTGTAAACGCTCTCAGTCGTCTCTTACACATGGATTGTATCTTGCTCTCTGTTTGTGTGATTTTACTGTCTGTGCTGTTGACCTGTTTTTATTCTGCCTGTGTCTGTAAAGCACTTTGGTTATTCCTCTTGTATTAAATGTGCTTTAGAAATAAATTTGACTTGACTCGAAATGTCGACTTTCTCATAATTAAAGACAGATTCTCCTTTTTAACATCTAAGACGAAGATATCATTATTGTCAATTACAGTACAATTGAAGATAATTTGAACTGCAGCTATTTTTGCACGGTTTAGAGGTCTTTAAGTTTTAATACCATGAGTAACACTATGTGAAAGTCCCCTTGAGATGCCCACATGTATTAGGAAATTAAAAAAACAACGTCATTTTCATTGTCAAATAGCTGTCGAACAAAACTCTTTGTTACCACAAAGTCCTGGATGATGAGCTCTTTCCAATTCATTTTTTTTCTTTTGTTGGCAGAACAGGCAACATCATTCCTTTAACTGAACATAGTTTGTAAGACCACTAAAAGAAGCCTTAAGTACGAGCCACGTCACCTACATCTGAATCCAGAGATCTGACGCATATCCGCATTTAATCAATGCAATTACACAAATCTCCAATTTACATAATTGAGGATAGAAGTGACGTCATATAAAACCTGCATCCTCTGACTGTTATAATGACTCATTTCTAGGTGTCTAAAAGTTAGTTAAGGGCAATTATGTAACTTCAACATGGACTTAATGTTAAAGTTGCTTGGTATAAATGCATTGGAAATGTTATAGTTACAGAAGTATTTGCCCTCATTTGGAAACTCTCAGCAGCAGCAGATACTCTGCATTACTGCCAAAACATTTCCTCATGTGGGTGGGGCAGTCCTGCAGTGGCTGTGCAACGGTTGGATCTACTGTACATCTATGGTACGACAATGTGCGGTGAAGGAGTTAGAAGGTGCACTGACAAAAACTGATTGATTTGTTAATAAACTAATAAAAATAAAATAATTCAAAGCTAATTCAGACAACAACAGAAATCTATGCTTCAGACTTCAGCCCGTACTCCTGTCATCACTGCTTCTTTGTCCTGAACATCAGCCATCACCACTAAGATCACTTTGTTTTCCTTTTACATTCTTCACACGGGGATTTTCTAAAAAGTTCAACCCTCACACAATACAGTGATTCATCACAGGCTGTGAGTTTGGAAAAAAAAAAAAAGGTCCATGCCTGAGATTTTTTCTCACATTTCCAGAATACTCCTTTTCTGTTTTATTTTGGCCTTTAAGTTAGCGCCAATCCAGAAATATTAAAGACAAAATGGTTTAAATTACAACTCCACTACAGAGTAAGTAAATTCATTTAAGCCCAAAACAAAATCCCATTGAAACTGAGGATCCATCTGATGAGCTGCAAAAATATGATTCCTCTCCACCAGCCAAAGTGAGCAACAGTAAGTTTTCATAATTCTCCTCATGGTCTAACTTTCCTGCAGCAGCTGCTATCCTCACACTGACGGAAAAGAAATCAAGGTGAGTTTTGCAGAAGTGGAGAAAAGCAGTGGAGTCGAGGTGCGCGGCGGTTCCCTGGAGGACAGAGTACCACTTTGTATGGCACAGTGTTTCTATAGAAACACACCAGCATGGCTCAGCTGTGCCCATGCCAGGATTCCCCCTCTTAGTCCACAAACACACTCACTGATCTATCTGCCTTTCTGTTTCACACACAAACACACTCCTGCATTCTTATCTTAGTGATAATGTCCCATCTAAAACAGCCCCCCCTCGGAAACAACAAATAAAGCTTCTTACCTGCCTCTGGTACCTGCCCTCTTTTGTCAAGTCACAAGTTTTGTGTCTTTTCTTCTTTCTGCCTCTCTCACTTTTTTCCTTCCCCTCCCTCCCTCTCTCTCTTCCTCTGTTTCTCTTCATCCCTAACCCCCCCTCCTCTCTCTCTCTCTCTCTCTCTCTCGTTTAGTGGACAAGCCCGCCTGTTGGGTTTGTTCCCTGACTGTTTTCCCTCTGAAGGTCACAGTGGTTCTTTCTCCCCCTCTGCTCAGCCACTCAGGGCCACTGAGGTTTAATCTTAATTCCTGCTGGAAGACCGCGGACTCTTTCATGTGCATGAGCTGTGTCACGGTTTGTTATTATTTCTCATGTCCTGCAGCACCGCATGAAGTGTTTGCGTGCAAGTTTGCATATTTGTGTGTATGCACACATGTGTTTCTATATCAGAAACCTTTGCTGTGAACACTGAAGCACTGTTATAGGGGAAAGCCCTATCAGTCCTCGGTCTCCCACCCAGCCCGCTATTGTTGAGATGACTGCACTTATATCCAGTCATGTGCTTTTCATTAGCAGCATCCCTCCACTGACTCAATGGCATCTTTTCTGTCTCAGTTGAATATTCAAGAGTTTTTTTTTCCTCTTCCTACCAGCATCAGTAAACAGTCTGATTACGGAGGTCCAGCTAAGTCACGGGGTGCTGTAGAGGGTCTTTCAGGAAGTGGGGCTGCATGATTAACAAAGTGTAGAGTCTCTCTATGTGTGTGTGTGTGTTTATGTGTCACTGGGGATTAGGAGGTGGACATGTGTTTGCTGTCCTGCATTCCTGTAGAGTGAGCTGCAGCTGAAGGATAATGAGGCGAACATATGTGGGGAACTATTTCAATCACATATGAACATGCATGTACCTCCTTCTCCCACTTTCCCCTCACTTTCTTTTCATCAATTCTCCCCACTGCACTCCTGTCTCCTCCTCGCTCAGTCACCGTGTGGGTTATTGAGCTCAGCTGGGCCCAGAGACTGGTCCCAACAAGGAGAGGGAAGGTTCAACAAATGGGATGCAGAGAGAAATGGGTAGCTATTTAACAAATACATCACTTTTTGGGTCATTGCTTTCTCATCTTCTGTGCTACCATTTAGGAGAGGGTACAAGAATGCTATTTAATGACTCAGCTCCTCTGATCAACTTAAGTGACCTCATTTTCCTGTTAAAGCTTTTATGTAGTGCTAGCTGTTGGGATGACATCAGTGGAAATGGCTGCTCATTAACAGCAGCGTCTCATGATTTGGTTTAATGTTTTAAATACATCACATCCCTAATGTAGCCAGCTATAATCAGATATTCATTTAGAACAGTGTAGTACATGCAAAAATTTTAAATTGAATAAACCGGAAATTAAAGCAAAGGAGATTCTCTCAATGAGGTGGTCTGCCACAAACTGTATCTGGCTACTGTCTGGCTTTGTGTGGACACTAAATGTGACAGCCTGGTCCGTGGCTACAGTGCTTGCTCCATAGAGGTGGCTAACAAATAAATGGGACACGCAATTTAATGCAATGGGCTGTGTACCGGAGGTGTGTGTGCTGTGTCATATTAGTGAGAGGCAGCCAAACACCAGTCCCATGATTTTAACAGTATTATTAGGGCATGATTGTGTCGATTTACTTCATTATCCGGTCCAACAGATGGGGGATGCATTATAAACCCAAATAAACTACAAGTGTCTGAGCTGATAAACTCAGTAAAGTCACTCACATGGCTGGACTATGGGCCGGGCCGGTGGGGCCAGGGCCCCAGGGCATCGGACTGTCAGGGGGCCTCCAAGCCTCAAGCCATATACAGTGCGTGGCTCAAGATTTCTGAAGGAAGTTGAGCTAACCACCAGGCCTCTGGGTGCTTAAAGTGTGAGCTGATCACAAGGGCTCTGTAGTGCATAGATCGAGCTCAACACCTGGGGCTAGGCACATTTTCCCCATGGCAGTGAGCCACAACCGGCTCTAGGTTGGCTTGGAAAGGTCTGGGGTGAAGGTGGCTCGCAGCTCTCTTAAAACCAAGCTGGTCTCCTTCAGCTCCCACTCTCCACCCAACTGCCTATTGTGAAAAAGAAAGACAGTCATGAGGTAAGCAGCCAAAGTTTTTGTTTGTTTCAGAGTTGTAAAGTAATGTCATGCAACATATGTAGATACATTTCTGTATAGTAAACGAGTTACCAGTTTTTTTTAAACACAGCTGTACAAGTAACTTAGTAGTTACTTGGATACTTGGATAGTTTGGCTTCACTTCTGTACAGCGGGAGGAAGTGGAGACACATCGTCCATCTTTATATACAGTCTGTATTATGCACTAATATAACACAGCAGGTTGGTGTGGGATGGTTGATTTAACCCATCCTATGTTGGCAGTGTTTTTACGATCATTTCAGCCAGCTGGTGAACAAACAACAAATCAAAATCATTCATTAACAATGTAGTAATATAAGCAACTGATTTGTGTCTAGTGAGTCATGATCATTATATTACAGCTGAAACATCTGTGCATGCATTTTTCTACTATAGATTCTGTATTAATCAATACAGATTAAAAACATGGGAGACCAACTATAACAGTCCAGCAGGTCTACAACTGTTGAGTCAATGGATGGATTACCGAACGTGTTTACTACCGGGTGCAGGCCGAGGAGCTTAAGGGGTCATGGGGACCTTAAAAACCAGATAGTGACTCTTAGATTTACCGTCACAGAATGGAAACAGAAAAGTTTTTCTGACACAGAAAGGAGATCTTTGTTTCTACTTTTTAACCTACTTACATTATCAACATTATTATGATAATGAGTCATTATTAATGATTCTCTACGTCGGTATCTAAAGTGCCAGAATTTGACGCCCTGTGAATGAGAACTGGCTGCATCAACTCATGAGTCTTACTGAATTTAATAGCTAACCTTTGAGAATAAAAGTGTGTGCTTTGGTTTTGCATATGAAAAGAGTCATGTGGTCTGTGGAATGTAACCGTTTGGTCTGCAGCATTCAGAGAGACTGCCCAGAGACGGCTGGATGTTAGTGCTCTGTTTTTCAGGGCTGGATTCAACCTGTTGATTCAAGAAGAGAGAATTTTTATAGGGCAGAGAACCGGCTTGTACTGCAGGAAATATTTAAGCAGCAGTCCTCACTGCTATAACATAGTGCAGCAGATGTTTTCCAAACTGATGGAGAGAGCGAGGCTCAGGCTGCAGCCCAAAATGACCTGGTGTGTATAATAATCTGAGACCATTCCAGGAACCGCCTGTTCTGTCATCAACAGAGAAATCTGGATGATTGAAGTCTTGGGTTTAAAGGAGATGATGCATGAGCTTCAGCCAGAAATGTTCTCAGAGTAATATTGTCCCCGACATTTACAGATGACTTTCTAATGTGTTGCACTGCTGCAACAAGATGATACAGCATCCTGTATACACTGTGTATACATAACTAAGTTCTGCTGGCCGCACCCACTTTCTCCTCTCTAAAGAAAAGCCAAAATCCACAGCTTTGGACGCTCATCCTGGCAAATGTTATCAGTCTTTCATATGTCTGCCCTTGAAAAGCTTCATGCAAATGCATAATTATTGTCAAACAAATCATTTTATGATTTCACAAATTACATTATTATTACATCAATCTTGAATAAACTCTTGTTATTCACTTAAAACAATCCATGGTGTTTACAGGACAGAGGGATTTAGAGTATGAATGTTCAGTAGAGGAAAAGTGCAAACAAGCTCCGGACACTGATAGGCTCCCTCCACTGCTTATTTTATCTACCACAGATAAAGTGCAGTTTATGTTCAGTTATCATGCTTTTGCTGTTGCCTGCACCACCAAGAACCTGCTGAAGAATAGGACACTGTGCATACCAGTGTTCATCAGAGGAGACAGGTGGAAGGACCTTTGTTCATCTATGAAGTCCAATGAAAACTATTTGTCATTATAACACTGAGAAAATTAGTTTCTGTCAATCAAATAAAAACCTGTGAATTATAAACTGTCACTCCTAATATATTCAAACCATGTGTCTGCGCGCAGAGTCGTCATATCAGTGAAATAAAACACATAAAGACCACCGTTAGTAACTGTGGGTCCCAAAGGCAGCTGATGAGACGGAGAAGCATTACATCATGCATGAAGTCACACTAGCTGAAAAGCGCTTTCCCAAGTCACCATATTGGTAAGAAAGTCACTAGAAGGAGGCCAACTGGATAGCAGACATTTCCAAATCAAAGCTCATCTGTCATGTAATAAACCAAACAGTATCCAGCCGAGACAGTCTCCAGCTCACACGCTGTTTACACACAGACTGATGCAATGATTCACAGTCAGCTCAATGTGTGAGCGGCTTGACAAAGTTTGGCCTTTATTCCCTATGGTATGCACCATAGACTGTATGTAAGGATGGACGACATGACAGCGCCCAAAACGTGAAGCCAAAACACTTTGATCGCCCCCTGCTGGCTGGCTGCAGTACAGGTCATAGATCCCATCCCCTCCATGTTAGCGGATGGGACATGGGCCAAACTTAAAAAAGTAGACGTCAAATACATTTTTCCCAGAGATGGTTTCTGTTATCTTAGGTAATTCTTATCATGCTGATAGTATGTTCAAGCGTTGTTGTATCTGGGATATTTTGGCTTCACGTCTGTACAGTGGGAGAAATTATGGAGACGTGCCATCAATCTTTATATACAGTCTATAGGATGCACTCATATAATACAGTTGGTTGGTGTAGAAGGGTTAATTGAACCCATCCGATATTGGCACTGTTAGCACAATCATGTCAGAAACAATGTTGAAGCAAGCTGGTGAAATGTTGGGTCGTTTAAAATGCAAGAAATATATGAGTAAAATAAACACCCAACACTTGTCAGAACTGTTTTCATGTGGTTCAGGCATCTTGAACAGTTTTTATTCTTATTGATTGCTCCAACATCATTTTGATTGTTGTATCTGAAACTAATTAGTGCTTTGTAATTGATCACAGCAGTTTTTGCCAGGAGCGAATTCACAGATGAATCTGGAACTGTACTACTACTGTAGTACAGTACATGTTGCTTTACTATTATCATACTTGAAATGAGCACTGTCAAAGTTAACACGATAATGCGTTAACGCATTATTTTAGTGGCAGTTTTATTGCCACTAATTTCTTTAATGCATGAATGCAATCAGTCTTTTGAGGTTGTAACAGGTTTTAAAGTTAGAGTGAAGATACTGGTATCATATGAAACTGGAAAACCTAATGAACCCAGTGGTACCAACCGTGTCATACTAGCTTGTCACGAAGGAGATTAAATAATGCCCTAAACTTAAGAAAAAATTTGTTGAGAAAAAATTGGCATGGCAATTTTCAAAGGGGTCCCTTCACCTCTGACCTCAATATGTGAATGTAAGTGGGTCCTATGGGTGCCCACAAGTCTCCCCTTTACAGACATGCTCACTTTATGTCAATGGCAGTTTGGGGCAAGTCATAGTCAAGTCAGCACACTGACAGCTGTTGTTGCTTGTTGGGCTTCAGTTTACCATGTTATGATTTGAGCATATTTTTATGCTAAATGCAGTACCTGTGAGGGTTTCTGGACAATATTTGTCACTGTTTTGTGTTGTTAATTGATTGCCAAAAATGAATAGATACATAAATTTGCATAAAGCAGCATATTTTCCCACTCCCATGTTGATAACTGTTAAATACTTGACAAATCTCCCTTTAAGGTACATTTTGAACGCTAAAAAATGTGATTAATATGCGATTAGACCCATTTAACTATATTAATCGATAGATAGCTTGTTTTGCAAGATTAAAAATAAAATTTGTCTTATCTGAATCTTCACCAATGGTGGTTGTAATGGTTTCAGGGGAGGCATGAAAGTACTTATACTGTATGTAGCTTAAGTTCATAGGTTATTGCTTTTCACTGCATGCTTTATAGGCAGGAAAGAGTGAAGACATTTACACAGATGGACTCGTTTAGATTTTTTTTTTTAAAAAAAGAAGAAGCACAAGCTTATCATGCCCATATGCTTCATGGTATGATAGATGGTAGTGGTGCGGTACAGCAGTGTGTGTGTGTGTGTGTGTGTGTGTGTGTGTGATTTTGTCTATATTGCGCTGGTAAGCTGCATGTGTTTCTCATATGTGTCAGTACTCTGTTAAATAAGGGATGTGTGATACAGACAAACTGTCCTCTCACACGCAACACACATCGTTCACATATATGACATTCAGTCTGGACCCTGAACGCCACACCTCCTAACTTTAACCACTATGATGAGACCACCTACACCCCTACGCCACCCCCCACCTCTCTTAATGTTTAGTCAGCGAGCTCATGCAAATGTTATCTGGGTAAGGAGGAAAACCACAGCTACTCATTCTACTACGAGATATATCGGCTGAGAAAATCATCCAGTGGTGCACAGTGCAGGGATTGTGGGAAAACCACAGGAAATGGTGTCATAAACTTTTCAGCATGTGACAAAATCTGCAGTCTTAAGATTTTAAGGACTACAAACAGACCAAATATTTTCTATCCCTCCAATGTTAGACATCATGCTTATTGAAAAAATAAAATAAATATAAAGATCTGAGACTAAAAGCTAGAATTGGCATTTGTACAAAAATGTGTTTATTGCTCATTCTTTGGCTAAAGCTGCCTCAAGAACAGAAGATTTTGTATGATTAGGAGTTTCCTGTTGTATTTCTGAAGCGTGTGGCCATAAATATTTCTGACATTGTGTTCAAAAATGAATTGCTACCATCAGTTTAAAAATATTAATAAATAAATAAAAAGTGAGTCGTCTCTCTTTTGCAACAAAGCGTTTTTGCTGTACTGTATGTTGATGGCAGTAAAATAGAAGTAAAGGCAATACAAGACAGCAGAATCAGCATCTGTGTGTGTGTTCGTGTGTCTAATGAGAGGGCTGGAGGTCTTAGACTTGCTTGTAAACAGGCCTGTAAATGAAACTAAGGGCTTCCTCGGTCATCTAGCCAAAACCACATGTCCCATATGAGTCTGTGTTGGATTTAGAGTTAATTTCTCCGCCCAGCGACAAACAAACTCTTCACACAGCTGGGAACTTCTCTGTACCTCTGAACCTCTCTGGATATTATTCTGCTTTTAGAGTCAGTCGGTCCATTTATTGAACATAGATTTTAGAGATGCTGATTTTATGGACCAGTCAGGGTAGTGAGACATCCCGCATTTAAATCCTCAAAGCTAATCCAAAAAAACTTCACACTATTTCCCCAATTTAGTGACCTGCAACCACTGGGTCATCTTGACCTGCCAGCCAGACCTGAAGTCAGTCCTGAGCTTAGTACTGCAGTAGAAAATATACAAAGCAGCCAATGTTTGCAGGTCACTAACCTAATTCTCAAAATGTGTCAACACTGCCAATATTCTTCCTTGAGGAGGATCAACTGAGACAGACCTGCTAACACTTGCCAAGCAGCTGGCTAAAGATATTATCACAAAGACACAATAGAACAAGCGCCAATTTGTCTGCGATCTGAGAAGGGACATTATAAACCAAGAAAACAGCCCTCTGATAACTCATTAGTTTTACTAGCTAACATCCTCCATCTCTAGCACATAATGCTTGGATTAAAGTTTACTTTACCTCGGCACCTTCTGAAAATTTTGTTTAAACACCATGTAGCTGAAACTTTAAAATGATTTCTGTCCAACAAAATTCACAAATAACACTAATTTCTGAAATTGGTCCAGTATTGACAGCATTGTGGTCACGGGCTGCAATATGAAGCTATCAAGGCAAGCTGACATCATCATTTACATCCACTAAAAGTGCTTGTTTTTGCCATGATGGCTCTGATTGATATAAGTGTCTGACATTATGGAAAGAGTCTCGCTCAAGGAGAAGGCTCACGCTTAAAACCTGGTGATGTGTTGCTGGAAGCCAACAGTGGAAATGTGAGTGCCAGCTGGGCAGAGTTTGTTGTGTTGAACTAAGCTTAGCTTAGTATCTTAGTGTTACCTAAACGTTTCATTGCTGAATATTTAGATGATTTCCACAATGTGGATAAAGTCTTTGAATTTGATGACTGCCTATAATAACAAACCGGATCAAGTGAAAGGTAAAGAAATGTTTTATTTAATTTCTTATAATAACAATGTGAGCCTGTTAGTGGCAAAAACAAACAGTTTTAGTGAACGTAATGCTACACTGATGCTGTTCACTTGCCCTAACAACTGGTTTTGCAGCTGCTGGTTACAGCGTTATCCCTCAATACCAGACCAATTTCAAAAATTGCTGTACCCATTAGTCACTTAGACACAAAAACAAGAGAAAACAGAGGTTGAAAAATACTGGTTACCCTTTAAGTCTGCATTAATTTATATAATATTTTGTCCACCTGGGGGCAGCGTAACAAGCTGTGAACACAATATTGACATATTATTATACAAAATCAATATAACAAACATGTTAGCAAATTGTTGCTTATTCGTATTTGCAAAGTCAACAGACAGGACAGAGCATTAGTATTCATTTTGATTTGCATTTCTGGCCACCTGAGAAGTGCACGTATGTCCAATAGTTTCTCTCCTTTTAGCTCTGTTTTAGTCTCTACCGACTCCTGTGGGAAAAATCTGGATCTTAGTTGCTAAATGCTCCACTATGGTCATTAGGGTGGTAAGAGAGAACAAAAATAACGTTGCTGGCCGTATAACCAAAACATAGACCTGAGGGGAGCTGCAGTGTCCGGTCATAACTCTCTGTGGGTTCATCACTACAAGAAGTCCCTTTCACATTAAACATAGCTATCTTTTCAATTGTTACTATACAAAAAAATATTAGTACAGCTTTAAAAACAGACAAATGTGTCCATAACACTGGTTACAGACTTCTGAATATCTCTTTTTTTCCAGCAGACAAATCAAGATGCAACTGTATTATACTGACAGTGCTATTACACCTAACCTGTGAAGGTAGGATATAATATGTGAAGTGTCCTGAGCTCCTCTATGTTGGTGCATGGAGCTTCATTACAGATTGTTTTGGCTGATGGTAGACAAGGCAAGGCAGACCTTAGTTCAGAGGAGAGGAATGGCCAGAGCTTTAATGATTCCACCAGTCAGAGTTTTGATCAGTTTTTATACGGCTGCAAAGACATTTTCCCTGACTAAAATGCTTTATTAGAAATAACTTGTAAACAATGTGACTTACTGTCTTTCTTACAATCCAGGTTCTATGAAAAATGACTCGTTTCATCTGAGTTTTGAAACCAGAATAGAAGGAATCCACAAATGGAGGCTGCATTTTTGAGATGAAACTGACGTCCACCAGTTCAGACATTCTTTTGTTACCTTTTCCAGGGTCATTTTGCATTTTTCCACTTAGATCCTCTTAGCTGACCAAATCAGTGAGCCTGGAAGCAGCGATGGAAAAAATTACATGAGCTATCTGCTATTAGGGACAATGACCACCTCAATGGTTTGTGGTTAATGCAACAATCAGTCAGTGGTTCAGTCCACTGTGATGTGCCAGGGTGCCTTTCAGGTGCTCACATGTGCCATCTGGCTCCTCAGTGCTTCCTCCTGTGGCCAGTTGGCAATTCCTGAAAACCTACATCTGTCTCTTCTCAATAGGTTGGGAAGGCATTGGAGAGGGTTGTAATGCCGATTGTGTATTGTACCATATTCCAAATGTGTGTTTGTTTAAAATACCAGTATTGTTACTGCTGATAAATCTGTTATTCGATCACTGATACGGCTCTGAAAAGGGGGTATGCAGCAGAAGTCTGTTTTAAATGTGTGAGGATGGCTGATTTAGAGGCCTAACAGAGTGCAGAAAACAAAGGAAAATAGAGAAGAAAAATAGAGTTTGTCATGAAAAATAGCGAATATCACATTAATAAAGGAGAGCGGGTAGGTGGCAATAACAAGACAAGTGTCACAGTAGCTGAAGATGCTAAAAAACAAACAAAAAAATGTATTGGCCTGTGGTGCAAAGCTGATAAAGAATCAACTTATGGAGGAACACAACCTGATGTCACGCTGCGGTGATCAATCACATAACCGGCGATCAATGGCTCATTCAAATCAAATGGGTCGATCAAATGAGTGTCATTCAAATGTGCCATTTAAGCGACTCTCCCACACCACCACACAACCCTGCGCTTATCGCCACAATGCCTTGTTAAACATACGCTTTTTTGTTTTCTTGCCAAGAGTTAAATGAGAAGATCGATACCACTATCACAACACTATTTGTTTTCCATGAAATTACAGATTACTCATTTCTCAAAATATCAAACTATACTTTTTAGACTCCATGATGTAGCAGATGGGCTGCTTGTACCATGTTTACAGCCTCTCAGCTGCAACATCGACCGGTGAACTTTCCATCATGACTTCATATGTAATAGACTGATGGCTGGTCGTCATTGGAGGAAGCTTCCACAGACTTTAATGGATAATACTCGTCCCTCAAAGGAACTATGTGTTAGTGACTCTAGTCCAGACATAACTCAAGTCTGATCAGACCAACAAACACACTTACAGCACTTAAAAAGACATGGTGTCACCTGGAAAATATGGTAGTGGCTTTAGTAATGGTACACTGCACTACACACACACTCAGACACACAGAGACATACAAACAAGTACTTTGAGTAGTTACTGGTAAGTTCCTGAGTGCCTGCACTGAGGTATTGTGCACTTCACAACTTTTATTTTAGTTTACCCTTATATTTTATAAAATAAATCAAAATATTTCATAACTTTTTCATATGATCTTTAACTCGTACTGATGAGAAAAGTTTGCAATCGTAAGATCTTTACCTCATTATTATTAGGGAGTATTGTCATTGTGAGAAAAGTGACTGAAGTAACAGTGACTCCACCTCATTGGTACTTCCCTCTTGGTTTGTGGTATTAAGAGGAAAGGTAGATGGTGTTATGATTGGTGTGTCAGCATTGTGTAGGCATTCTATAATTCACTGGGGTTTTCTAGACAAAAGCACACACTGTGATCCACTTGAGGTTGCTCCAGCAAGTACAATACCTGAGACACTAAGCCACCACTTGTAAATACATGCTGAGTAAATGAGGCGATATGGAAGTCATAATTATGAAGTATGGGAATCATAATAATATTCATTCAGTTGCTTTCTTGCTACTACCATTTTAAGGTTTCAAATCAAACTCCCATACATGTCACCGTTAATATGGTCAACATAATCTAATCTATATCTAATTTTGTTTGACAAAAAACAAATAAATACATAATTTCTTTTAATGAAGCGACAAATTTTGACTTTGATTTCAGACGTCGGCAGTCTTTATCAATATTTTTGTGACAAGAGACTCAGTGCGAGAGCTCCTCAGTCGGTTCCTCCAACAGAATAAACTGTGAGATGACACCATGACACAATGCAGGCTTGAAAAACAAAGTGCAGAAATGTTACACACAAATGGCAGTCAACCCAAATCCTTTAATGCACCATTAAAGGTCAAATGTCAAGGTAACAAAAACTGTCCAGTACTGAAATCTCTGCCGATGCCACCTAGGTCTCTGTCCCTGCTGTACGGCTTTGTTCTACACTGTGTATATCTGATACCAACTTACTAATAATCCAGCTATATACTGAGTTGTGAGAGTATTGCTAGCAATATCATCTCATTGGTTTATTGTCCATTCATTCATTTTTTATATACAGTACATCTATATGCATTTTGCTACTATTGGCATCTAGTTTTATGCTGAGCTACATTCCACTGTACTGTATGGCAGCAAAGCTGAATGTAACATAATCTATTCTAAGTCACCCCAAATATGGTTCAGCACTTGTTGATATTATTTCTGGAAACTAAAACTAAAACAAAACAAAGAAGAAGAATATATCTAGCAGATAATCTTGATAATGTGTCAAATATTCTTGTTTTTGATTATAAATATTAACTAAATTGTATGATTAATATGGTTCATTAAAGGCCCAGTGTGTATGATCTGGCAGTATCTAGTAGTGAGGTGAAGAGATTCAAACCTACTGAAGCCTCTACCGTGTGCCAAGCGTGTTGGAGTGCTACGGTGGCCGACGCAAAAACGTGAGTGTCCCACTCGAGTGTGCACATTGGAAGTGAGTGGTGAAGTAAGACAGAGAGAGTGGTGGCGAGTGAGTAATGTTATCAACTCCAGGAAAGGTTAACAGAGTCTGGTTTGTCCGTTCCAGGCTACTGTTGAAACATGGCAATGCAACATGAGATTCAGTGAAGAGGACCGGCTCTCCATGTAGATATAAATGGCTCCTACTGAGATAACAAAAACACAACGATTCTTATTTTCAGGTGATTATACACTAATGAAAACATGCTTATTAATATTATGTTCCATTTCTACCAATAGATCCCCCTAAATGTTACACACTGGTCCTTTAAAACAAGGGTGTAATGTGATTAACTGTTGTCTCTAGATTGCTTGTATTTCAGGTATTCACAAGTTGAAGCTGGGTCGGGAACATTGGAGAAACCAGCAAGAGTTTACTCTTAATCTAGTTTACTAGATTTTAAAAAATGATCCAACCAAAAAACCCAGCCCAGTATTGCCAACTCTTTTCCAGTGAAAGCAGCTAGCAGCATTAACTCCAAAAGTCCCTAAATCTAGAGAGAAAGTGGCCAAGTCGGCAACACTGAGCGTCCCTTCAGGCTTCCCTCCAAAGCCGTTCCCCTATTATTATCATTAGGAACAACGAACATGACTACTGTTAGTATGAGTGCGATACAACAGGCAGGTAGCCACATTCAGGCTGAATCACATTACTGGCTTATTACAGTCCTGCGACAGCCTCAGATACTTGATTTTTTTTATTTTTTTTGTCAAAGCCTTTGATTTATTGAAAAAGGGGTTTTAAAATATATTACCTACCCTAGCTATTGCTGTTGTTTTTTTCTTTTAAAGCCAAGTACACAATAATATCTTATTTATCTTTTAGTTATGCAAACCAAATGTCATGTTTTAGGATCATGGACATCAGCTTTAAATCAAAGTTTAATGCAACAACATTTTTCAAAACAGAGGTTAAGAGAAGATTTTAGGTAGTTTTGTCAAAACATTTTTATATTCCATGTGTGGACTGGTGTGGCTGTTTAACGCTGTCCAGCTAACTGAGTCAGACTGTCTCATGGGAAAGCTACTGAATTTTGCCATTCATACATCTTTCCCTTTCCTCCGAACACAGCACAGTTTAAACAGCGCATTATTCTGGACAGTCAGAAATGAGAGGGTTTGTCACAGTTCCTATTCGGTAATAACACACAGATGTACAACGCTGCTGAGGCAGAACTTGGAAAAGAGGAATGAGAGCGAGAGAGAGGAACCCATGGGAATGCACTGCTGGTATGAGAAATGGTTTGATCAGGACTTTTGGCGTCATGATAAAATAACACTGGTTTAGTGTAAAGTTCAAGCTTTGGCATCTTTTGAAGGTCAGCTTTCCCTTCAGTGCCTGGGTGTGTATCTACATATTGGAAACATGATGAATTAGTTTTCTTTTCTGGTTTATAGCTGTAAGGCTGAGTTATTTGACTTCATAAGTGACGAGCTAGCTACAACAAATCAAAAATCTTAAGTTAAGTCACTTTTTTCCTGTATTTTGTTGCTTGTTCAGAGGGTGGATCAGATGTAAATACTTTCAAGCACTCGCAGGCAGAAGACCCAGTCGGATGGCAGCTGTTGGTAGGACATCTTGTTTCCATCCAGTCGTAGGATCTTCATCCTGGAGTAGGACAGAGGTCCCACCTCTCTGCAGAAACTGGTCATGTTGAACTCTGTGGTGGACAGACAGGAATTTATACATACAGAAACTCATTATTCACCTGAGTGGCAGCCATCTGCCTACTGTTGTCTTGTCAAAGCACTGTAGCTTTGATTTCACATCATGCATCATGTGTTGTTCATTATAGAGTATATGGAAATTATTAAGATGAAGCACTTCATTGTGATATTTTATATATCAAAGAGGGACTGTACAGTCTGTAAATGTTTCCTTTCTTCTCACAGAGTCTGCGTTTCCTGAATGCACTGCAGGTGCTGTGGTGAATACTGAGGATGAGGAAACCACAACACCCTCCTTTGCTTTCTCACTTCATTTCAGTAGTAGCGCCTCCCTCGGCTCAGACTGTAGGCTTTGGCAGATGAGAGCCACGGTAGCTGTCATGCTGCTAGCTAGACGGTGAGGTGTGCGTTGTTGTGAAAGTGTTTTGCCGTCTGTCTGTCCCGCTGGTACACAGCCCCTTTTGTCAGCTGCTGCACAGATCGACAACACACCCTCGCTTTGCCAGAGACGAAATTGCACGCCAGGTCATTGCTGCCGGATGGTCATGTGAGTCAAAATGGCTACAAGTCTGCTGCAATGTTATTAGAAACCCATTGGCCAAAAAAGGCCAGGGTGAGGGGAAGCAGCCAGAGAGAGGAAAGAGGAAACCATGAAGAGAGGAACAGCATGTGCTTCTGGCTCATCTGGCACTCTTACCTCTGAATCCATCACAGATGTTTTCATACCACTCTCCTCTCTTCTTTGCTAACCTACTTTCCCCTCACCCAACCACCCCTTATTCCCTCTCCTCTCCTCCACCCTCTTCTTCTCTTTCCATGTCTACGATGTCCCTCCCCTGCCTTTATTCTCTCTCTTCTTCCATCTCTGACTCGCCTCCCCTGCTAGCTGCCCTGCCCCAGCCCCTCCCGTGTCTGAAGGCTATGCAGTGATGAGGGCCGGCTGTGTTCAGGGCTGTGCGCGTTTCTTTACGGTTCCTGTCACATTTTCCACGTTTCATCTTCTCCCTCACAACATGGTTTAAGTATTAGACCTCTCCAGGCGGTCGGCCACATAACTCAGTTGGACTTTATGTTGTTGTCACAAGAAGTAAGAGTATTGTTGAATTGTAAAATGTAGGAATGTGCGCACATATGTGGGAAATTAACATTTCACAGGCATGAAGTCAGCAACACCGTTACGCTCACAGCGTGAAAGGTGGCTGCATTTTGTGTCTGTGTGCATGTTTTATTTGTGCGCCTCACCTTGTATTTCATTGGCCTCCAGGTAGAGGTACTGCAGGGTGCTGGGGACTGTGGGAATGGTTGTAAGTTTGTTATAAGAAAGATCCAGTTCCACCAAGCTGGAGGAGTTAAAGACCTGCACGTGCACACCACTGCTCTGCAGACCACAGTGACTTAGACGAAGGAACTTCAGGTTGAGAAATCCTGCAAAACTGTCTTCATCCAGCTCAGGGAGAGTGTTGTTGGACAGATAGAGCTGCTGGACAGAAGGGGGTAAATGTCTGGGGACAGACGAGAACAAATTCCCACTGAGGTCCAGCAGGTTCAGACTGACCAGACCTGCAAGATGAGGGGAAGACACACACACACACACACACACACACACACACACACACACACACACACACACACACACACACACACACACACACACACTATTTTGATACTGACAATTTGTGTGACGTATAAAATGAGTGTAAACATCACCAATGTTAAAGGACCAGTGTGTAGGATTTAGTGGTATCTAACTGGAACTGTCACATACTGACACTTTGTCCCTTGGTGTCACCTAATGGTCTCAGTAAACACATGGTTAATGTTGTGAATTTAAACATAAACTCTTGCTTAGGTTTAGGCAACAAAACCACTTGGTTAGGTTTAGGAAAAAGCATCATGGTTGGGCTTAAAATGACTACAGTTGTAAAGTGAAAATTAAACTTACGGTATGGGGCACAAACAGCAGTCTCCTGGGTGAAAGCCCTGTGTTTGTTGGACCCATCCACCTCCCCTTATGCCCATGTGTTTTTTTTTTTTTTTTGCTCTTTAAACTTTGTCAACACACTCTCGGAGCACTTTCTCTGAGCATTTCATATTGCCTCAGGTGGGTTTACAATGAAGTTAAAGCCTAGCCATAAAGGCGCTAAAGGGTGCCTTTTGCATTGGTTAAATCAACAATAAATACAGTATTTATTTAGTTGTTTTAATAAGTAATGGGGAATATTTTGGTTCAAAATGAAATGTGCTTATCCTTGCTCACGGTATATGTAGGATGAAAATAATTATTGTTGGCTGCCAGAAAGTTTTACCCTTTTTTCTCCTTATGGGCCAGCCTGCACAAAAGGCTCTCTCTAAAGTCAGTGTTTGGTTTGTCTGCTCTGGGCTATTGTAGAAACATGGCAGAGCAACATGGTGGACCCCATGAAGAGGACACGCTCTCTATGTAGATATGAATGGCTCAACCTAAGCTAACCAACCCACAATGATTTTTAGTTTCAGGTAATTTATACACTAATAAAAACATAATTATGAATATTATATTCAATTTCTGCCCCCTAAATCCTACATACTGGTCCTTTAAATGCCAGTAATATTAATGAATGACGTCAGACTGTTCATTGAAGTATCAGGACCAGACATCAGAGTGTGTGATGGCCTAAACACAGTTACAATTACAAAAAGAAATTGACCATCTTCGCATGATAAATATTTTTAACACTATTATCTCAAAACGTATAGTAAGAGGTACACCAAACGGACATCATGTTACTTGCAGTAGCAATCATTGATTACTATTTTCATTGAAATATTAGTACGGACTACTGTCCACACACCATACTGAGCTTAAGCTTTGCCTCAAAGAAAAAAATATTCTTTACATTTAATATTGTTTCATTTGCTTAGTTTTCATTATAGACGCGTTTTACATTTTGGAATTATGAAATTATATTATGGGCAAAATGTGAGATGTTATGATGAATTATTTGCAGAGAGACATGAAATCCCTTGTCTCCAACCACCCTAATAACTACTAATGTAAAATGGACAATTATAGCCAGCAACAATAGGAAAAAAGTTGTAAAACTACCCCTTTCCAGGTAATGGAAATCATTTATTAAAAACGTTTGTCTTCTGTGTTTTTTTTTTTTTGCATTATGTGAACAGGTACACGATGGCAGGACTCTCTCACCATTCTCTCCACCCAAAAGTAGATTGTGTATGAATAAAGACAGGAAATGACACATTGCTCTACCTTTGAGGTCTCCCTCTGTGATAGTTTGCAGTCTGTTTCCCTGAAGCAGCAGCAGCGTCAGGTTGTGCAGCTTCTGGAAAGCTCCGGGGCTGATGCTGCTGATCTGGTTGTGGGCCAGTCGCAGCTGCTTGAGTCCAGCTGGCAGAGCGCTGGGCACTGATCTCAGGTGGTTGTGGTTGGCAAAAAAGTAGCACAGCTGGGTCTGGTTCTGCAGCGCGACCTGGTCCAGCTTGTCGCTCTGCAGCTGGTTGTGGTCCAGGATCAGCCAGCGTAGATCAGTGATGTTAGTCAGGAAAGAGGAGGACAGGGATGAGATGTTGTTGCCCTGGGAACAAAAGAAAAAATGGTTTTGACTTTTCGCACTTTATAGTGAGAATAAAACATAGACAGTATGGTGCAGTGAAGGTCAGCCAATGTGGGAAGTGTACACTGTGAGCAGGAAATGAAAAACCATGGTGGGTTAGAGGCAGACCATTGTAAAGACAAGACATGCTCAGTGTCCGTGTCAATGTTTGTCCTACTTGTAGAAACAGGTACTGAGTTCTGTCCGGCAGGTGGTCAGGGATGTCCGTCAGGCCTCTGTGGTCGCAGTAAAGTGCTGTTGGCCACTGGATGGGGCAGTCACACTGCTGAGGGCAGGTCTGGGGGTTGTTGGCTCGCAACCAGGCTGGGTTAATCCGCCCCTGCAGGCTCACCACACTGGGCTCACCCAGCAGGCGATTAATCCACAGAGGAACACCTCCATAGTCCATGTCAGCTACGACAGCGGCTGAGGCAGAGTCAAAAACGCACAGCAGCAGCAGCGCGGCACAGCACTGGAGAGCCATAGAGACAGCTGGTGAGATATGTAATCCTGCAAATCATACATCAAGACAAGGTGTTATGTAAAGACAGATTTTTCATGTCAGAGTCAATTTACTAGTCATGATGAGCAGTTTTATATGAATGTGAATGTTGTATAATGTCTTCTGTGGCTCTGTAGAGGCTTAGTCAAGTCAAGTCAATTTATTTTTATACAACTGTCACGGTATCCTGACAGTAGAGCATGAGACAGATAATCTGTGAAAAAAATCCTGTTCCTCTGTGTCCTCCTAATGACATCTGCAAGATTTCAATGCACCTGAAGCCAAAATGTCAGCTGTCAATCACTGCTCGCAAAACTCTGATCAAACGGTCTTACTAGGCAGCGCTGATCAAATATTAATCAATATGCTATTCAGTGGGCGGTTCTTGGTTTTGGATCGACTGTTTTCAACATAGCTGCTGGGTCACAAACGTTCTCATTTTACAGCTAAACAGTAACTACAAGATGTTTCTGAAAACATTTGAGGTGAGAATTACATTACATTGCATCATTACATTAACAGGATATTGATTCATATTTGATCAACAGACAGTTTGAGAGTGGGCAGTGATTTACAGCTGCTTTAGAGACTGCTCGGCTCTAATTGGGTGTTTTTGTACAGGCACAGTGAAATCTTGCAAATGCCATTAGGAGCACATAAAAATAACTTTTCTCATATATATTATCATTTATAAAGGTTCATCTTATCTTTTCTTATCTTATTTGCTCAAAGTTACTGACTGCAGCTTTAAGTGATATCACTCAGGTGTTTTGGCTTAGGCACAGGAACAACACATTTTAAGTCTGCAGGTCATTCAGTTTGGAGTCGGATGTGAGCATTTCCCAGGCAGGAAGAATCTAACAAAACAAGCCATCGCGTTGCATTATGAGATGTGGAGGATCCAGAGTATTTGGAGCTTTTTTTAGACATTGTCAAAATGGTTGGTCGGTCTGTCTAACAGCCAGTCGATACACTATTTTGATCCAGACTGAAATATTTCAACAATTTTTGGATGGGTTGTTATTCAAGCATTCATATCTCATGAATGAATCCAGATGACCTTGGTAATCCCATGACTTTACGTCTAGTGCCACCAGCAGGTCAAAGTTTTCACTCTTCCAGTAAAATATCTTAAAATCTACCTGATGAATTGCCATGAAATATAGTGTAGATATCCATGTCCACCCCAGGAAGAGTTGTAATGATTTTAGTGACAGTGATAGTTTTGTAATATTTTTTAGACTTTCTTGAAGTCTCCTAACTTGACGTGCAAGACTATATTGCTGGAGTGTACCATTATGTAATGACGCAACCACTGAGTTTTGAAAATCAAGACAAAACATAATTTCAGCGTTAGGTCAAACAAGGTGAACATTTTTTTTTTTTTTTTTTTTTTTAATAGGAGCCTCTCTTGATGATGTGTTACAGCATTAGAATTAGCCTAAATGAATGGAAATAGCATGGCACTGCTAGACATGCAACAGAGGTTGAGATGGCTGCTTTTGCACACACACTTCAAACTTCTGAGTATGAGAGGGAAGAATACATTTTTTTCCCCTGCATGCACAGCTGTAGATGATTACGGTAATACCACAAAGTTGCTGTCCACACAAGCCACACACACACACACACACACACACACACACACACACACACACACACACACACACACACACACACACACACACACACACACACACTCTCAGTTACGCTATGACACAGCAGTTAGTGAGAAAGCTTTGCATCATCAGGAAATTTGACTTTATCAGCATGTCTGCAATGTTGCATTTTACCTTTCTTACCTTCAGCACAGTCTTACAGTACACGCTGAAAAGGTTTCCAGGAGATCAGCTATGTTATGCAATCATGCCTCATCAAACCAACTGTAATCAACCACACAATGCAGATTTGAACATTTCCAGTTTTGCCTGGTCTTGCAAAAGAGAGGAAATGGAAGCAGACGAGAAACCAACAACAGACTGACACTTACCTGTTTGTTCAGAATGGAGACACGTCTTAAATTTCCAGTGAAACCCTCGGGAGCTGCGTGGAACTGTGTGTGTTCCTGCGTCTGCAGGGTGTGTGTGTGTGTGTGTGTGTGTGTGTGTGTGTGTGTGTGTTTTCAAGCCACCGGCGATGTTTACCGACTGATACATTCCTCTTCTTCAAAATGCTGCCCACATCCCAGACCCCAGACCTCCTACATGATCTTCCTTAACTCATTTCTTCCTTCTCCCGTCTGTCAGCCCATGGTAACGACTGAACACACAACATTTGGTGGCAACATGTTTGCTTGTACCATGGAGAGAAAATACACAGAAAGACACTGACAAGAACTGCTGAAGATGGAAAAGAAGAGGAAAGAAATCTAATTGTGGTGACAGGTTTTGGATTCTGATGGTGCACAGCTTTTAGGGAATATGAGAAAAATTTGATCAGCATTCAAGTATTTTGAGTGCACATGTGAATGTGTGTGTGTGTGTGTGTGTGTGTGTGTGTGTGTGTGTGTGTGTGTGTGTGTGTGTGTGTGTGTGTGTGTGAGAGAGATTGGGTCTACAGTATGAGTTCTGCCGGGAGACATTCAAGCCACAAAGTACCTGGGGAGCCAAGGAGACCATTCTCTCTCTGTGTGCCTCTGTGTCCATCTGTATGTGTTTGACTGCAAATATGAGGGGAGCACTGTGAGAAAAGAGGCATGGTGGAGAAGAAGAGGGAAAAGTTAAGGTAGTATTTCCCAATCAGAGAATGGAAAGAGCTCCCTCCAGGAGAAAACCATGGAATCACAATGTACAATGTAATAGTAGCAGTAATAAGAATAAGCATAAGAATAAGAATAATGCATCTAATTTATATAGCACACTTTAAAATACAACAAAATCTAAAGGTGCCTCACAACAAGGGTAAAACAATCACAATACAAAGTTGAGACAAGTTACACAAGAAACATACAATTTAAAGTGGCAGAATAGGACGAATGAATTTATAGACAGATTACTTTCTGACATTAGTTAAAAGCAACTAAAAAATACTATAAATTCAAAGTATGTATAAAACCCTAGGGGAAAGCTAAAAGGAACAGGTAAGTTTTAAAATAAGATATAAAAACAGGAAGTGAGTCTGAGGCTCTAATTGTTCCAGGGAGCTGGCTCCACAGACGTGGCCCCAGCAACCAGAAGGCACGACCCCCCCATTGTTGTCAACTTTGATCGTGGCACAGTGAGGAGTTTGGAGTTGCCAGGGGTGAGGATTGAGGGGTGAAGAGGTCCAGCAAGTAGGTGGGGCCGGTACAGTTTACTGCCTTGAACACCAGGAGGAGAATCTTCAAGATGATCTTTTGGTTTATTGGGAGCCAGTGAAGGGAGCGGAGGGTTGGGTGATGTGCTGTGATTTACAAGTTCTGGTGAGGACCCGGTCGGCACCATTTATACAATAGAGCCATAAAACCCATAAACGATGAAAACTATATATATATATATGTATATGTGTGTGTGTGTGTGTGTGTGTGTGTGTGTGTGTGTGTGTGTGTGCGCGTGTGTGTGTGTTTTCATGCTAACATTTACTCAACACCTGAGATGGTTCCAGATGTCATGTTATGTAGTTTTGCAGGTATATGTTCATGAATAATTAATAAAGGCGGACATGAATGTTTGCACCAAATTTAAAGGCAATCCATTCAATGGTTGCTGAGATATGTTTGTTTGGAGCAAAGTGATAGACCAACATTGTGATGCCTCTAGCGTCTGAAAACGTTCACTGATTGTTGGCCTGTCGGTGGCTGGTTAGGTACGTAGGCAGGCAGGTACTTTATTAATCCCAGAGGGTAAATGTCTGAGTTACAGCAGCAAGGGATAGATCAAGCAACAATAACAATAAATAAATAAGATTAAAAATATGCATTAGCAATTAATACTCTTAAAATCTGATCAGCAAGTGCCAGTAATAATGTCCAATATTGTGATGAATGTCTGACTGCACTGGTGAATGGATGAGTAACAATGTGTATGCATGTGTGGGCAGTTTTAACACATCACACAGCTTAACAGAACTTAACACACAGCAGGATCAACCGTTTCTGTTCAGAGGAACAGTTAAACAGTCAACATGAAGCATTACATAATGAAATGCAGTCTAGCTGCATGGAGCCGGTGCAGACTGCTGCACAGATTTAAATGAGAGCATACTGTATGTGTTGTGTGAGACATGCGAGTGGGACGCATCTGATAGGCCTGCGGTCTAGACGGAGGGCAATTGTGGTTTGTATTAATTCAGTCAAATATTACAGTAGTGGTCGTTGCAGACACACCTAGTTGTAAATGATTTGAGTGAAGGTGTCTGGGAACATGAGCACGAGCTGAGTACACAGTGTGTCAGCAGCAGGCTGGCAGCTTCTCGCCATCCTGCACACTGTGTGCTCTGCTCTGTCGCCGTCTGGTTTTCTCATTAACAGGAGAAGGAAATGGAAAAGGCCCTGATCCCTCTGCTCCAGAATGACACCTTTCACTGAACCATTACATGCCCTGCACTTAAATATATTCTCCTCACTTACACATGCAGTCCGCAGTAACTGGAATTCATGTTTATGCTTCACGAATATTAGTATTTTCCCTGTGATTATAAAAACAGGTTTTGAATATGAATTAATGACACATAATACATTTCTTTCTCACCCAGTATGTGCTGGTATAAGCTCCAAACTCCCAAATCTACAAGGATAAGTGGGTAGAGAAACTGGATGGATGGGTGGATATATATAATTTCTCAATAAATGAAAGCTGAGGAAAAAGGAGGAAGAGCTAAATACTAAATTGAAACATAGGGGGTGCTGTAACACAACAGTGAAGTTTTTGATGGGGGCCCTAGAAAGGTCAAAGCAAGGTAAAGGCACAACTTGGCCATATGTTAATACTTAAGTTCAAATTAAGAAATGAATCCACAAAATACTATCTATATGTACACATACAATGCCTCAGTTCAGTATTTAAGGCCAAATAAAGACCTTAAGCAAACACACAGTATTTCTAAATATGTCTTAAGTAAAAACATGTGGGCTTGGCTTAGGAGCTTCAAATTTAACAAAAATGTCCTTGTTCAACACCAACTAGCTGCCCTGTAAGGATTGCAAATACAACAGACAAATTTCATTTACTGTGTACTACTGGGAATGTTAATAATTAACTGTTTAACCAATAATCAACATTTTAACCAATTACACTCTTGGTTAAACATTTAAAAGAGATAATAATTAATTGAAAAGCTGAGAAAAACTCTGAGGAGCGGCTCGTCATTTTCAGGAGAAAAGCTGGTCCACGTTAAGAGAGAGCCGGCGCAGATACAGGAAGTTGGCTCGGGACATTCAGCTGAAGAGTTGTAGCCTCGTAGCATTTATCCACCCACAAATAAACTGTACACACACTGTCTACAGCTACGTTTGCAGCTATAACGCCACCAACAAACCACAATCACCACCCACACACACACACACACACACACACACACACACACACACACACAGTCTGTTGTAAAGTCACTGAAGTTACGCTACAGCAGGGACGAAGCCACCAGCAACGCTAGCAGCTAACAGCTGCTAACATAGCACAAACACACACACTGCTTGTCGGACAATCGCTATCGTTAATCCAGGCAGACAGAGTGTTGTAACAGCGGGCAGACACACAGCTGACAACCTGCTAAACTAAGCTAAATGTGTCGTGGAGACTTTTACTGGGAAAATGGCTGTGTGTCTGTGACACTACATGCAGCACTGTGGCTGCTACAGTAACTCTCCTGACGGTGAACTGCAGACAGTGAATGCAGCACCGTGGCTGCTACAGTAACTCTCCTGACGGTGAACTGCAGACAGTGAATGCAGCACCGTGGCTGCTACAGTAACTCTCCTAACGGTGAACTGCAGACAGTGAATGCACCACCGTAGCTGCTATAGCATGCGCTGCATGAGACGCGCTAATCTTGTAGGTTTACAGTTAATAATCGGTTGACGAGGGTCGGTTATCGGTTAAGAAAATTTTCCAAAAATAGCATCCCTATGTAGTATGTACAGTATATCTCTAAATAAAGGGATTATAATTTCCAAATCTATAGCACAGGAAAGAAACAGTCAAGTATGAATACGAAAAGACAGATAACTGTGAAAACCAGTTCTGTATGTGGAATAATAATCATGTAGGGGAGAGCGGGGTCAACCTCAAAGTGGAGACCTTCTGACTATTCCTCACATTTTAATCATGGTTTTGAAATATACAGTGTATAGGTTAATTTTTTTGGCTCTTTTGTCATTTTTCTTCTACCATACTGTGTTTAGTTATACCACATACAGAAATACATTGTTGGAAAGCTTATTTTATCAGTTGATGCTAGTGTTATAGTCTCAGTAATTTATGAAAATATAATTATTTTAAAATGCTTTCTTCTCAAAGAAATGTGAATAAATGGAATAGTAAATATAAGGTGTTCAAATTCAAACTGCATTTTTTTCCAATCTGAATTTTGTTGGGGGTTTTTTTTTAGCCCAAGACAAGGTGTCCAAACCATCACAAAAAAGTGATAAATTCTTAGCAGACACTTGTATCTATTCAGAGATCAAATTATTGTCATTACTATTCAACTAGTCTGTGAATAATAGAAAGTTATTTGGCACTGATACAAATGTGTCCCAGCCAACCCTGCACTCCCCTAATAATAACCCCAAATTACAAATTCAGCATTAAAACAGTCTTTTTATCATTATCATCAGAGATGTTAAGAAAGAAAGAAAGAAAGAAAGATATTCCTTTATTAGTCCCACAGTGGGGAAATTCAGTTTTACACTCTGTTGTTCACACAGTACAGTTCACACAGTACATATACATGTCAATGGAGAGATGTCAGAGTGATGGGGCTGCTCCTGACAAGCGCCCAGAGCAGTTGGGGGTTTGGTGCCTTGCTCAGGGGCACCTCGGCAGTGCCCAAGAGGTAAACTGGCACCTCTCCAGCAACCAGTTGGTCTTGGTCCATGGGGGATTTGAACCCGGGTCCTCCACATCCTAACCCAAGTCCTTACGGACTGAGCTACTGTAAAAGCAGAACTAGTCTAAGCTGATGATGTGGTTTTAATCCACATCTGTGCTACAATGCAAGGAAATGAAATGACGGAAAATCATTATGAAATCGTGAAATAGAGGCAACAATTAAATAGACATGAAAATGTCATTTTAACACATATCATCATTAATGTCACTGATTACTGCTGGCATCGTAGAGAGAGCCCCATGTTAAACTAAATATGTATAAAAAGTACAGTAGCAACTTATGTTACATAAAACACATTTGATGCTGTGCACACCAACATTATCATGATGTCAACTCTGGTGTACCTTCTGAGAAAAAGTAATACAGCACAATACAATTCATCAATCTGTTAAAGTAATTATTATTTGTTTATGATTTCTTGTTAATGAGTCATCATCTTTTCACATTAATTACATTTCCCAAAGCAGACATTGCCCTCAGGTGGTTTCCTGTATGAGAGCTGGCAGCAACAGCATATCCTCAAACAGTTTGACAGAAAGTATAAGGGCACACCTAATCCCTGAAAACCGCAAATACTCTATGATCCTCTACAGTTTCATGTTTTCACCTGCTCTGGGGGCGGCAGTAGCTCAGTCTGTAGGGAGTTGGCTTGGGAACCGGAGGGTCACCGGTTCAAGTCCCGACATGGACCAAGAACTGAGTGTGAACTGGTAGCTGGAGAGGTGCCAGTTTACCTCTTGGGCACTGCCGAGGTGCCCCTGAGCAAGGCACCAAACCCCCAACTGCTCGGGGCGCTTGTCAGAAGCAGCCCCATCACTCTGACATCTCTCCATTGTTGCATGTTTGTGCATGTGTGTGTTCAGGTCTGCATGTACCGTGTATAAGTTAACAACAGAGTGAAAAAATTGAATTTCCCCTCGTGGGACTAATAAAGGACTATCTTCTTCTTCTTCTTCATAGTGTAAGTGCAAGTCCTGCCTTTGTTTGGCTATGTGTCTAAAGACATTTTGAGGAAAAGCTGGTCATGAGAAATATTACTTATAATTCTAGAGGCCAAATGTGCCAATAGAGGCAGGGTAGAAGAAGACTGTTAGCTCCTGAACACTGATGTACTGTAAAGAATACTTAAAATACTTTTTAAAATCAACTTTTGCAAATTTTTAAATAAATTAAGCATGACCTTTGTACACTTTGAAGAAATCTCAACAGGGTACCTCTATGTCAAGTTTAACCTTAACATTGGAGACAACAATTGAAAAAACAGTCTAATGTTGAGGTCAAAGGGCAAACCTCCTGTTCTGAAAAGTGAAGTCAATGCTGAAGTGCCATAAGGAGAAGAAGAAGAAGAAGATCAACTCTCATTGTTTATTAGTCCCGCGAGGGGAAATTCAACTTTTACACTCTGTTTGTTAACTTATACATGGTTACGTGCAGACCTGAGCTGAAACACACACATGCACATGCATCAATGGAGAGATGTCAGATGTGATTGGTGGGGCAATGCTCCAAAATGACAAGCGCCAACCGAGCAGTTGGGGGTTTGGTGCAAAACAAATAATAAAAAGAAAAAAAAAACAAAAAAAAAACTTTATTTTGCTTGCAGGGGCTCACACACTGATTAATCTCAGCAGTGCCCAAGAGGTAAACTGGCACCTCTCCAGCTACCAGAAGAGGAATAAAAAGGAAAAAAATGTGAGTGAAAGAGGGAGAGAAATGTAGGTGAAAATTATCCATTGTTAAATAAAAATATTGATTATATTATTATATCATATACATTCACACTCAGTTGAGGTTTTTTTTTCTTGGTCCATCGGGTGTCCAACTTCCAGAAACCCAGATGCTTGCACTGGGTAATGTGGTATTTTTAGAAACTGAAACAATCAACAGCACCAGCTGAGATGAAATAGTTTGGTCTCCCCCCTCTTGTTCTTCCTTTTGTCAAAATTTTCCCCCCCCCTGCCTCAGTTTGTCCCTCAACAGTTCCTGTCTTTGACACTAGAGGGTAACCTTTCCTGTGTAATCGACAACTCGCACAAGCTTGCTACTGGGTGGTATAAGCTATGGTCCAGCTCTACTACAAATGTTTATACATTAATACCAATATAAATGGTGTATTATTTGTATGTATGTATGTATGTATGTATATAAAAATGATAAATGGTTTTGCAATTATATAGAGCTTTTTTAGTCTTCCAATCACTCAAATCTCTTTACACTACCAGTCAGTATTCACACATTGACTCACACATTCATACACTGATGGCAGAGGCTGCCATGTAAGGTGCCAACTTTGCCCACCAGTCTTTTGACAGATGGGATGTATTAATGCAAAGAAAAATAAACAGACTCAAGAAGAAGAATAAATACAATCTTGCTATAACTATTATGATGGCATGTATTTTTCTTTAGGAACCATATGATTTCTGTTAATGTTTAAATTCACTTCAGGTCCACAGCTGAAGTACAGCTCTAAGTTTAATATTTTTTTTGTGGTGATAAAGTCATTTTCACATACTGAGTTTCATTACTGCTATACAACAGATGGTCCCTGGCATGAGATGGAGTAGATACGTACAACTCGGACCACTTGGTTACCAGGACACCCTTCAGATTATTTTCAAGATCTCCTTTTAAGCATCACATAGCAGGTTTAATACCAAAATGTAGATTAGACCCATAATTAAAACTGTTACCAATATACATACAAAACAATCTGCTGCTTTCATTTGTATGAAAAAAGATGAGAAGCTTGAGGTGGTGTAATCATGAACATATGTGCGTGATTTCTCTCTCTCTCTCTCTCTCTCTCTCTCTCTCTCTCTCTCTCTCTCTCTCTCTCTGTGTGTGTGTGTGTGTGTGTGTGTGTGTGTGGACATCTGCTTTCCATCCCATGGTTTATGCTGCCCCCTCTGCCCTGGGGTGCCATGGTTCAAGTTACCTTAAGGAGACCCATTGTCTGTTGAAGTGGTGGTTGCAGGGTGTGTGTGTGGCTGGGGGCGTGGGGGTGGGGGGTAGGTATGTAATTATTATATGTAATTAACATAAGTTTGTTAAGGATAAGTCAATACAATATCCTGTGACAAACAACAAGCTTTTCTCTGTATGAGTGTGATTTTGAGAAAGAGTTACTAAGAGATGGACAAACTATGTAGTAAAAGATAAACTGCATCGTGAGCTGGTAATGATTAACAGGACAGTATATTCATAATTAAATTACTTTATTTAAAGAACCAGTGTGTGGCAATTAGGGGATCTATTGGTAGAAATGGAACAGAATATTGATAAGTATGCTTTCTTTAGTGTATAATCACCTGAAAATAAGAATGGTTGTGTTTCCATTACCGTAGAATGAGCCGCTTACAAATACATGGGGAACGGGTCCTCTCCATGGTGTCCACCATGTTTCAACAGTAGCCCAGAAATTCTGTTAACTTTTCCTGCTTGGGCTGAAGTCGATAACATTACTCCCGTTGCGACTGCTCTCTCTCTTGCTTTGCCACTGCTCTCTCTCTTGCTTCACCACTCACTTCCCATGTAAACGCACACACACACTCCATACACTGACTCTGCTCCAGAGAGGGACGTTTGTGTTTGCTCGCCACCACTATAGCTCTCTAACATGCTTGGCACATGAGAGAGGCCAGTTGGTTGCAATCTCCTCGCCTCACTGCTCGATACCAGCAGATCCTACACACTGGACCTTTAAGGTTGATATACTATATTTTGTTGTCTCCTTCCACAGCAACAAAACAAATTTCCAACTTTATGTCTTAGAAAGAGCAGCATTTTTAAAAAATGAGAAATATATTAAGCCCATATGAATCTGTAGGGCAGATGTAAGAACATCTGACTGCCATTCATGCATATTAAGACCATTTAATCTATTTCATGCAAAACTAAACAAGGCCGCAACCAAACAAAGTCAATTTCCTACACTGACCCGCTTTCTTTGTGGAAATAAACATATTTGAAGGGCTGAAGGAAGCCAGGATGAGTACATGTTTAGAATAGTTATAATTATTTCAGACTTTTCTGCAGGTGAGTGAAGTAACCTCCAGAATGAAAATTCCTGCGACATTCCTGTGAAGAGTTCACGGCCTGATTGGAAAAGGTTAGGCCCTCTGATCTTCTGATCTCTGCTCAGCGCTGTTCATGACCCAGGAGTCAGGATGGGGGCTGGGTTAGTGTTGGGGGCCATGCAGAGTCCACCTGGGCCTCTTACTTTGAAGTCCTGGTCAGAAGAGAGTCACTCGCTCTAAATGATAACTGCTGCACCTTCTGTTTCTACACTCTCTTTCATGTTTCTTTATATTGTTTGTATATGCACATACATACTCACATTGGACACGTTAAACTTTATCTATTTAACTCCCTCATATAAACAGGCATTTGATGTTATCTTGCAAGAGGTATTTAACCTCATACAGCTCATAAAGTTGCTGGCCCTCAGTGATGACTGAATGGTTGGAGCTTTTCCAAATAGGGCCTTTAAGTTGTTCAGAGGAAAAATAAAGCTACGTTGAGAACAAAGGAAGGAAGTCCATTACATATATAAAATACCATTTTAATAACAAATATGACTGGTTTAGTATTTCATAAGTCTGGGCAGAGCACTGACCAGTCTGTTCAGCTGCATTCAACAATCACAATCTCAGTCTTGTAAACTCCTCGCCCGGTTCTCCAGCTCATCTTTAAAGCAATGTGGCCATCTGGTTATTCCTTTTTTGATCTGTAAAGCCTTTTATTGTCAGACGTCAGCTAACATATCTACAACAAGGACCTAAATTAACATATGCAAGGCACCAAGTCAGTTTATATAGCGCACTTTCAAATGCTGTTTCTTACTATGACGTTTTGACAGGACTGCTCTTTGCTCTTTAATCGTCCACCAAGATGATGCAGCCTTTAGACAAATGTTAAAAGCAATACAACAGGCTTAAAGGAATACTTCAACATTTTTGGGAAATACGCTTCCCAGGGGTATAACAATCTCCAAATCCATGGATCAATTCATACCTTTTTTAACTACGAGAACACCTCAAGAATGCTTACTTGCTTTATTGCTAAGAGTCAGAATAAAAAATAAACAGTATGCCACTATGTCTATGAACAGCTAGTAGACAATTATCTTAGCTTAGCATTAACACTAAGAAAACAAACACTGTGGGGTCGCCAGGCAACCAGCAAAAACTTCAGGAAGTCACTGCGTCAGGTCAAGAAATTCTGGTACATAAACTCCTGTAACACACTGTGGTATTTTTTAACTTTGGTTTTAAAGAATTGAAGCATAACATGTTTCTAAAGTGAGCCTTAGAGGTAGTGGTAGATTTTTAACTTTTGGACAGAGCAAAGTCAGCTGTTCACTCACAGAGGCTCTGCCCTCTACTGGACTTTATGGGTAATACTATCCTTCCAATCGGCAACTGCCCCCTGACACAGCACCAAACCGCCCACTATGGTTCTCCCTGGCACAGCACGACAGCCCATTCCTGGACCATCTCCCATTTCTAGAGGGCTCGGTCTCAGGAGGCGAGAAAGGCATGATGCCCACTCAGAAGCCAAGCCTGGAGAAGATGGCACAGAGAGGGACAGGCTGAGGAGGGCTGGACTGTTTGTACAGGTTGTACAGACTATCCAAGTGCCAAGAGCTGGATCTTCTACTGCCTGTTACGACAAGATGGTTAGGGTTCCAACACTGGTGCAAAGAAAGAAGTTTAGATCCCCTGTCCAGGCCAGTCGAGTCTATCATCTCTTTTTTTTTAAAGTGTCTGATGAACAGATGATGGTCTCATGCCACCATTAAGGTGTATGCAACAGCCATGTCTTCCTGCTGTGAGGGTTTTGGCAACAGATCGGTCTTTGGCTACCATTTCATGAAGTGTTTTCTGTACGGTGTCGAGAGGCAACGACCAGTGGGGCATTGCTCCTTCAAGCAGTGGAAACTGCCACCGGTGCTAATGGCTTTGGTGAAGGATCCCTTTGAGCCTCTAGCGTGTTCGTATTTAAAGGCCTTGTCATTCAAGACAACTCTGCTTCTTGCATTGACCACAGCTTAAAGAGTATGTGAACTGACTGCCCTTTCGGTGCACCTCAGTTGCCTGATGCTTTGTGGTGACCGTAGCAGGACTACTCCCAGGCTGAACCCCTCCTTTGTTCAGAAGAACTTAAGGAGTTCATTCAAGTCAAGGGTTATACAACTGGATGCTATTTGTCCTTCACCCCATGTGGGAGACAGGGAGGCAAAGTCGCATCTGCTATGCCCTTTTTGCGTCTTGCCCTGCCAGGTTGAATGCACGGCCCTGCTCAGGTGCACTCAACAGTTGCGGTGGCCTAGGCTATAAAGAAGTAGGCAGGCTGTGTTGTCTAATCTGTAGTCGGTCTGCATCAGTGTGATTAGATGGATGTGGTTGCGCGACAGGTGTACATCCATCAGGCTCCACCCACTGTACCCACAGAGTCCAGTAGACGGCAGACTCTGTATGAGTTAGAACAAAGTTTATGATATTGAAATCCTAGTTCTATAAGCACAGGCGGAGCCCTCTGCCAA
The DNA here is from genome assembly GCA_947000775.1 of Pterois miles. Classification (NCBI taxonomy): domain Eukaryota; kingdom Metazoa; phylum Chordata; class Actinopteri; order Perciformes; family Scorpaenidae; genus Pterois; species Pterois miles. The sequence continues at coordinate 3,852,300 of CAMQGK010000466.1, forward strand.
GGAGGCCCTAACATTCGCTGAAGAGGGCGTGGGATGCTGCCTTATATACTGTGTTAATGCATGCATTCTGTAGGCACGTCCTGATTGGCCGGCTATGTTTATGCAAATCTCAGTGGGTGAATGTGTGTGTGTGATTGAAGGAGAGTTATATAGAATCCATAGGGTCCAGTAGAGGGCTCTGTCTGTGCTTATACAACTAGGAATACAATATCGTAACCTATGTTTCCCCTTGTTTCCAAATTGTGTGCTAAGCTAAGGGACTGTCCTGAAATTATTAAGAGCGTAGAGGGGTTCAGAAAAGGGGGGTCATATTTCCTTTGGCCGAATGTAGGGTAGTCTGTCTTTTTTGGGAGAGCAGGGGAGGGTCTTTCATGGTTTAAATTGGTGTACATGATCATGATGAGCAAGCTCTGCCAAACTAACACTGTTATTCTTAAGCTGACATTAAAGAGCTAGTGGTGATGAAGGTCGACTGTTGAGTTGCCTCACGTTGCCTCTGTCGTGGCCAAAAAGTTACACTCTAACACACCACAAAGACTACAGCCAACAGCCAACTACCTCATATGTTCTGTACCTTACTGTGATGAAATAACTCTCCCTACCAGCAGGTGGTGTCTGTATTCATCATTCAAAAAGGGAAACTGGACCGTGGACTGCACATATACAAGCTGTATGATGCGTACATGGAACAAAGCAACGTCTGCCGACCACTCTCACACACCACTCTCACTCACCACTTAGTTTCATTCCAGACAGTCATCCATCCATCTGCAACCACTCATCCTGTTAGGGGTCACGGGGGGTGGGGGCACCCTGGACAGGTCGCCAGTCCATCGCAGGGCACACAGAGAGACAATTCATGCTCACCTTCACACCTACATGCAATTTAGAGTCATCAATTAGCCTAAACTGCATGTCTTTGGACTGTGGGAGGAAGCCGGAGATACCCTATGCTAACACAGGGAGAACATGCAAACTCCACACACAAGAGCCCCAAGCTGGATTCAAACCTGTGACCCTCTTGCTGTGAGGTGACAGCGCTAACCACTGCACCACTGTGCAGCCCCCAAATGGTCATATTGTTGTGAAAATATCCGTGTATTGGAAGAATTAGATAAGATGAAGATGAAAAATGAGGAGAGCTGTCTGTTTGTTTTCCTCTTGACTTTACTTAATTGCTTGCTTTCCTCACGTCCATTTCTCTTTATGCTGAATTGGCAGACTATAACCAACGGTGCGGGACAACCAAACTGTCCAACACCCGACCGTTGGCTTGATGTGTCAGGGCCTTTACATGTTGCAGGGAGGGTCTTGCAGTTTTTCTCTAAGTCAAGAGGAGAGTTCAAAGAAAACATGAGGTTCAGCCCATCTCACCACCCCAATAATTAAAGTAATGCACAGTATGTCTATGTATATCTAACTGTCTCCTGGCTCTTGCTTCATATTTAGTGAACAGGCAAAAGAGTGGTATTGATCTTCTCAAATAATCAACGGGCTACAGCTCTTCCTTTCACTACAGGAGCCCATGACACTACTAGTATGTTTACACATTTAATGTTCCAACTTAACATGTTCACACACCATTTACTGCTCTACAGAGAATGAAACATGCACAAGATGCCATGTAAAATATTATATGTGGATCTTTGGAGGAAACACATGCCAGCGGGTTTGTACATCATGAAATGGTACATCCAAAGGATAGACTTTCAGTGCTGCTTTTGTTCAAAACAAATAAGGCCCAGATACAACCTCCTCCTGTGCAAACATGTTTAACTATCTATTAAAGAATCACGCTACACTTTTATAATGTGACACGGGACATTATGAAATGGTGTCCCATGATAACAAGAAAAAGAAAAGGAGATATAGTGAAGAAAAAAGGGATAAAACTTATTCAGATGGAGATTGTGTCGGAGAAAGGATACAGAGGCAGGAAGAGGCCCGCATTAAGACACAGACTGTCACACATGTTTTCATTTAACCCTTTACAAGATGTAAGGTTGTTGGAGAGGAATGGAAAGAGTTAGATCCACCCATCCCAAACTTTGTCTGGTACAGGGACAGTGGGCTCAAGATGGTGGGAATATACTATTTTCTTATCCATTATCAGTCTATCTGAAAGCAAAAAACTACTGTCTTTGTATAGTATTGTCACGTAACCCTAGAATTATAGTAGTTTAGTATAGTGTAGTATATTATTGCAAGATAATTATCCAAATGCTAGAACCACCTTTAACTATGGCATGGCCCTTTACAGACACCTTTCACACTGTTAACTATAGTAAGCACAAAGTAAGTTGTCATGGATATATATTCACTATAACTTATCAAAAGAAGCATGATGCACAATAACAGTTTATCACACTTGTGTCATATAAACCACACACACATTTAGGTGCTTTAATAACAACAGAGGAGGTTGCAAAGGTGCAAATGTCTAAATATTGAAGAAATAATGGGTTTCAACTAAAAGGGCCTGAATGTGCTGTACACAGATGGGAACAATCCCTCACAGCCGCTGCATCTGCACATCACTCACATTAGTGGAAAAAGAGGCTCCAGAGTGGGGTGTGGGGTGTGCTGGGCCATGCCTGAGCAAACAGGGGGTGCAGGAACAGAGAGTGGGAGTGGAGACGGGGGGATGTGAAAGAGAGCAGGGAGGGGAGGAAAGTGTTTTTTACAAAGTGTTTGTCTGAGTCCCCTTCAGTCCTGAGCACAGTCTGAGAGAGAGAGGGCACCAGGAGGGCGAGCCTCCCTGATCAGGTAGGTGTGTGTGTTTGTATGTGCATGGATGTGTGTGAATGGTATTTATAAATGAAACCTTATAGGAGATGAATAAACATGTGATGATAGCGTCATATTTTTGTTTGAGCTTTTTTTCTGCTAATCAGAGGGTAATTATTGGATATTTTCCTACAATTTTGGGGCAGCAGTGAGAACCATTAACAAAGCTGGCATTCATGGCTAGCTTTCTTTTTTTTTAATGCTTCCTTTCTGGATTCCCTGTGGATTAAAACCCCTAAGAATGTACCTCTCTGCAGGCAGTTACATTTCCAAAACAGTCAGTGAGCTGCACTGCACCTTTGACTGATCATTTAGCAGCTTTTTCAGGTGTGAGAGAAGTTACATTTTGCAAAGTTTATCTTTTGACATTTTGGTGGCTTGATTAACATTTTATTTTATTTCTGCAAATCCATATTTCTAGACTACATATGAGGAACATTCTCTTTGTGAATACAGACTCTGAACTGTATCTGTTTCAAAATATTCAGCAAAATACCAGTGAGCAGCAGAGTTTTGTCAGTTTGTGAATGAATTCATTTCTATTTTGAATTGTATTGCCTTTTCTCTCTGCCTTTGTCTTGGTTAGATTACAGTGAAGATTTGTGCGACTGTGACCATGCGTGTGGTGATTGTCTTCCTCCTGTCTGCCCTGCTTCCACTATCTCGCTCCCATGGACGTGACCCCTTTGCCTGGCTGTACGGCCCACGGAGCCTAAGATATGGCTCCCTGCAGGCAGACACCACAGGAGGGGCGTGTCCAGATGAGTGTGACTGCCCCCCTCCTTCCCAGCCGCCATGTACTGTGATGGGCGGGGCCTGACAGCCATGCCGAGCATCCCCTCCCGCGTGAAATACTTGTACCTCCAAAACAATGCCATCACAGCTGTGCCCGACTCAGCTCTAGTAAATGCAACCAGCCTGGTGTGGCTCATGATGCATCACAACCAGCTGACATCTGATGCCATTGGGAAGAAGGTAACCCTACATGTGGTCTCAGTCAGACCCAGCCACACATGTGAGCTCAGAGCATGAAGTGGTGATGCTGGTCTAAATGGTTGTCAGATAGCTGGCTTTATGGAGTTGGACATGTGGTTTAGTTTAAAGTCCAAGTGAAATTAATAAAAATATGTGTTTTCTCTCCTACATAAACATGTTCTGTGTTCTCCTTTGAGATAACAATCTGACATCAGAAGAGAGACATTTGTATGTTTTGGTTACACGATGGCTTTGTATTAATCCATCATAATACCGTTACTTTTCTTCTTACTGTATGTAGATGTTTCTATGCAGCCAGTCAAATTTTTGCATAGAGCAAAACAAGCAATAACGCCACTGCTCTATCACAGGCAGACAGATACACTGGCATCCAAAATCACTTATATTATTATATCTATTACAATAGAGTGCACTACATTTACTGTCACTTTATGAGCTGCAGAATGTGTAAATGTATCCACTATACGTACAGTAGTGCCCTCAAAAAAAAAGTTACGTCCATTGCATGTGAGCTATTTTCTACAAGCAATCCCACAATGCAATGCGCCACGTTTTTTGAATGTGAAAGTTAGTTGTACGTGTTAACTGCTACAAGTGATAATGCAAAATGATGACATAAAAATGTGCATGAAATCTCAATTTACAGCACAGTATTGCACACAAACAACATCTTGCACTAGCGTCTAACTTGCAAGAACGCACCACACACGTCTTGACCTGCGCTTTAGCCTGCTGAACGAGCAACCAAACAAACATTCACCAGAGAAAAGTGCACTTCAAGGAAGCAAATTATTAAACAACATGTAAACTACAAATATCACAGTGGATATTTTGAATACTAGTGTCATTTTTATTCTTCAATAGAGTGTAACTACACCACAGTCGTATGAGCACGAGTATACTTAACGAGGCTGTATGGCCTGAGTCGGCGAGATGACATTAAGTTGTTTCATTATAGCCACTTACACATGGCTCTGATAACACATTAAGGCTTCAACATTCATGAGCGGGTATTTATTGATGTATTTTATGTCATGGAACAAAACATAACAATCTCATGTTAACTGCAAATCTTATTTCAGGCATCTAACTAAAAACTCAAAAAAAAATCCATTGATGTCTACAGTGTTGTCTGATAGCCAGAGTGCAAGTTTGTTCAATTTGTCTAGTTCTCCTACAGGGGCTCAGCCTGCCAACTACTGTCAATCAAACACAGACAGCGACATCCAATCCAGCCAGCTGAGAGGAAAAGGAGTGTTTGTGATATAACTGATATAAATGTTTTTTTTAAAATATATTGTTTAAGAACAAAAAAACTAGGTAACCTTTCATTTTACAGGTGCGCAAATTTCAAAGTAATCAGGTGATAATTAGGGAGTGACCTATTTGAAATTTCTTTAGAATTACTGCCAAATTACCCCAATATTTATCTCAAAATATATCGAAAATTATCGGAAAAAAATAGGGCCCTTAGACTTGAGAAGCAGCTGTGTGCTGTTCATCAGAGGTGGAAAACCAAAACTAATAGAAGACACTTCTGATCAGGCACAAATCTCACTATTGTGACTTATTGTCTACACAAATGTAACCTGGTAGTTAATGTCATGATTCAGAGAGTTTTTTAAAGAAGTTTCAAATAAGTCATTTGCTAATTATCATCTAATTATAAGCAGACATGGAAATAAAGCATATCAATTAATCCTTTTCCTGGAAATGTATTAAATAAATTAGCAGCTGTTGAGAAATATCAAAGAAAAAAATCAAATAAAGTTTGAGGTAAATATAGAGGTAATTTGGCAGTAATTCAATAGAAATTTCAAATATGTTACTTGCTAATTGCCACCTTATTACCATGAATTTTGCAGACTTGTAACATGAAGTGTTACCAAAAACTAGTAACAATGAATTTAAAATAACACTGACCCTGTTCCTGAGTGCAAAAAGAGCTAATTTAATGTGATTTAAGTTGGACTAATGATTTTGAGGTATTATGTGGACGTTCATTTTTCATGTCATTTTGTAGGCATTTCTGCAGCTGGAGAGACTAGAGCGTTTATATCTGCAACACAACAATTTGATTACCTTTCCCTCAAACCTCCCTCGCACCCTGCGAGACCTGAGAATCAACCACAACAAGATTGAAAAGGTAATGTTTTACATAGTTTCATATTTGTGCAGAGCCCCTCTCTGTTCTCATTTACTGTTTTGGCTGTACATCACAGACATAAGACTTAAAAATTACTGTTGCCTAGGTAACAACTGCAGACCTAGAGGGAATGGATAACCTCACTATCCTGTATCTCCATGACAACGCTGTCACAGACATGGGCACATCACTGAAGGCACTCAAATCCCTCACACTGCTGGACATCAGCGGCAACAAGCTGACAAAGGTAATTGTGTGCATCTGGGTTTGCAACTGTCCTGAGAAGTGAATCAGCAGTCCTCCCACAGTATTTCCATTAACTGATTCCAGGTCCCAGAGGCTTTCCCCGAACATCTGCACCAGCTCTACCTGGAGTCCAACTCCATTGACTCTCTACCAGAGGGCTTCCTGAGCCAGTTCACTCAGCTGCAGTATGTCAGGATGGCTCACAACCAGCTAACAGACAAGGGTATCCCTGCCAACACCTTTAATGTGACTGGGCTGGTGGAGCTGGACCTGAGCTTCAATAAACTGGAGAGAATCCCCCAAGTTAGCACCACACTCCAGCATCTCTATCTGCAAGCCAACCAGATCAAAGGTAAAGTGCAGAGCTTATGTGTTTTATTAATTATTTGTGTAGCCTACACATGTCTAAATAAATACTATAAATACAGTTTTGGTCAATACAAATCATCCCAACATGTCAAATACTTTTGTCAGGACCTCTTGGCTTCACTTTCTAACGCTCTGGGTAGCTCAGCGCATCAAACTATGACGCTCCACTAAGGTCGCAGCAAACATGTGGTTAACACTGTGAATTCAAACAAAAACACTTGCTTAGGTTTAGGCAGCAAAACCACTTAGGTTCAGGAAAAAAACTTCATGGTTTGGCTTAAAATTACTCTGTTTGTGAAGGACCAGTGTGTAAGATTTAGGGGGATCTGTTGCCCGACATGGAAAATAATATCACTAAGTATGTTTTCTTTGGGGGGGGAGTAGCTCAGTCGGAGGGGGGGGGGGTGGGGGAAGGGGGGGGTCCAGGGAAAAAAACGGAAAGGGAAAAGAAAGGGAGGGGGAAGGGGGGGAGGGGGAGGGGGGGGTACCGGGGGAGGGGGGGGGGGCCGGAAGGAAGACCAAACCCCCGGGGGGGGGGGGGGGGGAGGCCCCAACATCCACAATTCTCATGTTGATTGGGGGGTGGGGGGGGGGGGAGGGAAAAGAAAAAAAAAAAGAAAAAAAAAAAAAAAAACCCGCGACAAAATTCTTTAGTGTATAAACGACTGGATATAAGAATCGTTGAGTTTTTGTTACCTTAGACTGAGCTGTTTATGTCTACATAGGAAGTGGGTCCCCTTCACAGAGTCCACCATGTTGCACCAACATGTTTCAACAGTAGCCCAGAATGTACAAAACAAACTGTTAACTTTTCCTGTTTGGGCCAGAGTCGATAACAGTACTTGCTCTTGTCAACGCTGCCGCTCTCTCTCTTGCTTCACCACTCACCTACCTCGTACACACTCTACACGCTGACTCTGCTCCAGATGGCTCGTGTTTTCGCGTCGGCCATCGTATCTCTCCAACACGTTTGGCAAACAGGAGAGGCTTCAGTTGGTTACAATCTCCTCACCTCACCGCTAGATACCACAAGATCCTACGCACTGGACCTTTAACGTTGTGAACACAAAGACACACAACACGTTGTTGGTTTCACATTGTACGTGAACTGTGGCCTCATGGATGAAAGCCCTGTGTTTGTTAGACCCATCCATCACCCCTCCAATGTGATTGTTTTGTTTTTGCTCTTTAAACTAAGTCACCACACTCCCTGATCACTTTCTCTGAGTGAATATTGACGGCGATGGGTTTACATCGTAGTGCGTTGGTATCGCATGCTGAGGGGCATGACAGCTCATCAGTATTTGCCACCCTGGGTATGAAAACGTTTGGTTGTTTGCTGTTGTTTCCAGTCAACAGTCAATCAAATCTAATCAAACCACACACATACAGTCCAGATGAAGAAAATAATCTTAAAAATCATTAATTCAGGATTTGTTTTAACCAAATATGAAATATTGAAATATATTATGGCAAAAATACTTTGGACCTCTTGCAGCAGCAGTTTCATTTTCTAACTGATATACAGGTGCTGTGACAGAGATACAGTCTTTACCACCTCCCCATCTGTCCCTCTAGAGTTCACCTTGGGAAGTTTCTGCAGCGTTGCGGATGTGACCAACTTCTCCAAGCTCCGTACGCTGCGACTGGATGGGAATGAGATCAGTCGCCAGGACATCCCTACAGAGTCAAACCTCTGCTTGCGCCAGACATCCACCATTGAGGTCTAACTGTGCATATATAGCTAATATAGACAGCAGGTGGCAGCAGGTCTTACTGTAATATCCACTATTAAGATCACAGTGATATGTTGTTGTTTATATGACAGCAGTTTTACCATAAATGGAGAAGCTTTAACAGATATTTCACTTTTCACAGTAAATCTGGACAAATGGCCAAGTCTTGTTTGTTAAGCTAAATGAGCCCTTCGTCACAAAATACAGTGTATAAGCCTAATAAGACAGAGAGCCAACTGTATGAGCCAAATATGATGTTTCTTTTTTGTGTATTGAAAATGAGCTGATCCTCCTTATAATCAGTAATCAGTCATGTAATCAGTGCTGTTATTTCTCTTCCTACAAAGCATGCCTTTGATTGTTTTGTCTGATGATAAAAAAAGTATGTACCATGTATGATAGAAGCATGATGATGAAATTTGATGTCAAATACATCACTTCTCTGACGACCATGTCCCAAAGTGATATCTTATGGCAGGTGGGTACATTATTTTTTCTTTGTGATAAAAAAAAAAAAAAATGCTGTGACTGTTTGTTTCTGTAGAGGATGCTCTTGTTTCACTGTGAAATCAACTTTCCTTATAGAGGCATAGATAGATATCCATGTACCATGTGAAAAATCTCTCCATACTGTAGTGAATCACACACAAGCTTTGGGTGTATGATTTGGGATTCTTGAGTTACTGTATGCATTACATGGACTGGTACTCTCAAGTGGTTTATGTTTACAAGCATATTACAGAATAAATAAAGATGGTTTTTTAAAAACACCACTGTACTTTTCTTTGTCATCCGGTATTTGTAGCCTTTTACTGTCTTTGTGTGTGATGTGGGTTTGATTCAGTGACTTTATGGACTAAGGGTGGATTCATGAGGAAGAAACAGAGGACCGTAACATAGTTTGCTCAGGACAGAGTCGGCTTTTGTTCATAGTGAGCGGATGCAGGCAGCAAGACATTCTTTGGCTGTTAAATACACATAGGCACTTGTTATCTCAAAGGTTAATGTGAGGGACATGAGAACTTTTATGAGTTTAGGAAACACTGACAGATGTACAAAATGAGGAGTTTCAAAAGACGACAGATCTTCTGCTCACTAAATGGCGTCAAGGACTTCCTGCTCCACATCCAAGTTGTCTGGGAGGTGGAACGTCAGCAAAGACATTTTGGACTCCAGAGAGGATCTGGAGGGCGAATCCTCTCCAGCTAAATGGGTCAATATGTAATTTCTGTACCAGGTCAGTGGCGAAAAGTAACTCAGTACATTTACTCAAGTACTGTGCTTAAGTACAATTTTGAGGTTGAGCATTTCCATTTTCTGCCACTTTACTTCCACTCCACTACATCTCACAGTCAAATATTGTACTTGTACTGCCAGTTTACCTCTTGGGCACTGCCCAGGTGCCCCTGAGCAAGGCACCAAAACCCCAACTGCTCGGGGCGCTTGTCAGGAGCAGCCCCATCACTCTGACATTTCTCAATTGTTGCATGTTTGTGCATGTGTGTGTTCGGGTCTGCATGTACTGTGTATAAGTTAACAACAGAGTGAAAAAATTGAATTTCCCCTCGTGGGACTAATAAAGGACTATCTTCTTCTTCTTATGTTTTATATTCTCATATCTAATATTAGTACTCATATTTCTTATGTATTTTTGTTTTTATTGTAGCATTAAGTACATAATTTACATATTACATACTCCTTTATTTCTATTTTCTAACATTTCTTATGTTTATACAAGAGCAATCTTTTGGGTATCAATAAAGTATTCCTGATTCTGATATTATTACATCAATGAGACTTTATCATTAATTACTGATATAAAGATAATATTCACATTCATTTCTTATTTATATCATTCTGTCATTTATATTCAACACACTTAAAATGTTGAGAAGTGAGTCATTAATTATCAGCATTTTGTATTTCTTTTTTGCATTGTGGTTATACTGTATATTGCATGTCTTAAATGCAAATATTTCTACATATTGAATATTTTTAATTGGGCCGTTTTTTAAACTTAGTAATTATATTTTTTACATATATTTTGTTGACATTGCAGCATTATGTACATAATTTACATGTTACATACGCTTTATTTCTATGTACATTTCTTATGTTTATACAAGAGCAACTGTAATGCCCCAATTTTCCCCCGGGGATCAATAACATATTTCTGATTCTGATATTATTATATCAGTAAGACATTATTGATCCCCAGGATGAAATTCACAAGCCACCAAGCAGTATATGACTATATGAAAGAATTAAAATCAGTCAGCTGTAGTATTAAAGGGATATGCACATTAATAAATCAATAATATCAAAACTGTTCTTGAAACAGTTTATTCTACCATCACTGCCAGTGGTGCATGAAGAGGTCAGTAAATCTAAAAAGAGGAAACCAGAAAGATTCAAAGCACTGTAATTGACAGTATGTTTGACTACTAAATAAAACTAATGGATAACACAGAGGACTGCTCTTAGGAGGATGTCGGCACAAATACGTTAATATAGGCAATAAACCGAAAATGAAAAGCTTTTCAACAATGCTGCAAAGCAAACTCTGACTCTGTGTGGCTGATATAAATGTTTCTAAGAGTCTCTGTCAACAACTCTGACAATCAGTCCATGTTATCTGTCAGAAGGCTTATTTTCTTGTGATTGTGAGATGAGCGTTTGTCAGTAGTGGATCATCAGGTTGACCTGGCCAGTGGTGCGACAGTCACAGGACACTGGATGTCTATTTATAATACTTTCTCCATCACTGGTTTGTAATCTGTAGCTACACCAACAGATGCCGTCATAACAACTAATTTATATTATTGGTTTACAGTGGCAGTTAGGTTGTGGCAACACATCACTGACCACAAATGGCTCAGAAACCAAAAAGAGCATCAAGCAGAACACATTACACATGTGAGCAGAGATATACCCACACACCCTGTCTGTGTAAGAGCCAAGAGGTCAGCGAAAACTGATGATACTATTCACTCTGCTCAAAACTTACAAGGAAGTTTTGTCAGTTTTTCAATGTGATGTATCACAAGAAAGTTGGCCCTCCATGTTAGCAGATGGGACATGAGCCAACCTAAAAAGTCAAAGTCAAATAAATTTTTCCCAAAGATGGTTCTGTATTGTATTGGTCGTTCTTTCGCTGATGTAGTTTAGGTTATTTTTGGTAAGTTTGGTTTTTTGTTTTTGTTGTATTAAAAGGGGTGAGATCCTGATTGACAGCTGCGAGTTCGCTGACAAGCTGTGGCCGTGATCAGTTATGATACCGCGGCTCCACCGCAATCATACTGTGAGCTCTGATGACGTCCATAAGATGGCAGTTTGTTAGGATATTTTGCTTTGTACAGTGGGAGAACTGTAGGAGCTGTTTTAGAAAAGGCGCTGAAAACCTGGACTTTGTAGCACAAATGACAGTAAAGAATGGTTGTGAAATAGCTGGTAATAAGTCAGTTTTTAGGAGTTAAGATAAAAGTAGATATTGGACCACATTTGAAGAAACTGAAAGAAAGCTAATGTTCACGCTGATGCTGGATGTGTAAAAATAAAAAACGGATTAAAATGTTTAAGATTAATATGATTGTATGTTAATTTGATTAATAAAATAAAATCATTTTTTGTTAAAAAGAAAGAAAAGAAAGAAAGATTTTTTTTGTCAAGTGGGAAATTAGTTTTCACTTGTTGTTAGACAGTACATATCATGTAATGGAGAGGTGTAGAGTGATGGGGCTGCTTGACAAGCACCAGAGCTGTTGGGGGTTTGGTGCCTTGCTCAGGGGCACCTGGCAGTGCCAAGAGGTAAACTGGCACTTCAGCAACAGTTGGTCTTGGTGCAGGGGGACTTGAACCGGCATCTCTGCGTCTACCAAGTCCTTACAGACTGAGCTAATGCCGCCCCAGTAGAAGTAAATGTACTTAAGGGAGATTTGACAAGTATTTAATATTTATAAATGAGAGTGGAAAATAGCTGCTTTATTTGGATAAAAATGCTAAATATAAATGGAAACTGCAGCCCACAGGAACAACAGCTGTATTGTGTAGTGTGCGACTTGATATGATTTGCCCAAACTGCATGTGATTATATAAAGTGGGATGTCTGTAAAGGGGATATGGGTACCCAGAGAACCCATTTTCATTCGATACAGTATCTTGAGGTCAGAGGTCAAGAGACCCATGGTAGGTATCAATGGATTCCTTGGGTTTATAGTTTCAAATGATGCCAGGATCTTGAAAATCACAAGTTGCTTTAATCCGTTTAAATTAGTGGCGTTTAAACTAATTTATGTTGACAGACCTAGTGAATTTGCAGTTGTTTTGCCTGCTCACCAAATCAACTTAAAGGGTGAAGTCAGTGTTCATGTTCACAGCCTTTTTGTGGTAAAACAAAACAAAACAAAAAAAAATCTGTTATTGCTCATTTAAATATAAATGATTGGTGTGTTAGGACAAACTATTTCAAACACCTTGTTAAGAAACATGAGGGGCAGAATACAAACATAAACAGCTTATTGCAAATAAGAATGTGATCTATTCAACACACTTGACAGTTGTGTCTCCTTATCTATGACTACTACCATGAGCGTAAGGGTTGTTGTAATAATCTGTTGATTAATGGGCAGAGCAGGGCGTTTTCATTTACCCCTCTGTGTCACCAGTCATGACATCTGACATGGTTGTGGTTACATTATCAGGTGGTGATTACGGGTGACACAGATACTAACAGCACGTGATTATGTGTTGAAGTCACTGACCAAAATGAGAACTATCCATCCATCAGCCACTTGTGGCTTTAGGGAGTAGTTGTTAAGATGTGGTTACTGGTAGATTGGCTCACCTGAGTCACACACATCACACAGAGTGAACGGTAGTCACAGCTCCACTGTTTTGTCCATTTATCAATACAGAGGATATAATGTTATCACTCCTAACACAATCTGAGGTGAGGAGTCACAAACAGTGGAGGTCTATTTTTGCAGATTGATATAGAAATGAGCATCATAGAAAGTCATCACAGAAATACTGACAGAGGGGGGGGGGGGTTACAGGTGAGATGATTGGTTGGAAAACTTCACTCCCTTATCTGTCGGAGGGGCTTTAAACCAGACCGACCTGAGTGATGTGAACGTCTTATAACAAGCAGGTGACAGGACATGAGGAAATACAGCTGGAACAGTTTCAAGGATTTAATTTTCAGAAATCCTGCTGTTGTCGACCAGGTAGGACTGTAAACCTGCTGGACCAGATTTTCACTCCATGACTTAAAACACAACGGTTACACTGGATAAGACCGATGAATTGTATTTCTGATCATCGTAAATCTACTGAGGAACAAAAAATAAAATGTATTGCTTGCTGGTATCACTTTATGATAACCATCATGTATTAATGGTGAACTGATTTTAGCTCAGTTAAACTCAGTTAATACTTATTTTACTTAACGATGAAGTGATTCAATGAAATGATATATTTGCTAATTATTAGTAATGCTAGAATTTCTTTTATTTTAATCATTTATTGTTGCATGCATAACATTTTATGTACTATCTACTGTATATATAGTACAGTATACCTATATTAGGGCTGTGTATTGTCAAGAATCTGGCAATACGCATCATGATATAGGGGTCATGATTCAATATAATGTGAAATTATGTGATACTGTAAGCAAGGCGATATACTGAGGTTTTTCAAATTTAATTTTTGGAAAACTGTCATAGTACACACACCACTATATGCATAAAATAGTTTAAAAAATTACTTTTTTATGTAATCAGAACAGCGGATGTGCAGCCCCTGTAACATCATAGCACATCTCTCTGCCAATAAAATAAAGTATGGACTGCATTCATCTTTGCATGTAAACTATTAATCAAGAATTGACAGTGTTTCGAGAATTGATACAGTAGCACAAAACACTATGCAATATTTTCTTACACCCTTAATATATATTTATATATACACACACAGAGACACACATTTGTTAATGATTATGAAATTATTTGTGATCCTTTAATAAATAATTTGTAAAACAACTATAATATACTGTAGATAGATGGCCCATATATTTGTAACACTGTTAATGGTTAATAATTGCTTTCTCGTACATCTATGTAATGTTTATAGATGTTTTACAAACAGTTTCTTAAAGCTTTACAAATCATTTGGTAATTACTAACATATACTTAAAATAGTATATAAAATGTTATAATGTGTGCAACAAGAAACTGATACTAGATCGTGAACTACTGTCGTCAGAATATAATTGTTCGTCTCTTATCAGCTGTAATAGTAATAACAATAATAGAGCAGGTCATCCACCAATTGGGAGGTTGGCGGTTTGATCCCCGGTTTGAGCAAAATACTGAACCCAGAGTTGTAGGCTGAGCCACTGATGTGTGAATGAGAATTTAGATCAGATCCTGCTGGGCACTGCACAGCTTCAGTGATCACTGCCATCAGTGTGTGATGTGTGTGTGACTGGATAAACGCTGACATGTAGTGTAAAGCTCTGTGAGTGGTCACAAGACTAGAAAAGAGTGTAACATTTAATTTTACAGGTCCTCAAACTTCATGGTAATTAGGTGATGATTAGAAAGTAACCTATTTGAAATGTCTCTTGGAATTACTGCCAAATGACCCCAATATTTACCTCAAAACTGATCAAAAATTACTTTATTCTAAACATTATTTAGTAATTATATCCTGCTATTTTCCAATAGCTGGTAATTTATTTAATACGTGTCCAGGAAAATAATACAAAGTTAATTGATATACTTTATTTCCATGTCTGCTGGTAAATAGATAATAATTAGTAAATAACTTATTTGATCTTTCTGATCACAGGTGTCTTCTATTAGGTTTGGTTTTCTACCTCAGATGAAGAACAGCACACAGCTGCTTCTCAACCCTAAGGGCCCTATCTTAATCTATTTTATTTTAAAAGAAATTTCAAATATATTAAATATATGACCTGTAAAATGTTACTGATGTCCCAGGTGCAACATACAATATCCGAGATATTTTACAACGTTTACCACTTTAATAAGTTTTGAAACTTTTCAATGAGCAGGATCCACATGTGGGTGATGGTGATGAGAATACTGAGCGTGGGAACTGGACCAACAAGAAGGAGTATATCCTCTCTACGATCGGCTATGCTGTTGGGCTCGGAAATATCTGGAGGTTTCCATATCTGGCCTACAAGAATGGAGGGGGTAAGTATTTGGTCTCTAACGCATTAGTGTCGGAAATCCTGTCTGATAGCATCACTGTTGATATTATATGTAATCTGTTCCTTTGAGCAGGTGCCTTTCTTATCCCCTACTTTGTGATGTTGGTGGTGGCTGGGATTCCTCTGTTCTTCCTAGAAAGCGCCTTCGGGCAGTTTTGCAGCCAAGGTCCAATTAACGTATGGAGAGCTGTGCCAGTCCTGCAGGGTAAGACTACCATTCAAGCTCTGTGAAAGACCAGTCGGGAGCACCTGAAGATAAAGATGTCAGACATGAAAGATTTAATAACCCTGTTGGTTAATGGTCAACTGTGGAACAAAAACCTTTTTATGACTTCAAAGGAATCTTTTGGTTGTTTGATCTGAAGGCTTTAACCCTTTAAGGTCAATGCATATCCATCGATCGTCTAAACCAAACGTACCAGCTAAATCACAGCCTTGTGGCGAGAAGATGTTCTGGTCAGGTCCTCATATGAACAGTGAAACAAGTGTTTTTACTGCAATCATTCTTCCTGTTCATACTCCACATTAAAACTATTAAGGAGAGACACCTCAGGTAGATAAAATCTTGAAGATGAATATAGATATCGCCATGACACTCCCTCAGTTGATTGCTTACATTAAGGCGATTACTGTTTATTCTGTATTGCAGCTTTTCTGAATTTTATGTTTAAATATACAAATGAGGCACTATCTTGTTAAATATTTGATAATTAACATACACTCCCAGAACAAAAGAATCTGAACACTGCAGAAAGTCAGGTTCAAAATTCTTGTTTCATTTTGTTGATATATTAGAGTCAAAGGATTTTACAGAGGGCATCTCTTTTTATCACTCCATAAGTCAGAAAATACTCAACAGCCATAAAAAAATATATTTTCACCATGTTGTTAGAAATGAAATGTTCTATAAATCAGGCTATGAATAATATATGAACAAACACCTCTGTAAATACCTTCAGTGCTGCTGAAGCTCTGTCTGAGAAAAACCAAACTTTGAGAAAACAGTCTTTCAAGATATGTGTTGTAAAATTGTAAAATTTCAGACATTCTGAAGACACTACAGGCGAACAGTGGAAAATAAAAAATAATAACTAATTGATATCATCAGGAAACCTCCGCAGTTGATTACAATTATTTTTGGTATTACAAGTTTCCTGAATTGTTTTTCTATCAAATAATGCTGACTTTGGTGAATCTGGGAGAAATCTACAGACGCAAATAGACGAAGTAGTAAAATAAACACCCAAATGTAGATGTTTTCTTTCCACTAGTCTGAAAGAAGACATGTTATTGAAGCAAAATAGCCCAAAATCTCATATCACCTTAAAAATGAAGTCAAGAAAACCCTGTTTCAATGATTATGGTGGCACCTGACTACTGCTTTAAGACACATTAGAACAACTGTGAACCTATTGTATGGTTTAATTAAAGTTATGTGACTGTGATTTGGGGGTGTAGCCAAAGTTCCCAAATAAACTCAAACTAGACTTGAAAATGATATTTGAGGATGTGATATTAAGTGACATTTTATGATCTAATAATGATGACAGTAAACATTACAAATACCATAATGCAAAGCAGGCTGCATAGGTTGACTTTGTTGAATTAAAGCTATTGCAGAAAGTTTGATTGTCACAGTTTCCAACATTGATTCTGTTGATTCTTCTTGAGAACTGAAAAGAAATGATGAGAAAACTGCTTTCCCACCGTGGCAGCGGGCTTGGCAGTACTAGCAGTATTAGTATTATTTGATTTCATTTTGAGCAATGTGTAAAAAACTAACTAACCAAACTGTGTGAAGTTCGAAGTTGAACTTCGGGTTCTCTGGCTTCCTCCCACAGTCCAAAGACATGTAGTTTAGGTTAACTGAAGACTCTAAATTGTCCGTAGGTGTAAATGTGAGCGTGAATGGTTGTCTGTCTCTATGTGCCCTGCGATGGACTGGCGACCTGTCCAGGGTGAACCCATCATCGTTCAATGCCAGCTGGGACCGGCTCCAGCACCCCCATGACCCCTAGCAGGATAAGCGGTTGAAGATGGATGGATGGATAGTTTACATAAAGTAAAAACTGTATAGTATGTAAAATACACACAATTGTACAAAGCAAGAAACAACATAAAACGTCTATTACTGCAGCATGACTACAAGTATAATCTAGTTTTGTGGGCAGACAGTTTAAATTGGACACGGAGTCCTTGAGGTTTAATTAGAGTTAATATGATCGCGGCTGAACAGGTTATGAAGATAAAGACATGCACCGGTTGGTCACAACTACAGCCATGTGGACAGCTTGTTAGCAGTTTTCAAGTTATGAAATTAATCTACTCTGGGGGATAGAGAAGTAAAACTATATCACAGAATTATTCATCGAATAGCATTTTCTACAACAGCAGACTCTAACTTAGTTTAAAACAAACTTTCTTTTTTGCAATTATAGTTTTCAGTATCGTTGACAGTTTTTAAAGTGACTTCATATAAGAACACTTTATAAAAGCGATAGTGCCTTATAACCTCTCTCTCCGTCTCCCTCCCCAGGTGTTGGCGTTGCCATGGTTCTGGTGACCCTGATAGTGTCAATCTATTACAACGTCATCATCGCCTACAGCCTGTACTACATGTTCGCCTCCTTCCAGTCTCCTCTGCCGTGGTCCAGCTGCCTCAGTCACTCTGACAGTAACTGCAGCAACACTCCGATAGGTGCATCTCTAGTGAGGAGTTGTGTGGATTGAACCTGCTGTTTGGTGGAAGCTGATGTGTCGTTCTCCTGAGGAGGGGGTGACGTAAAAACATTAATGACAAGATGACATAGTCTGATATAAGTGAAAGATTGAAAAGTATGCAAAGAAAAACTGCAGTTCAGTACATTTTCATCAGTTACGGTGCTCTCTGTGCTACTTCAGGTCAAAGCTAAATAATCAAATAATTAGGGCTTTCAAAGCACAAACTTGTTTTAATGCCATTAATTCCTTTAGCACATTAATGCAACCAGATTTTATGAGGTTGAAAAGAACTCAGTTTTAAGGCTAGAGTGAAAATACTGGCATCATATGAAACTAGAAAATATAAGAAAAAAACATATCTAGTTTGTCATGAAGGAGGATAAATAACGCTCCAAACTTGTGCTAAATTTTGGTGAAGATATGTGAATGAAAATGGGTTCTATGGGTGCCCACGAGTCTCCCTTTACAGACATGTCCACTCCTGCAGTTTGGGGCAAGTCATAGTTAAGTCAGCACACTGACAGCTGTTGTTGGCTGTTGGGCTTCAGTTTGCCATGTTATAATTTGAGTATATCTTTTATGCTAAATGCAGTATCTGTGAGGGTTTATGGATCATATTTGTCATTCTTTTATGTTGTTAATTGATTTCCAATAATAATAATATAAAACATTTGCATAAAGCAGCATATTTGCCCACTAATATGTTGATTAGAGTATTAAATACTTGACAAATCTCAGATAAACAGATAAAAAAGTGTCATTAATTTGTGATGTTAAGCATAATTAATTATGGACAATCATGTGATTAATAATTACTAAATATTTTAATCGACTGACAGCCTTACAAATAATCAATTAATTCTATTTATGCTTTTAAATACTCACTATAGACTTTCCTTTTTTACTTTTCTAGTGTACTGCAATGTCAGTGGTGTTTTAGTGGCCAACTGGACTCAGGAAAACAGCACTTGTCCTTCATCCAACACGATCACAGTTGCAGTGCAGAGCCCGAGTGAGCAGTACTGGGAGTAAGAATCACACACACCCGTGCAGACAAGCACAAATACACACACTTGTCAAACTGCTGTGGCTGTACAGTCAGATGTCTCTCCTCCTCAGTCGTGTGGCTCTGCAGAGATCCAGCGGTCTAGATGAAACAGGACCAGTAGTTTGGCACTTGGCTCTCTGTCTGCTGCTGAGCTCCATGATTGTTGCTGCAGCGCTCATCAGAGGTATCAAGTCCTCAGGCAAAGTAAGACAATGTCCACCTCAACACACAGTCCAACATCAAGGTCAATGCATACTATAGCCTATCGAGCCCACTGCAACGTCATTATCAGCCAACACTAGTATCAACTGATGCCAGAAAAAGGGCTATGTGGCATAACTAAAAACAGTATGGTAGTAGAAAAATAACAAAAGAGACATAAATGTACTTACATGGTGTATATTTCAAAACTGTGAATAAAATGTGAGGAATAGTCAGAAGGTCTCCAGTTTGAGGTTGAAAGTGAAGAGTCTGTGGCTGAGTATGAGCATGATGAATGACTGAGGCATAGCTGCTATGTTTTTCTGTTTGTCATAAACCAACATGAATTGGATTAACTGCTGCGTGACCTGCTGGTGCTGCTAGAGGAAATTATACACGTTGCTTAGTGAAATTTACAGGTGCTTATAGTCAGGCTAGCTGTTTCCCCCTTTAAACCTGTCTATATGCTAAGCTGTCCAACTACTAGCTGCAGCTGCATATATCCCAGGACGTCAAATACCAGCACTTTGTCACGGCTGTCGGCATTTGATAACATCGAACAATTCACCCTTTAGTGTCGGTATGGAACGTACCAGGCTTTCCATTAACTACGATGTAAACCCACTCAACAACAGTAAGCACTCAGGTAAAGTGCTGTGGTGACGTAGTTTAAAGAGCAAAAGAGACACACAAGACAGAAGGGAGGAGAGGTGGACGGGTCCAACAAACACAAGGCTTTCATCCAATAGACTGCTGTTCGTGTCCGGTGTGTTAAGTGTCACTTTCACTTTACAATCAGCTGAAATCAAGTCACAGTTTCACTATAAAAACATAGTTATCTTATGCCCAACCATGTTGTTTTTTCCTAAACCTAACTTTTTGTTGCCTAAACCTGTTTTTTTTTTTTGTTTTGTTTTTTAATTTACAACATTAATCACGTGTTTACTGCGACTGAAAAAGTGACGCCGAGGGGTCTGACAAAGCGTTAGTATGTGACGAGTTGGGATGAGACCATGTTGATATTTCCCATGTAGAGACCTTTTTCAATCCTCTAATCTTAAATCTCGGCAAGAAAGTGAATAAGTGTATTACCCTAAATGTATTTTGTAAAGATGAACACATTTTTATACAGACTTTAGATAAAACTAGCTTCAGATTACAATTGTGAGTGAATGCTAAATGCAGACATGAAAAGGCACACACTACGCCCTGATAGGTTACTCTTTCACACTTTTAACTTTTGGCTTGTGTGTCCCCAGGTTGTGTATTTCACAGCTACATTTCCTTATGTGGTGATTGTGATCCTGCTGATCAGAGGTCTGACACTAGAGGGAGCCGGAGATGGGATTGAGTTCTACATCGGTTCCCAATCCAATCTGACTAAACTGACAGAAGCACAGGTGGGGACCCGTTTAACCCATTTCTCTTCCAAAGACTTTATGTATTTAGTATGATAAAGAACATTCGTTCATAGACCTGAAATTTGGTACGAAGCCCAGAGAGCACTTCCACCAAAAATTTCAAACTGATATTTCACAGCATATTATAAAATATAAATATAAAAACAAGCATTTTGATTTAAAGCATGACTGTGAGTTTTTAGGTCTGGAAAGATGCAGCAACTCAAACCTTCTACTCTCTATCGATTGGCTGGGGTGGAGTCATGACTCTCGCTTCCTACAACAACTTCCACAACGATGTGTTCAAGGACTCCTTTGTCGTATCACTTACCAATGCTGGTAGGAGTACAGATACTGTAACACCATTATTGATGGACAGTTTGAATCATTCAT
Source organism: Pterois miles (assembly GCA_947000775.1). Lineage (NCBI taxonomy): Eukaryota > Metazoa > Chordata > Actinopteri > Perciformes > Scorpaenidae > Pterois > Pterois miles. The sequence goes on from CAMQGK010000466.1 coordinate 3,873,583, forward strand.
ATATTTAACTCATCTATTTTGCTATTTCCATCTTTTCCTAGGTACCAGTGTGCTTGCGGGATTTGCCATATTTTCAATATTAGGTCACATGGCTCATATCTACAAAATGCCTGTTGGAGAAGTGGTGAAGGAAGGTCAGACAGTGGGCACCAATTAATAAAACATTTCGGAGACTTTGAGGTGGCTCTGATCTTTGTTTCTTTGTCTATGTACAGGTTTTGGCCTGGCGTTCATTGCTTATCCAGATGCTCTGTCTAAGCTTCCTATTTCCCCTCTGTGGTCCATTTTGTTCTTCTTCATGCTTTTGACTGTTGGTCTGGACTCTCAGTTCGCAGGAATAGGTGAGATTTAATTCAATTTATTAATACTTGCAGTATATTGCTGTTGTGATAGACTGCTGTATCCTGAAATCTCTCCTGCTGTCATCAGAGGTGATCACCACCTGCCTGCTCGATGCCTTCCCTCAGATTTTCAAATCCAAACGTGCTTTATTGACTCTAACGATATCTGCCATCCTCTACCTGCTGGGCCTGCCATGTGTCACAAGGGTACGTCTGCCTTAGTGTAACTCTGCGTTACTGTTGTCTGATTTAGGCCTGGTTAACTTAACCAGCTTGTGTGTCTGAGATAGGCAGGAATATACTGGGTGACTCTTATTGACCAGTTTGCTGCCACCTGGGTGCTACTGTTTTTGGTCCTCTTGGAGATCATTGGTGTCTGCTACATATATGGTAAATATGATAATTGGAGATGTTATGTAGGATACACATAAGGTTGACAGACCTTTAAACTCCAGCTGTATGGACACATGCATTACAGGAGGGAATCGTTTTATTGAAGACATTGAGATGATGATCGGAAATAAGAGTTTCACTTTCTGGCTGTGGTGGAGAGCATGTTGGTTCGTCATCAGCCCCTGCATCTTAACGGTGAGTGCAGCATCACACAATACCCCTGATGCAAAAGCAGCATGAAAAGACACTTGAATGACACAATAAGTTGCATATAATTGCATATAATTTGCAATAATTTAACATGCAATAAGAACGACTTTCTTGTTTTTGGTGTGTAATTTGTATGCCAGGTAGTACTGACTGCAATGTAAACGCATCCACGCAAATATGCTTTGTTCACAATAGAAGAAAAGAGAAGAGACGTAGTAAAAAAAAGCAAAAAAGACTGTCTATTGCAGGCGGGCAGGAGGGGAGGTGGATGGGTCCAACAAACACAGGACTTTCAACCAGGTGACTGGTGTTTTACATTAGTGACTTTGTTACGTTTTTAGTGGTTTGTGACATGTTTTTTGTACTTATGTTACATTGTTCCCACACATATTTTACTTAGTTTATGTAATTATCTGAAGGGCAACCATGATGTTAATCCTAAACCTAAGTGGTTTTGTTGCTTAAACCTAACTGCAGACCTTACCATAGTGTTGCGGCATTGTGCACAAATGGCACGTAAAAAGCTTAAAATGTGTTCTCATGACAAGTAATGTTATTTATACGCCTTACCATGAGACCGGTTGGCAAAACACTGTATCAGTGTATCAAGGAAGTTGCATTATTTTGGATTAAAGTTGAAAAGTAGATTTCAGTTTACAAATCAAATTTCCATAGCTGTCCTTTATCCATAATGTTTGGGGATTTAATGGATGACGAAGAAGGAAAAGACCTGAATAACATAATCATGATGCTGCGGAAAAAAATATATTTAAAGCTACAAAAAGACAACAATTAAACACAAATTAAACACTGAATGATTCAAAATGTTTTTGAAACACAAAATTGAATTTAAAAAATTGAAAAAAGGACTGTATCAATCACATCTGGCAGCATCTGCTTGAATCTACATGCGTGTTTAAATTATCAAATCGAAAATCAAGAATTATTATTGCCTCAAAACATACGTAAAGAAAAGAAAAACTTGGTATTATTTCTGCCAGTAACCACTGAACTTGCATATCAAGATCTGACATTGAATCACAGTTAAATTCAATTAAATTCATCTTTCATGTTTGGTTGTAAAAATAAAACTGACCTTGGCTAAACTGGTACAGTAGATTCAGCCCTCTCGCTAACATACATCACATTAGTTCTGATCATGTTTGATGAGTGAAACCGGTTACCTTTGTTGTGTAGGTGATCCTGATCTGGTCTCTGATGACATTTACGCCACCCTCCTATGGAGGAGTCCAGTTCCCAGTATGGGGTTTGGCTCTGGGCTGGTGCATAGCTGTATTTATTATCATCTGGGTCCCCATCATTGCTGTGTATAAGCTGATGAGAGCAGAGGGAGGCCCCTGGAAGGTGTGTATGTGTGTTAGCTGATTAAATATGGTGCTTCACTAATGTCTTTCTCTACATTTTCAAAGCATTGCATTCAGCACAGCTTGAGATTATTGCACAAATTCAAAGATGTGAAAAACAAATGATGCTGTCTTTCTTCAGCGTCTGAAGTCACTGTGCTCTCCAGCTGAAGAATGGCATCCCTACCTGGACGTCCACCGTGGAGAGCGCTATTCACAAGAACGCTGCCGGCTGAGGATGAGCCATAAAACCAAGCCAGAAGTAAACGTAAATGTAATCTCGAGCTCATGGCTCTGATGTGTGTTTTCTTCCCTCTGGTGCAGCAGTGTAATCTGTGAACACTTTGTACTGAAAATGAAAGTTACATAAAGTGATTTCTAACCTCCAGGAGGCAGAGAGTGACTCAGATACAAACCATGCACCGTTACCTGCTGAGGCCGGCAGCATGCAACCAGCTTATGTGAGGTCATGTGTTTACAGTGAGTGGAGCAGAGCCATTAGGACTCCAAAACACAGACCAGTGACAGAAAACAATCAGCGAAAAGCAGCTGAAGGCAACCTAGAATAATAACAGCAAAGATTTCATGTTAAAGGAAATCATTTGAATCAATGTACATATAAACAATATCGCTTAGGGGGCTTTAGAATCAGGTAATAGTTCTTATTTTGTCAGTGATCCATGGATTTGTATTTATCTCAATGTTTTTCTTACAAAATGATTAATGTTTTGTCAGTAGTGACTGTGTCTATGTTATGGAATTATTTCTGTATCTTTAATATGCAATCAAACAGGACAAATCTAGGAGCAAAACTTTCAACACTGTAATCGAAAATGTTTTATTGCAAGTACAATATGTGTGATTAAAATGTCTTAAAGTGAATCAAAAATGTTCTTCACAAATCCCCAATTTTTTTATATAAATCCAAAACTTTTGTTGGTGAATCCAAAACTTTGTTGGTGAATCCAAAGGTAAAAAAGCTGTGTGTGCACATCTAAAAGGTTTTTTCAGGTGCCGGATCAACACAAGGCAAACTGAAGTAAAAAAAAAAAAAAATCAGAAAACAGGATCCACACACTGCATTGGTAGCTCCCTGCAAATTTAATGAAGCAACATTTCGAAGATAACAGAGATCTTCATCATCATTGTAAAATCTAAAGGTCCCACCCACAAGATTCAACGCAACAGCAAGCAAAACTCTCAGATTCACACACACAATAGTTTTTATTTGCATTAATATATTTTTATTCACAATATGTTTGACTTGTAAAATATTTTTTGACTGCAGTGTGGAAAATTGTGCTCAAACCTACAGTATATATTCGGTTTGATTGCATATGATGTAAAGGTAACTCTGATGTCAAGCTGCTTTAAACGCCATATCTAAATAATCATAGATCAGATAAATGTATTAAAGCTGCTCTCACTTGGGCTTCAGTGTCTTGTATTACAACTTAACCGTTATGAAGGTCTTCCCTTAATGCTCAACTAGCTGAATATCGTACATGTCATGCCAGTGTGTTAGCAGTTCTTCCTAATAAACCCAAAACAATGGCATATACTCTCAGCTGCCAATATATTGTATCAGGCACACCTGTCTAAAAACACACAGTAACACAGTCTGATACAACAGCAACGCAACAGACGCCTTCATGAAGGTTATAATGCTACAGCTGTAACTGTGTTAGAGAGGTGCTGATTCAGCATTTTGGAGCCTGTAGTTTGCAGTGCTGTTAAGTTGTACTGAAATATTCTGACAAGTGTTTCTAATATTTTGTACATTATGTTTATGTCACTGTGAACAGATTGACTTTTAAGCTACTACTTTAGTCCAATCAGTGGGCAACTCTGAGTCTGAAGCCAATACTGAAGTGCTTTAAACTTACATTCTTTCTAACATAAACAAGGGGGCGACTCCTCTGGTTGCAAAAAATAAGTTGGATTGTATAGAAGTCTATGAGGAAATGAGCGTACTTCTCTCTTGATTTATGACCTCAGTAAACATTGTAAACACAAGTTTATGGTCTCAATCGCTAGTTTCAAGTCTTCTTCAATGCAGCATGATGTTCATTTAGTAAATTATGGTCCCAGTTAGAGTCAAATAGACCATAAAACAGAGGTTGTGGCTATTGTGTGATTGATAGGTTGCTACCTGTCTTAAATATGTTTTATTTTGCGTTCAGTAGTACTTAGCTCCATCCTCTCATGTCACTTTTGGTTGCAAATAACCAAGATGCCAGCAGACAAAATGTCAAAGTCGATGCTTTAAGCAGTAGTCCACAAACCAATGGGTGATGACACGATGACTTCGTCCACTTTTTACAGTGAAAGACAGCAAAAGCTGTAAAATCAGGTAAACCATTGATTTCAGGATGAATGTGTGTAAGAAAGCGAAAGAATTTATCCAGTATTTACTGATGTGACCGCTCTATTTACTTTTCTGTCATTACAAAGAACATCACAGTATATGTAAACAGAGAAATCGTATTTGATTGGGCCAAAAGGCTCATATTATACAGCAGAGCACACCGCTGGGTGTTGAGGTCCTCCATCATGGATGGCGGCTCCGTCCTGGTGACCAAATGACTGTCTGTGTTTGACTGTGACCATAATAAGAGCTGATGTATTGTAATAAGCTGTTGGTGTATAGGAGCTTTAAATTAATCTGTGTCTGGTTATGTTGTCTGTCATGTTTGTCACATCACTCTTATTATTGTATGCTTTCAGTGATTATGCAGTTGACTGACGTCACTTAACAAACTGAGCAGCTTTTACTTTTAACCAGACAGTTTATCATAAGTTACTGAGAGAAGATACAATCACACAAACATACAATCACACACCACAAGTACTTCACTATGTTCTTTTTTTTTTTTGCTGGTAATTGTAGTTTTCTTTTAAACTCTTCAGCTGATGGTACAGATCCTGTCATGTGTGCTGAAGGCTCCTTGTTATTCTCTCGAGAGCTCCATCTTGTGGTCATCTAGCACACAATGAAGTACAGTTTCAAGAGGCTACACCTTCTATTCTTTTCAAATACATTACCAGAATCTGCACGTCTTTTGCATCAAACAGGAAGAGAGAGAACACAAAACATAATATCTAAATACTGAAAATACTGAAGTTACTGAAGTTGAAGTGTCTGAAAGATTATCTTCAGACAAAAATGACCCTGCCTCTGCAGAATTCCTACATTTTTAATCACATTGGCATGATAGAAAATAAAGTGAATTAGGAACAAATTGCTAGGGATGGGAACGGTTTGGGTAAAAATCCAAACCATTCGGTTAACTAGTCACAGTCCGGGTCGTGTATGTATCATTCAGTTCATTTGAAATAGGTTATGAGGCCGATTGTGTATTTTTTTTATCCTGTTTATTGTCACACTAGAGATCAAGGCCTAGGTAAAGAGGCTGGGACACGGGCGGGCGGGAAAAATGAGGTATCACACATGTGCAGTGTAACTGAAGCTGCGTTCGTGCATCGTTATTGGCTCAGTTTCGGCGAGGGCGCATCCGATTTTACTGTGCATGTGTTGAACCGCCAAAGATATGATGTGTTGATGACGCGTAACCCAGCCTCCTTCTCAAACTTCTCAGGTGGCAGAGACATTGATGAAGTGCAGAGTACGGCTGTGATTCCGTTAAGGAAATGGCGAGTGGATGATAACATACAGGTAAAGCGTTAGAGTGTGTGGATTATGGATTTGGTGTTAGGTAGGACAGTGACGGGGAAAAAAGTGCTGGATAAAACGTCAACTGTGTGTAAGCACTGTGCAACACGTGTGGCGTACGCAAGTGGCAATACTTCCAATATGATGAATCATTTACGGACACATCACTCCGGTGTGTCCATTGATAGCAAGAGGAGGAGAGAGTCGGGGAGGAAAGAGCAACTCCTTCTCCCAGCAGGATTTAAACAGCCTCTACATGCAGACTCAGACAGAGCAGAAAACCAAACTAAAGCATTGGGGATGTTTATAGCAAAAGATATAAGGCCTTATGCAGTCATGGAGGCCGCTGGATTTCAGCATATGATTCAGGTACTTGAGCTGCACTATAATATGCTGTCTCACAGACACATAAGCTACACAGTAATTCCTGAACTGTATGAACAGACAAGGAGGAATTGTGAAAGAACTGTCCAACACAGACCATGGAGCTCTGACTACAGACGGATGGACCGAACCGAACCGAAAACCGTGATCCCAAACCGTGATATGAACAGAAAGGTGAAATTTTATTTATGTTTCACTCCTAACACATCCACATTCAAGAATATAGTCCACACATACACTCACACAAACACACAGCAATTGTTTTTTGCTGAATATGTGTAATAAATACGTGTTTTATGTCAATTCAAATAGTTTGTTTTATTACAAACTGTTTATTCTTTATTCTCCGACAGCGTTCTTTATGAACTGGATAGCATGGATCTTATTTCAACAAATTACGTGAAAACCACTGAGTTACTGATGCTCAAACAAAAGGTGTTACTGTCATCCGTGTCCCCTACATTACAACATTAAATTACAGTACCATGTTGAAATATGTAGGAGGTTTGACACTTTTTAAATGAGCCAGTCAGAGTCACATCTGATAAATAACCAATAATATACCAATCCTGAAACAGAAATAAAATAGTTCAGTCAAACCATCAAAACAATAAAACAAATACTCATTAGCAAATAAATGTCTCCAAAAAACAGCATTAGAAAAACAAATGCACTCCACAAACCACTGCAAAAACAAACAGACCCCATAAACCAGCACTGCAAAAACAAATAGATCTCAAAAAACAGCACTGGAAAAACAAATACACCCGAGAAAAAAACTGCAAAAACAAATAGATACCACAAACCAGCACTGCAAAAACAAATAAACCCCAGAAAAAAATGCAAAAACAAACAGACCCCTTAAACCAGCATTGCAAAAACAAATAGATTTCAAAAACCAGCATTGGAAAAACAAATAGACTCCACAACCCAGCACAGCAAAACAAAAACCTCAAAAACCAGCACCGGATCTCAAAAACCAGCACTGGGAAAACGAATTGATGCCACAAACCAGCACTGCAAAAACCAGCATTGGAAAAACAGACACCACAAACCACAGACCAAAATTCAATTCAGCTTTCAAATATATATTCAATCAAGCAAACAAAGCAATATTAATCTGAGTGAGTGTCCCACAGTCTCAGAGTTCAGTCCATTCGGTATTTAATCCACTTTGTTTTCCTCAAAACCCAAAACAGTTCAGTCTAATCCAGCACACAGACACAAAAAGACATACCGCTCAAAAATCCGCTCCGGGTTTTACCGCTGATCCTCGCAAACAAACAAATCAGGAAGTGCAAGTAGAAATCAATAACAGCGTTTATATTCACAGCTCAGGAACAGTGATTATTTACAGTAGACTATTACACTACCGGGTACTCACAGTATTGTTGATCATCCAGGGTTGCAGCGCCAAGACACCGGCAGCTCCTGGAGAAACACCGACTGGAGCTACAGATCCACCGGTTAGTCCTCCTCCTGCTCCCGTCACACACCGCAGACATGGCTTCGCTTTCCCCCTTGTTAGCTACGACGACGCGGACTTTACAACGCGGATTGGTATCGAGTTAAATCTGGCGTTTCTCTCCTTCACTGACTTCCTCACGCTGGCGACTCTGAGACACATTACAGACGAACACGGTCGGTTTCATACTGCGCGGTTTGTTTGAGGGTTCTGATTGGATGATTGGGAGATTGTGGGCGTTACCGGAAGAAACCTGAGCAACAGGTGGATGATGACCTCATTCTGTAGGACTATTTCTATCACGTTTATTTTAATAAAGGAATATTGACAATTGGCCAATCACTTAGTAAAAATGGTTATTTATGATCTTATAAAGAATTTATTGATAATTTCAAAATGCCTGTTAGTGACTATGCCTTTGTTTCAGATGTTATACCAGAAAATATCCTTATACTTCTATGAAACCTGGTAGTTGATCAACCTTTCAATTCAGAAGACTGTGTGGAAAATGTTTATATTGGAGGTACTGATATAGTGAAAGAGAAGTGCTCTAATAAGCATACTGTATTAGGAAGTTATGTTTCTGTGCCTTCATGGGCCACATACAGCCCAATTTGATCTTGAGTGGGCCACACTACTAAAACCATTGTATAATAACCTATAACAAGCCTCAGCACGTTTGCAGTTTTTTAGTGTACAGAGGTTCAAGTACATTCTGAAAACATTCCCAATTAATGAGCAGTCCATCTACAAAGCAGACGATGAACAACCTGAGATGTCTCCATCTCTCGGCTGCTCTCGCTTTCTTCCAACCTGCCAATAATTCATTTAACTTCTCTGCTCTCGGTTGTCCTTACAAGTTTCTGCCATGATGAGTCTGATAGTGGCGCTGAATGTTATATCCCTTCAGCACTGAAAAGTGCTGTGAACACACCAAGCACTCTGGCTTCCCATTTTCCTCTGTGAAGAAATAGGAACTGATCCATTTTTCTTGGAAAATCCGACACTCGGTGTCCACTTTTCTCCTTTTTGACAAAGACATTTTTTCCACCCGCGGCTCCTGCCTGAGTAGTAGCCTATGCTTGACAGTGTTGCGTCACATAGCCCGTATGGAAGCACAGTGTATTTCATTGAAAAACTGGAATTAATGACTTATCTGCAATTTTCGCACTTTGCAAAGTCATTCAGTGGGCCGGATTGGACCCTTTGGTGGGCTGGTTCTGACCCTTAGGCTGTACGTGTGACAGAGAGAGGCCTTCATGTTTTACGTAACCTGAAGGCCACAGTAGTTCTCTGCCTTGTGAAACTGCAGTAACGTGAGCCACAGAGTATCAATCAAGCACCGCCAGCCGCCATCTGACTGGTTTTACAGTTTGACACTCGGCGGCTCACATTCCCACAAGCTATGTTTACGTGCACCAGATTTCTCTAATCCGATCTGAACCCTGTTTGATTGGAAATTCCAAATCCACTGTTTACATGGACACTAAATAAAATGATCCGATCATGACGTGCATATACATGTACTGAGTGTTTAATCAAAATAAATCCTTTGGACATGGGCAGAGTTGTCTAATTTTCCGGAATTAGTAGAAGAAGAAGAAGAAGCTGTACTTCCGCCTGTGTTGTAAACAAACGGCGCGTTGTCTGTCATGCATCACGCTGACAGAGCACACATGCGCAGTGGAGCTAATTTTACCCCAACCAGGAAGACATGATCCGAATGGGTGTGTACATGGACGCTGATCACAACAACGATCTGCAAAAACCACCTCTCTCATTCGGAATGAAATTTATTTTGAATTGGGCCGTATTGGATCCGAATCTTCCGATTGATGTGTTTACATGAAGCATTTTTAATCTGACTGGGCCTTTATTCTGACTATTTGTGTCCATGTAAACACAGCTACTGTCTTGGAAAGGGAGGAGTGAGTAGAGGGGTATTCAGTTGGTTGCAAACTGCAACCATACCACTAGATGTCAGAAAATCCTACACACTGCACCTTTAATGTATCTTATTTCAGCTGATGGAGCCACAGGGTAATAAAGTAAAGACAGGATATTGAGACAGTATTAATATTTTAAATTGTAGTAATCATAATGGTATGCATGCATGAGTTTTAATGGGAATGTGTACTTGTAGCCTTTGTCTTTCTGCTACTATCTTTTGATGCTTTTTTGCTGAACTATCCTAATTTTTTTCTGCAGTGACCATTACGGTTTGTCTTTTCTTGGTATATACATAGTCCACTTTTTTATGTTCTGCTCTGTGGGATACTGGAGTGAAAAGATAAACATTTTTTGTTGCCCATGTTTGATGATCAACATTATTCTGCATTGAATAACTTCATTTTGCTTCAGTGATTTGATGTTTTATGATTTTACTGACACACGACACAAAACCATCAGAGATCAGATGTTGCTTTAAATGTGATATTTATTCATGTTGAATAAGTGACAGGTGTTACAGAGCTGTTCTTAAATGGGCCTTAGTTGGATGGTCTTATGTTACATGATAGCGGACCCAGCTCCTAACTGAAGAACACCCACTATGAAGGTTAGCCGTGGATTGTTTAAGCCCAGTTGCAGCACTTGCAGCTGTCGTCGAACACCAGGCCAGCAGCACAGTGCTGGGCGTAGGTATTTCCCTGGCTGCACTCATAGAAGTGGTTCTTGTTGGTTGGGTCAGGGTAGAGTCCGTTAGCCTTGCCAGCGCAGAAGCCAGATCCGCCGCTGCTGCTGCTGCCACCGCTGCTGCTGCCACCACTGCTGCTGCCGCCACTGCTGCTGCCACCGCTGCTGCCACCGCCGCCAGGCTGGGGCATTGCGTGCCGGGTTGGTGTGACTGGAGGCAGGGGGTCAGTACGAGACTTGCAGGCTGGAGAGACAAATTAAAGAATTTAAAACATTGAAACAGCCTCCTTATGTTTTTTTAACTGGACGATATGTGTTTCATGCGTACTAGTTCCAGTTCCCAGTCCCTGCTTGATGGTGCTGATCAGGGGGTATTTTCCCTGGCCGCAGAAAGTGCCACTGAAGTCGTCCAGATCCAAACTCCACACCATGGCTCCACCGAAACCGCTCTTCTTCAGCCACTGAATCTGTAGAGGTGAAGCCAAGTGTTAAATAGCCTTAAAATATAAATGTTTGTGACAGGAATTTTATTAATGTAATACAACTTCATACCTTAATCTGGAAGCTCTTAACATTGTCATATCCGACCCAGGTTCCCTGCTTGAAGGCATATGGCACATCCTGTGCGCTGTCCCAAGCCTGAGTGGCTCCCTGCTTCAGGAAAGTGCAGATCTGTTGGGAGAGGGATTCATGTTAGGAGTCTACACCATACATGTGCACACAGTATGTTGTCCAGTCTTATAGTATATGACATAGACTGTATATAAAGATGGACGATAGGTCTCCACTGCCTCCCACTACACAAAAGTGAAGCCAAAATATCCCGGATGCGGGAGCTGGCACGTCGAGATTTTGATATTATTTGGAGCCAGAGTCTGCTTCAGTCAGTCAGAGGCTTTATGACCTATACTGCAGCCAGCCACCAGGGGGCGATCAAGATGTTCTGGCTTCACTTTTGGGGCGCTGCCATGTTGTCCATCTTTATATACAGTCTGTGGTATATGCATGCTCACGCAGATTCAGAAAAAAAAAAAGAAGCACAGACCTCATAGTAGGCCCAGAAGCCAGCCTGACGGGTGAAAGGTCCAGCAGGTCCAGGGCCATTGGCGGGAGCTCCCACAGCAGTGTCGGAGGAAGCCAGGCGGAAAGTGTGACCGTAGGTGGGGAAACCAACCAGCAGCTTCTCAGCTGGGGCACCGTTGCTCTTCCAGTAGTTCATGGCATAGTCCTACACACAAGAGAGAAACAGGCTAGCGTGAGTATCTGTTCTGTAATTTAATTATGATTAATTCACAGCAGGGGGCCTCACTCACCACATTGAAGTAGATCAAGGCACCGTGGTCAGCGGGGCCCTTGTACAGAGGGCTGTTCTCTCCAACATTGTGCTCCCAAGAACCGTGGAAGTCGTAGGTCATGACGTGGAAGTAGTCCAGCACACTGGCAAACAAGGCACAGTGAGGATTAATGTTTAGTCATGGTTGTCTTCTACAGGGCTGCAACTAATGATTATTTTCATTGTCAATTAATCTGTTGATTATTTCTCCATTAATCAATTAGATGTTTGGTCTATAAAATGTAAGAAAATGGTCAAAAATGTTGATCAGTGTTTCCCAAAGCCCAAGACGACGTCCTCAAATGTCTTGTTTTGTCCACAACTCAAATATATTCAGTTTACTGTCATAGAGGAGTAAATAAACCAGAAAATATTCATATTTAAGAAGCTGAAATTTTGACTTTTTTTCTTAAAAAATGACTAGCAGAATAGTTGGTGAATAATGTAACAGTTGACGACTAATCACTGTAATGATTTGCATGTCCTTGGTCGTGTGCTTACGCTCCAATCTGGGCAATCTGGTATCCAGATTCGATGGTTCCCTTTCCAGCAGAGACAGCAGCAGTCAGCATCAGACGGGGACGGTTGGTCTTCTTGCCCTCCTCCTCAAAGGCGCTCATCAGCTCCTACAGATGGGTAAGGAGAGAAACAGTTACACTTGCCGGGTGATTGCATTTTTTAAAACTGATAAAGCTTTGTAGATTATAACATTTATTTTAAAGCTGCAGTGTGTAGGATATGGCAGCATCTAGCAGAGAGGTTGCAGACTGCAGCCAACTGAAATGTGAACTTGAAACATGTGCCAAGCTTGTAGGAGAATGACAGTGGCCCAAGCAAAAAACATTAAAACATGAATGGTTTTGTCTAGTGCTAGAGCTGGATTTGTCTATTCTGGGCTACTGTAGAAACATGGTAGCCAACTCTGTGCAGAGGACTCTCTCCATATGTAGCTATAGCAGCTCATTCTAAGCTAACGAAAAACACTGTAAGTCATATTTTCAGGTGATTATGCACTAAAGAAAACATCCTACTTTAATTTATCTGCCAATAGATTCCCCTAAATATGATATACTGTTCCTATAATGACATTCAATAACTATATTTTCAACATATCATCTAATATAAAGTCTGATGAAATCTCTTGGACAGATTTCTTGGCCCTTACAATGTGAAATCCTATATACAGTGTACTGTATAACCACAAAAAATGGTGGCTTGTTCGACTATAGCCAGAAATTGAATAGCAATATGACCGACCTGGACAAGGACGGTGTAGCGCTCCTTATCCTGAGGTGGGGAGCCACGAGAGCCAGGGTACTCCCAGTCGATATCCAGACCATCAAACTGGTACTGACGCAGGAACGTGATCACGCTGCTGATGAAGGTCTGACGGTTGGCAGCAGAGGAAACCATAGCAGTGAACCTGGAGACAAAGAAGAAGACGGTCAGAGTGCGTCCACCTCCTCTCAGTGAGAGTACTGATCCTCATTTCATCACGACTTACTTTGCAGTACCAAAGTTCCAGCCTCCGATGGCCAGCAGCGTCTTCAGGTTGCTGTTCCTGCAGGCAGCAACAACATCCACGTTAACCTCTCACACTTCATGCATGCTAATGTGTATGAATGAGTCACGCCATCGCTATGAGTGTGTACTAACTCGTTCTTCAGGGCCTGGAACTGTCCGTAGAGTTTCTCATCGTCCCACTCGTAGGTCTTGATCATGTTGTTGTCCATTCCAGCGAAGGCATAGATGAGGTGGTCACAGAGACATGGGTCAACATTGGCAGGGAAATACTTGCCTGCTCCAGGACGGTACTGTCCCCAGTTAGTGAAATAACAGGAGAGGATGTAGGATGATCCTGCAACATATGGAACAATTGCTCTTACGTTACATCACCAACATAAAGATGTCTACACACCAACACTGAATGGATAGAGGATATATTTACCTAGCTGCACGTGCAGCAGGAGAGCCAGTCCTGCAGACAGAGGTGACAGAATTAGCGAGGGTGAGGAGGAGGCAGGTTCAGTAATTAATGAAGATGAAATTAAGTTTGTAGTAACAAAGATTGAAATGTTTCTATGAGCACGGAGCTCAGCTTACCAACGCAGATGAGTAGCTTGCCCATGGTGCTTCTGTACAACGAACTGAAGACCGACAGACTCTTTTATACACCTCGGCCCCTCCCCGTATCTGCAATATCTGTAAACTATGTTTGATGTGGTTTGCCTTTTCAGCAAAACTCAAAAGTCAAACTCATTCATTTGTTTGTTTGTCGCATTGGATTTACGTAAAGCACTGATAACTTTCAAGTGCCTTTTGATAATGAAATGATCTGATTAAGATAGATATTTTCAAGGTTAGTGTTTTTAGTCAAAATGTGCAGGAAACTCCAACAGCATTTTAGTTTTTAAGTTTACGCTTTGCTTCATATTTTCACCTAGTGTTTGAGTATTGTGAGTACATCACTGGTTTATGAATATTTCTAATATTTATAAGTAACCCAAATAGTTCTTAGACAGCAAAATTTGGGGTGTACCATTTTCCATTTACATAAGTTGTTTGATACAGATGTTTATACAGTTCTCTGCTACATGCCTTATCACCCTTTAGATATCACCTGAAATGAACCGCGCTGACCGTCATACTGCAGTGGAAAGAGGCTTTTTGTCCTTTCCTGTCCTTGAATGTGGCTCAGCACTTTGGAGATTGTAATACGACATTTTTCAGCTCTTTTGCTTTTGTGTATGTATTACTGGAAGATGAATGTTTGTGAAATAGTGTGTCTTGTAAGCCCATGTGGGATGGACCAGATGTTTGGATAAAATAAAACTTAACGTATCACTCTTAAATATCCACAACATTTGAAAGAAAACAATTACTAAGGCAGTAAACACTTAGATTAAGCATTTAAAGCTGCTTTTTATGGGCATGGATGAGATAATACAGTTTATATTTCAACCTGTGCTAATCCAGGCAACGTTAACAAGGTCCAGCAGCACCCTGCTTCACATACACGGTTACATCGCACCAGGGAGCTGTCATTGTGTCTAGAAGGTAACCTTCAAGTTGCGAAAACTTAAAAATACTCTCGCGAGACTTGCCACCTGACCTATCACCTTAACCATCCAAGGTCAATGCCAAACCTTATCCATCGTAGATTTTGCAATTTGCATGTTACCCTCTTGCCGTGGCCTAATACAACGACAATCTTTTACTGGTGACCACTGGTTGCACTGGAATAACAGGCTGACAATGGACGGCACCTCTTATAGCGTGAACAGGGAGAGTTACTGATATTCATCACATTTTACAACCAGGGCACAGATTCAAACTAGCAACCTACCAGCCACATGCACACTTATATTATCCTAGCTCCAAGGTACAATATTTGGTATGTGATGGATTAACCTTGATATTTACTGTATGTATCTCAGTGTGTATGTCTTTATGGCTGCCTGATTTTTAACCAAACAATAAAAACCCAAACAAACTGAATCACACACAAGATTTTTAGGTTGTGAAAAAGTCTAGAAAAGACGAGTCTACAGCTGTACAATGAGGCTGTACTCACACATCAGTATACCATGCTGATGTTTTACAGTTATAAACCATCATTCATCATTCATTTCACTGGTGATCTGTTGCTGCCACTAAAAAGTCACAGGATCACCAAAGTCATTCACCTTGGATATTGGTACTTAATTTCCCTTTTGCATAATACAATCTGGACCAAAGTGGACAAACAGACATTGTCACTGCTGGCCTTACTAAAAAAACAAACACAAGACATACTCTACCATCAGCACTGCACCTGTAACTGTACCAACTACAGGTTTCCACACATGCCATTTCCAGTAAATTCGCAATAATCACCTCTGAGCAGCACAGCCAGTCCTTACTTTAGTTGTTTTTCACTCTAAAAATAATTTAAGTGTCAGCCGCAAACTATTGTGCCTGCTAACAACAACTCAGTGCTAAACTACTTGATAAAGAAGTGTGAAAAATATCAACCCATTGCGTAAGAGTTTCAGCATAGTGCAGTTCATTCTAGCCATACTGAAGTCTACATTTTGTCATTGTTTTGTGTGTTTGCATCACTGTTGAATCATGACTCAAATGTGTTATGGGTCCATTTTAAAAAGTTTCTCTTTTTCCAGCAGTGTGGACATACAGTATATCTGGTAGGACTGCGGTCTTAAAGGAACAGCGTGTAACATTTCAGGGGATCTATTAGCAGACATGGAACATAATATTCATCACTGTTTTCAATAACATAATAACCTGAAACTAAGAATCGTTTTTGTTACTTTAAAATGAGTCGTTCATATTTACATAGGGAGCAGATCCTCTTGAGTCACTGAGTCCAGCTTGTTGCTCAAACCAAACAGTGGCTCCAGAGAGAGTCTTTCACATTTTTACCTGAAGGTCACCGTAGTTCTCCAACACACTTGTGAAACTGCGGTAACATGACCTGCAGAGTGCAAAACTGTGCTACCGCCAGCCACCATCTGACTTTTGTTGCTCCTAAAGAAGAGTTAGTATGGTAAATATGGCCTCTGAGAAAGGTGAACAGCGTTACCACGCCTTAACGTACCAAAGTCATGGAAAGGAAATCCTACACACTGTACCTTTAATATGTGGGAAATATCCCCTCAGAGTTTTACCTTTTATGTCAGCAAAAGTGATTTGACTGCAGTTAGGGGGAGGATGTACTCAAGTGAATTTTTGGTAAATATTTAAAATAATACTGTAGTAAATGATATACAGTGTACTGTGCATGTCAGACACACTACCAAATCTCACCACCAGAGAGAGCCAGTAAGCTGCATGTGCAGCGTCTATTATGGTCCATTTTGTATAAGATGGTCAAGAACTGTTGAGTTCCCCCTCCACTGATGTCATCTACTGTTTGAAATGGTCAAAACGCTCATGTAGCCTACGCTGCGAGCAAGACAGGTCTCCACCTCTGAAACAAAACAACAGATCTTTTTTACTGTTGAGATGAATTACATTGAACTTACTGAACCGCAAACTCGTTCACCATGGCAACCGTGCACAGAGAACCGGCTGATAAACATAGACCTGTTGCCATCTCCCACGCAGTGTGTACACAGACACTCACTCACACACACACACACACACAAGCACACACTGTTAGTTAATTGAAATATGACACATGGAAATGATGATTAATAGTGATAAATCACATTGTCTTTGCAGAGACAGGAAGAAGTCACTGAATTACAGCCATCTGCTGCATAAAATAAGATACAACAAAATAATGGTGTGGCTCTGTAATTATAATACATTAATTTATGTTCATGTCTATCCCAGTGGGGGAGCAGGTTTGACTAAGTTGTACAATTAACAGTTTCTCTCCACAGCGTGTGTGATTATTCTTGAGGCTGTGATCTTCCTTGGAGACGTAGGAGTGCATATTTTAAGGCATAATAAGCCTCCAGTTGTGTTTTTTTTTTTCTTTTCTGTTTTAGTCTAGAAGAATGTTAAAAAACATTTAACTGTGTGTATAGTATGATCACACAAAAAAACATGATCAAAATGTGAATAATGTGCAAACTGTGAGTAGCACTCTGTGTTCAGTTCCCTCTATCTATCCCTCCCACCCCTCCACCCTCACCCGCCTCCCTTCCAGCAACGGGCAGGCTTCTCGACAGCCCTTTGCTATTAGATACTGCTGGGCTTGTCACCATGGCAGCAAATTCTCAATCATTTTCTCTCTGACATGTTCCTATGCGTGCACACACTCTCAAAACCTCACGTGTGCGCTTCGCTGTTATGATGTGGGAGGGTTGTCCGTGAATCCGTGAGTGTTTACGGGTCCAGCTGGTCCGCATGTGAACAGAATTCATACGGCATGCTGTGACCGGGAAAGAAGGGATGCTGTGCCACGCATATAGCGTACCACATTTTCACATGCAACCTGTTATATGATATCATGTGCCATTATGTGCTATTGTGAGGCAGATTTTTGCACCCAACTCTGTGTGTGTGTGTGTGTGTGTGTTTCCTGATATATGAGTCACATTCCTAAACTTGACAGATCCGCTCGCTTCTGTTCAGATGTTCTGGGAACAAAGACTCAATTTACTAATAATATCAGTGAATGTGATTTAGGACTTTGACTCACTGACAGAAAACACTCTCAAATATATGTCACATGGTTTCATGATACTGTCAGTCTCTGTGTCACTACTGCGGCAAGGATGAGGTTCAAGTACTTCAAATCTACGTTGGATTCTTAAAGGAACAGTGTCGAGTGATCAATCAGTA
Source organism: Pterois miles (assembly GCA_947000775.1). Lineage (NCBI taxonomy): Eukaryota > Metazoa > Chordata > Actinopteri > Perciformes > Scorpaenidae > Pterois > Pterois miles. Next base: position 3,891,674 of record CAMQGK010000466.1, read on the forward strand.
GAAATGGAATATAATATTCAGAACTATGTTTTCATCAGAGTATGATCACCTGAAACTAAGAATCGTTGTGTTTCCGTGAGCTTAAGGCCCTGACGCAGCAAGTTGGGGGCTGTCGGTGAGCGTCCGTCGGCCTAGTTTCTTCGGTGTACCGTTGGCTCTAGTCTGCCCGTGTCTGAGTTTTTTCGGCCGATTCAGTACGTTGAATCAGCGGCAGAGCCCGTCAGTGAGAATAATCACTCTGATTGGCTGTTCATCTTAAAAGACTAAGTGCACAAGAGGAGAAACAGGTGTGAGGAAAGCGAGCCAACAAGTAAAGTCAAGAGGAAAAACACAGAAAACTCATTTTTCACCTCATCTGATCATTACAATAGGATGGAGTCCGGTAAAATGGGCCATCATGTAAAACCGGCCAGATTCGGTTGGAGCATCACGGCTCTTTAAAATTTTACAGCCAGTCATAACAACTAATCTCGCCTTGTTGGCACAATTCACACTCAAGACAGACACAAAGACACTAATGTGTAGAAACACACCATATATCATGATTAGTTACTTTTTTGCATTACTCAATTAAATAACCTACTTGTTCAACTTTTTAATTCTATGAAATGTACTTATGGTGTTGTTACTATGCCACCAAAGACAATAGTTAGTGTTAATTTACTGTTGAAATTAAAACGATTTCAGCTGAAATTACAGTGTTGTATTTCCTCTTATATATTGGCCCATTTTACCTGAACATTGTATCGTAGCTCAAGAGGGAACCTGCTGTTACTCTAACTCTCATAATTCAAAAACAATTATACTTTTTCATCATTTTTTTTAACAAATAGATATTTAAGAGACTTGTACCAATTTATAAGAAGATCATTAGATCTCATGCATAGCTCAATATGGTCTTATAAATCATTTACGAAAAAGTGGCCTGACATGGCCTCAGGAATGAAGCAAAGTGGTGAGTGACAGTGGTGTGAAAATGGTCGGCAGACGCTGCTTTATTTTATGTACGTATTATAACAGCAGCTTGTATATCTGCCATCTGCAGTCTTCCAGTTTCCCTTTCTGAACGACAAATACAGGCTACTACCCCCTGCTGGTGTGGAGAGTTATTTCATCTCACACGGGCGTAGAACATACGTGGTAGTTGGCCGTCGGCTGTAGTCTTTGTAGTGTGTTTGAGTGCAACATTTTGGCCAAGACAAAGGTGACGTGAGGTGACTCAAAGGTCCACCTTTAGTCGCCGCTGCTTCTTTTATGTGGTTGTGTCTGGGCCCATAGAATGAGCCCTTCATATCTAGGGAGTGGGTCCTATTCATAGAGTCCACCATATTGCTTAAACTATAGCTAGCTCTATAGAGGGCCTTGGTGTTTCTGTGAACTGAGGGCCACCGTAGATCTCCGACACACTTCTGAAAGTGCGGTAACATGAGCCGCAGAAAAAGTAGTGTTATTATGGTAAGGATGGCCTCTGAGCAAGGTGAACAGCGTTACCACGGTTTTGCACTCGCCGGCACACATTACTGCAGTCTTGGAAAAGGAGGAGTGAGCGGTGAGGTACTCGGTTGTAATCTGCAAACGCAGCACTTGATGTTGATCGCCAAATCCTACGCACGCTCATAGTTATTTCTCTGTACAGATGTACACTTTTACAAAAACATTTTGTTCATCGAGCAGAGTGATTTAAAACACAAACATTTTAACTACAGCAATCATACATGATGCTGCATCTACAGCCACGCTGCAAAATCAAAGCACTAACAAGAAAGGACTTGAAAACCAGACGTGACTTGAATTTTCACGTCTCCTGTCGACGTCCCCGGCAGTTGACGTCAGCTCGTGGAAAAACGAAATGAACACACGGAGAAAAAATAAAAGCAGAAAGGTGATACAGAGAAGGAGAACTGAGAGAGTGAGGAGAGTGAGATGGGAGGATAAGGCAGAGCTGATTTTCTTTTCTCCAATAAAAGCGACAACCCCCCCGGTGTTGCTATGGCGACCTCCTCTCGCTCCTTTCCTTTCAGCGAGCTACCACTTATCCTTGCTGCCTTTCAGTCAGCCGGGCATGTGGGTGTGTGTGCTTTTGTGTGTTGGCTCCTGAATGAATCAAGCAAATGAAGGGGAAAGCCATCAGAGAGCCAAGTCAAACTGTTTCACATATACACAATACATATTAATGCATAACAATATAAGCCTACAAACTGCAAAAATGCTTCATACATTTAAGTTACATAACTTTTCTGTTCATTCTCTATTTTTTGGTCTCAGTACATTCTGCAGGCTCTCTATCCATTCAAACACACACATATCCTCTCCACCGCTACTCTTTGTAAATGTGAACTGCACTGAAAAGCTATATGAGTGTGCCATTTTTTTCCCATTAGCAAAAGGTCAATGACCGTAAAAGCTAAAGGTGAATCGAATATATATATTATGACACAGAATCACTTCAAACCTGTCACAGGACCCAGGATATCGCTGTTATAGCCTATGCAATGCCCACAAATTAAACTGGGTGGTATCAGAGTATCAAAAGTACTTACAATGCAAGTATTAGATCACATCACAGAGACAGATGGATAGTCTCTACTGGTCTTGTCTCAAGCGAAACTCCATGCTCACATAGACACTCTTGTTTTCATACTGCTCAAAGTCTGTGTGATTCAACATCACAACGGGTGTATTTTTCACCACTGACTAGAGGCTGTGTTTCTATACTTCTTTCTTCACTCTTCACGAGTACATCATTTAATAAGCTCTTAAAATAAAAAAAATGCATGTCTTCGTGCTGCATGCACGTTTCTGGCAGATGCCAGCATCGTTTGACCCAGTAAAGACTCTGGATGTCAAGTCCCTTCAGACTGACTAAATGTTTAATCATTTTTAAAGCACATTGCATCAAACTTTCATTAGATTTTGTCTTTTACTTAACATTTTTTTCATACTTTTGCAGCAATCAGTACCATAGAGTTGTGCAAAAAGGGTGGTGGTTGAAAATAATTTAGTATTTCTGCACACTGGGGGGATTTATTGCACACATCAGATACATTCTACTAAAGATGAATCCATAACACTTATATAATGCATTATTATTGCTGCTGAAAGCTTAAGATTAACATTTACCTAATAAATACCATAAGTTAGCATCGCCCTGGTTCTTTCTCAACAAAAAGCCAAATGTGATTTTTCCATTGGCTTTTACTGCAGAAAATAAGCTCTGTGGCAAACACATTTATGATACTTACATATTTAGTTCAGCAAGACAGTCTCCACAAATGAACGACACTTTTACGATTTTTGAAGTGTAAATGCAATTAATAGAATTAAACCGCTAACACTAGGCTGTAAACGAACTACACCACGGTCGCATGAGCACAAATATACACAACGAGGCTGTAACGGTGGATGAGTCGGCGTGATGACATCTTGTATTCTCATTTAGCCACTTGTTAGCAGCCTCCTTTTTTAAGACATACAAAGGCTTCAAAATTCATGTGTGGGATATTTACTGACATATTTTATATCATAGAACAAAACGTTACGATCTCTTAATCCTGTGTTACCCAAAGACCTTATTTCAACCATCGAACTAAAAATCCATTCAAAAAAACCCACTGACTTCCAGACGACAGAAAAGTAAGTGCCAAATGCGAACTCTTCCAGGTTTTAGGGCTCACTCCTGTAGCACGCTAGTATACCATATCTAATGATCCAAAGATCAGATTCCACTAATGGCTAAATACTATGTATATTTTTAGATATACTGGCAATGCAGGAAGACCTGCACTCTGATCATACAGCTCACTCGAGGTAGAATATTTTGCATGCATCACACCTGAGTAGTACTATCCTGCATTTGTATACAACTCTAAGAGTGATTAGACGTGGTGCTGTGCAGTGATATAGTGATATATAAGACGAGGTACTAGAGGACCTGTTTTATACAAAATAGCTTTGCTTTGTTGAGTCAACTCAATGTTATTTTGATTCTAATATTCTTTCCACAAGCATCCACCTTGCCACAGATGACACTGAGGGATAGAGACAATGGATGTAACAACAGAGAAAGTATCTTTAAACCTTTAAACTGGTCACTTGGAGGCAGCAAAAACAAGCTGTAAACATAACATTGAAATGTAATTACTATATAAAGTAAAAAGCATAGACTGTATTTAAAGATGGACATGACAGCTCCTCAAAAGTGAAGTCCGCACATCTGGATCGCCCCCTGGTGGCTGGCTGCAGTATAGGTCATAAATCCGCCCCCTCCATATTAGTGGATGGGACATGGGTCAAACTAAAAAGTCAAAGTACACCTCAAACGAAATTTTTCCCAAAGATGGTTTTTGTCATTTTGGGTAATTCTTATCACACTGATGTATGTTCAAGTATTAACTTTTCTGATGAGTTTGTTTTTAATTAGTTAGTTGATGCCATAAAAAGGGGGTGAAACGTCATGATTGACAGCTGCCCTGAGTGAAGTAGTCGCTGAGAGACCTGCAACTTTAACTTTCCTTAATGTCATGAATAGAGCATGTGTCAATTTGATCATAAATGTAGTTATACAGGTATTATCGTTAGTTGTCTTTCTACCCACACAGCTACCCTGTTGCTAATGTAGCAGCAAGGTGGCTAGCACCCGAACGCTACTGCACAAATCCTGGATCCAAATGACGTCAGCATCTCAAGATGGCACCTCCTGTATTTGGGATATTTTGGCTTCACTTTGTACAGTGGGAAGAAGTGGAGATGCATCGTCCATCTATATATACAGTGTACGGTATGCAGCCACATCATCATTCATTTGGTGTCATCTTTTTGTCCACCTGATGAATGGAAGTCCAATTTGGACTTTTAGGTCATTGAGCTCTGTTTTTGGTCTCCACCAACTCATGAGGTAAATATGTGACTCTTTAGTGGCAAAAATGTTCAACACCAGCTTGTCACTAACTTTGTCTGCAGCTTGGTGCTGAGTAGGTACCATACTGTGGGTTTTTAGGACTTTTTTGTTGGACTCAGCTGCCTGCTGTGGCAGTAAACAAGTCTGATGACAGCAGTGAGTCTGAAAGATGCTGAAGGTCTCCGAGGGAACTTCAGAGTTAAGTGAAAATGCTCTGTGGGTTCCTCACCACTACTGACATTTTTCACGTTTCATGAAGTCACTTGTTAGACTCTAGCCCAGATTCTGTGTCGAGACCGCTGAACTCACTACAAGCTCATTTAAAGACCAATGTGAACAACACAACACGAACAACTCACCAGTCATCACATCTCACTGCACTAATTCATTCTGCTTTAGGTCTTTCACTGCAATCCACCACTGCTATGGAGGACGGAACCTGCCAAAATAAAAAATAATGAATGAATAAATAAATTATTTGATAGATAGATAAATAAATAAATATAACAAAAGTAATATTAAAATAAATGTAGCTGAGTTATTAGTTGATAAAATGCTGAATTCTGTTGAATTTTCCCTTTTATTTATAATATATTTATTTTTACTTTTTTATTCATTTATTGTTGCATTTGTTTTTATATTTGTTTTTATTTTTACTCATTTAGTTATTTATTTTAAATGTATGTATTTATTTATATATTCGTGCATTTATTTATTTGCTTCTGCATATTTCCCCTTTGCACTTCACCCCTTATTTAGTTTCCCAAACTTATTTATTTGTCACGACTGAGTACAGAGGTGGACTCAAACGCAAGACTCCAGGCAGGGATCAGTTCAAAAATCAGCGTCTTTAATACAAAACAGGTCGGTACACGGTAGAGCAGAAAACAGTACAAATCCAAATCGGCAGGCTAGGGGCTAAGTCAAAAAACGAGCAGAGGTTCAGTACACAAGAAAAGAACACGAGAGCACACGAACACGAGTGATGTGTTCTAAACTGAAAAGGGAAGTAAACTACAAAATAAAACAGGAAGTGAGAAACACAGGACATGCAACATGCAACACTAACAAATTATAACTTGACGGGTGTTGCAGAACCCCCCCTCTAAGGACGGCTCCTGACGTCCCAGGGAGGTTGGGGTGAAGTCTGTGAAAGTCTCTGATCAATTTAGGGTCCATAATGTCTCTGGAGGGCACCCATGACCTCTCCTTTGGGCCGTATCCTTCCCAGTCGACAAGGTACTGTACTCCTCTCCCGCGTCGGCACACGTCCAGTAGTCGCTTGACCGTGAAGACGGGTTCCCCATCGATGATCCGAGGAGGCGGAGGCGGCTTTGAAGGAGGAACCAGGTGGCTGCTCCTTGCAGGTTTCAGGCGTCCGACGTGGAATGCGGGGTGGACTCTCATGGTGCGAGGAAGCTGGAGCTTGACAGTTACAGGATTAATAACTTTTGATATAGGGAATGGACCCACAAACCTCGGAGCCAGCTTCCGGCACTCGGTACGAAGAGGCAGATCTCGGGTGGACAACCAGACCCTCTGCCCTGGTTGGTACACAGGGGCTGGTGTCCTCCGTCGATCCGCCATCCTCTTGTACCAGGTTGAACTCCGTAGCAGCATCTGTCTCGCCCCCCTCCAGATGCGCTGACACCGCCGGACCAGGGCTTGGACCGAAGGAACACTCGACTCCTTCTCCTGGTCCGGAAAAAGAGGAGGCTGGTATCCATAGGCGCACTGGAAGGGGGAGAGACCAGAGGCAGAACAAGGCAGGGTGTTATGGGCATACTCGAGCCATGTTAGATTTTTGCTCCAGGAGGCCGGGTTCTGCTCCACCAAGCACCTCAACCCGGTCTCCAGTTCCTGATTGAGTCTCTGTCTGGCCATTGGATTCTGGGTGATGGCCAGAAGAAAGACTCACAGTGGCTCCTAATAAGGAGCAAAACTCCCTCCAAAAATGGGAAATGAATTGTGGCCCCCGGTCCGACACTACATCCTTGGGGAAGCCATGGATGCGAAAAACCTGATTTAGCATTACTACAGCTGTCTCCTTAGCAGAGGGCAGCTTAGGCAGAGCTATGAAGTGGACCATCTTAGAGAAGCGATCCACAACAGTTAGTACAGTGGTGTTACCTTCTGAGGGAGGTAAACCTGTGATGAAGTCCAGAGAGATGTCGGACCAGGGGCGATGAGGCACAGGGAGTGGCTGAAGGAGACCAGAAGGTGGCTGATGGGAAGACTTGCTCGGAGCGCAGATGGGGCAGGCGGCGATGTATTCCTTGATGTCTTTTTCCATGCCTGCCCACCAGAAGCGCTATCGAGCGATGAACAAGGTGCGTCGGGTTCCAGGATGACAGGCAATCCTAGCAGTGTGGGCCCAGTGAATCACCTGTGGACGCATGCTTACAGGGACAAAGAGTCTGTTATCGGGGCACCCTGGAGGTGCAGCGACATTACCCAGGGCCTCCCTCACCTTCTTTTCAATTGGCCATGTTACTGCCCCCACCAAACAGGAGGGAGGCAAAATGGTGGAGGGGACCCTGGGCGTGTTGTCAGGATCAAATTGTCTGGACAGAGCGTCCGGTTTTCCATTCTTGGATCCTGGTCTATATGACAAAATGAACTGGAATCGGTTGAAAAACAAAGACCATCTAGCTTGACGGGAATTTAAGCGTTTGGCTGACCTGATATACTCGAGATTTTTGTGATCAGTCCACACGAGGAAAGGTTGCTCTGTCCCCTCCAGCCAGTGGCGCCACTCCTCCAATGCCGCCTTGACCGCCAGCAGATCACGGTTACCTATGTCATAGTTTCTCTCGGCGGGGGAGAGTCTTCTAGAGAAGAAAGCACAGGGGTGAAGTTTATTATCTTTCGCCGCTCGCTGTGAGAGGACGGCCCCAATCCCAGTGTCTGAGGCGTCCACCTCCACAACAAGCTGGCGGTCAGGGTCAGGCAGTACGAGGATGGGGGCAGAGCAAAAAGCACCCTTTAACAAGTTGAAAGCTCTATCGGCCTCAGTGGACCACAAAAACCTGACTTTGGGTGACGTCAGTGCATGCAGAGGGGCGGCAATGGAGCTGTAATTCCGAATGAACCAGCGGTAGAAGTTGGCAAACCCCAAAAACCTCTGTACCATCTTGCGACTGCTGGGGGTTGGCCAATCAGCTACCGCACTGACTTTGGATGGGTCCATCTGCATGCGATCTGGCGACACCACAAAGCCTAGGAAAGACACAGAAGATACATGAAATTCACATTTCTCTGCCTTAACAAAGAGTTGGTTATCTAACAGTCTTTGTAAGACATGACCGATGTGAGACTGCTCGTCCGGTGAGAAGATCAGAATATCGTCTAGATAGACAAATACAAAGTGGTTGAGCATGTCTCTAAGAATGTCATTTACTAGTGACTGGAAGACGGCTGGACCATTGGTTAAACCAAAGGGGGCATTACGAGGTACTCGTAATGCCCGCTGGGTGTGTTAAAAGCCGTCTTCCATTCGTCCCCCTCTCTAATTCTAACCAAGTGATATGCGTTTCTGAGGTCCAGCTTGGTGAAGATTTTGGAGCCCTTAAGGAGCTTGAAGGCAGAAGAAATCAGAGGAAGAGGGTATCCTGTTTTTAACAGTGATATCATTGAGTCCCCTGTAGTCAATACAGGGACGCAATGATTTGTCTTTCTTTTCCACAAAAAAGAATCCCGCCCCGGCCGGAGAGGATGAGGGGCAGATGATACCGGCAGCCAAGGAGGCGTCAATGTACTCCTTCATAGATTCGCGCTCCGGTGCAGAGAGGGAGTACAATCTTCCTCGAGGAGGTGAAGTCCCCAGAAGCAGGTCGATAGCACAGTCATAAGGTCTATGTGGTGGAAGAGATGTAGCTCTGGCTTTGTTGAAGACCTCGTACAGATCCTGATAACACTTTGGAACCCCTGTCAGGTCCATGACGTCGGCGCCTCCTGGAGGTGGTGACGAGGGTGCAGTAACGGGGTCCACCGCTAGGGGCGCCAACAGTCTATCAGGTTGATTCTCAGGAGGCACAGATAATAGACATGAGAGCTTACAATCCCTCCCCCAGCTCAGAATCTCCCCAGTTACCCAGTTCAGATGAGGGCTATGTCTCTTAAGCCAAGGTAACACCAATATAACAGGGTGAATAGAGGATTCAAAAATGTGGAAAGTCAGAGTTTCAGAGTGGTTACCGGCTGTGATTAGATGTACCGGGGAGGTGCGATGCATGACTTGGCAAAGAAGCCGCCCATCCAGAGCGTTCGCCTCTAGTGGTGTTTCGAGAGGGATGCGTTGGAGTCCGAGCGCCTCCACCAGGTGACCATCAATAAAATCTTCATCCGAACCGGAATCCACCAAAGCCGGGTAACACAGGGAATGCACTGAGGAAGAGAGCCGGGTCTGTAAAATAGGGGAAGAGAGGAAGAGTTTACAATAGAAGTTTGGCTCACCAGTCTCTTCTCTGCTACTGGTGAGCCTTTTCTTTTACTGGACAGGATACCAGGAAGTGTCCTTGTAGACCACAGTAAATGCACCTCCCCTCCCGCAGGCAGCGCTGGCGTTCCTCTGGAGATAGTTTTGCTCTACCTACTTGCATTGGCTCATCCGCTCCAGCAGGAGGAGACGGAGAGCCCCCGGAAGTGATCTGAAGCGGCTGACGCCAGGCAGGACGCTGAATGGAAGACTGCCGTTGATGGACCGGAGGTGGAACTGCGGGCCGACGTCTCTCCTTTTCTCTCTGTCTTTCTCTCTCCCACAGTCTGTTGTCGATTCCAGCCAGCTGATCCTTTACAGGGTCCGAAAGTCCATGCAAAAACGTGTCCATTAGCAAAGCGTCATTCCAGCCGCTATCCGCTGCTAATGTACGGAACTCAATCGCGTAATCGGCGACCCGTCTATTCCCCTGGTGCAGCCCTACTAGTGCCCGAGCGGCCTCACGGCCGGGCGTCGTGTGATCAAATTTTTTCCGTAATGTATCGGTGAACAAATTAAGCGAAAAACACACTGGAAAATTCCTCGCCCACTCTGCAGTAGCCCAAGCCTCTGCCCTGCCTGAAAGGTGGGTAATAATAAATGCCACCTTTGCTCGTTCTGAGGGAAACTGGGCTGCCTGCAGTTCAAAATGAAGGCTGCATTGCACCAGGAAAGAGCGACAGTTGTCAGAATCGCCCGAAAAACGCTCCGGTTTAGCGAGATGAGGGGAACTAGCGATTACCGTAGTAGACGGCACCGAAGCTGGTGTCTCGGGGAGCGACGTCGCTACTACCGGCGTTACGGTAGCTTCCGCATTAGGAAGTGGTGGATTTTTCAAAATGTGCATCAGAGTCTGCATCTGGTTTCCCAGTTGATTTACCTGGTCACCTATAGTGGCCCGGAAACTCTCCTGGTGATTGGAGAGTTGTTTAATGCCCAGACAGGCAGCGGACAATTGTTCTTCGTGCTTGTTTAAGCGCTTCCCCTGAGCGTGAATCGCGGAGCAGACCGGGTCTGAGTCTGCTGAGTCCATATTGTGGCCAGGTCGTACTGTCACGACTGAGTACAGAGGTGGACTCAAACGCAAGACTCCAGGCAGGGATCAGTTCAAAAATCAGCGTCTTTAATACAAAACAGGTCGGTACACGGAAGAGCAGAAAACAGTACAAATCCAAATCGGCAGGCTAGGGGCTAAGTCAAAAAACGAGCAGAGGTTCAGTACACAAGAAAACAACACGAGAGCACTAGAGAGGATCGCGGGTACGTACTTACAATAAGCAACGAATTGGCACAAGAGGACGGGGAAGCACACATTAAATACTAGTGAAGGGGGTGATTGACTATACACAGGTGGACACAATCAGGGTGGGGAAAAGACGATCAGAACCAGGTGAATGGTGTTCGAAACTAGGTCAGGAGGAGGTGCTCAAATGTGCGGGCGGGAAACATGCAAACCGGAAGTGACGTGTTCTAAACTGAAAAGGGAAGTAAACTACAAAATAAAACAGGAAGTGAGAGACACAGGACATGCAACATGCAACACTAACAAATTATAACTTGACGGGTGTTACATTATTTTTGTATTCTTTTCTTTACTATTCTTTTCTTTATAAATTTCTTTTCACTTTTATTTCTTTATGCATTTCTGCCTCGTTATGCAAACCATGATGGGCTATTGCTCAAAATATGAATGAAATTTAAAAACTAAAATAAGAAATATCAATTCATATCACATTTTCTCAACAACTACTTTTAATATTATTTTTGCTACAAAAAATAACATTTATTCATTTATCGAGCCATTTATGTACTTATTCATTTATTTTTGATTTGGCTGGTTCCATCCTCAAATACAAGGTCTCCATCTGCCTTAAACATCATTCGTGTGAATGTATTCATATGTCTTCTACTGCCAAGTTCATTCCCATGACAGGGGATTACTTCCCATGCCGCATGCATGCTATTTATCATGTTACTGCTGTATTGCTGCAGCCTGGAGCGATCCACTGAGTAGAGTTATATCTCCATCCCAGGACAGTTAAACTGCATTGCCTTCGTCAATTCAGATATATAGACACAGTAATGGCAAATGTTATTCCTTATGGAGATACGATGGTGGTCTCATTGAAAATATATGCATGCTGCAGTAAGTGTTAGATCCACTCAACACCTGCACACATACATAATGGACTAAATTTCTTTTGAGTCAAACACAAATTACCACCACCTGTCAATGTGGCATAGATAGAGGGTGTTAGGAGAGAAGTTTGCCTCTAAAAAAAATAATAATAAAAAAAATCAACAAAAAAACAAAATAGAAAATACTGAGACCATTAGAATCAGAGAAATGAAATAAACAACTAAAAATTAAAAGTCATTTCACACCAATGGACCAAAGCAGTAGGCTACCCAGAGTAAAATTCTTCTTTTGTATATCGTTTTATCTTTTGTGTCTGTTGTTGCTTGCTGGTCTGAATGATGGGTTCAATTACTTTATCAGTTTCTACTCTTGGCTGTGTTCCATATTATTTAATGATACAGACTTTTAAGTGAGATGAGATAGGAATAAGGCTCATTAAAACCTTATTGAATGCTGAACTTCTCACAATAAAGAACTGAAATGATGTGCGCTGTAGATTTATACGATTTGCAGACAATTCCACCTTGAAACCTAAGAGAAATGAAATCACTCAACAAGATACTGTAATAAAGATCCTGTAAGAACACAAAAACAGTGACTTTCATAATTTAATCTGCCTCTCCTGCTGCTTTGTAACCGTTGTAATCTATGACCTGGCATTGTAGACAGGTCTTTAATCTGCAGACGATGGCATAAAACTAAAAATGCCAGCAGGAGCCAAAGAGAACTTCTCACCCAGAAAAATCACATACTGTAACTAAAGCAAGAGGTTTTCCTTCGGCTCGTGAAACAGGAAAAGCGTATACGAGGGAGAGAGCGAGGCAGGCAACAGAAAGAGAGGACAGATGAGAGGGACAGAAGCTCTGCTGCAGAACACACCTCATCTCCATTTTAGCTGGAGGGAGAGAGAGAGAGAGAGAGTGAGAGAGAGAGAGAGAGAGATTCAGTCTGTGCCAATTTACTCTTCAGCTCCAGTGACAGAGAGGAGAGCTATAGCGAAGTGGTATTTCCACAAACGTGTGACTGAGAGAGAGAAGAAGAAATAAAAGCATCCCGGTACGTGAGGCATTTGCAAAGAAAGACTGAGCAAATGAAGAAATGACAGAGAGAGAGAGATGTAGTCACTGCTTCAGCTGCGGTAAGAAACCTGATTTTTTTTTTTTTTTTTTTTTTAAGCAAACAGGTCATTGCAGCACTCACACAGACGTGCAGATGTGGATGCATCATTCACTGTGACTCAAAGCATTATTGATTCAAAGGTTTTGGTAGCAAGTGTGTGTTGGAAATGGAGAAGCTCCAGGGTCTCTATTGGCGAACATCGTAAGTTGTCTGTGTGCATGCTGGAACAGATTCAGCTGCAGGGCAAAGCGTTTTATATATTATTATTGTTATTACTATTATTATTATTATTAGGATCTGCATCCTGCACCTCTGTCTGTCAAACATCCCTCTCTCCTGCTCTCTAAATCCTCCCTCTCTCTCTAGTCCGCCCTGTTGCAGTGTCTCTCTGTGTCGTAGCTGCACAGCACAAACAAACCTCATACAACGGACCATTTCATGCAAGCTTGTATTTCTATTTTCTCCCATTATTCATTAGAAAATGTAAAAGCTTTTCTCTGGCTCTCGCTGTCAGAGCAAAGTCAAAAGGAGCCAAAGAAGAGGCATGTTTGACTTGAACTTCTACAGAGGCATTCATGTGACTGGTCTGAAATAACACAGACTTTTAATTCCTGTTTGTTTGTTTGTTTTTTTCATATACCATAGGGGCTTTGAGAAACTTTCACTTTTCATTGACTTCCTGATATCTGCCCATAAGAGACCACCATCTAATCAATTATCCCTCTCCTATTTGTCTCAGTTAAATATAGAACTGCACAGCACAAGCTATACTGCAAGAACTGCTTTTGTAAAGTAAAATCTTTACTTTGGCATAATCTTACAGTTATTTCTTGTGTGTCACTGTGAGATGTACTTCGCTATATAATTGTATTAGCTTGTTTTCCTCTCTTGGCTTGAATGTAGACAGGAAACTGTTGTATATGTGTCAAGTGACGCGAGGTGCTCACACAAATTGCCAAGAAAGTCCTGCAAAGGTAGTGAAATGAAAATAATTTTTGGTGCATTTGATTTGATTTGTTTAATTGGTTGCCATCAATCTGCATGTAGATACAGGAAGTAATGGAGGTTTAGGCAAACAAATCCATTTACATCTAAGTGAGAGAATAATGTTCAAAATTGGAGAAAAACCTGTCCCACAGAAACACTGATTATGTCTTGATCCATACGTTTCACTGTATGTGTTGGGTTCAGCATGGATACGAAAGTCAAACAATCCAGAAGAATGTGCAGGAGTCTGGTATACTGAGTCGAAATAGCGTCTCCTGAAAGATAATAATGCACAAATATGCATCTGCGTAAGGGCTTCAGCTAGGCTTGAATAGATGTTTTTGTTAGGACTGTCAGTGGATGGTTTTGTAAGACGCAACGGAGGAAAATGTTGTAACTGTAATGACTTTTAATTAATGGTGCAGCAAGCAAGACACTGGTTCCCAACCTTTAGGGCTTGTGACTTCTCATCAGAACAGAAACGTGAGCGTGTCTTCCCTCATACTGTTTCATTTAAAGAATTTTAAGGGCCTGAAATAATCTGATATCATCCGACAAAGCCAGAAAGAGAGAAAGAAAATCGAAAACTACACAGATACAGACCATCTTGCTATGGGATGACACAGGGGCAATGTCCCCTTCCCCACTTCCTACCCCCTTACTTCTGGCACCCTTGCTCGGACCACAACCATCTTCGAGCTCTGCCTTAATTTTGAGCTCAATGACACATCTGTAAAGTTTTGTGACTGCATCTTGCACAGTTGCGACACCATTGTAGTCACAAAAATCTAAATCACAAGGTGAAAACAATACCAGCAATACACAGCTGGTAATTAATCAAATTATAAATATATTTTTACCATTTTATAACCCCTTGGTAGTTGTGAACCACTGACACAAGATAGTCTTAGATTTGGCAGAGTAATTAAAGGGGGAATCAGCAGATTTAACATATCAAACAGAGAGTAGAGTGGAGTGGAGAGTACTACTGCATATGTGAAAAAAGTAGTATCTGATAAATGGCTTCTGGGTCACAATCTGGAGGTGTTAGAAAGCACTGAGTTTACCAGACCTCTGCAGCCCACTCCTCATCTCTGTCTAGGTCAGAAGCTCAAGTTTACATTCGCTGTTACGAACACACTCGAATCGCAAACTGTGGCAGTCTGGTTGGATTGTTGGTAATATAGGTTGACAAGGAATAAAAGATGATATCTCTGCTTCAATTTTTGTACTTTTTTTCCCCCAATACTGTCCATCGTGAGTCTGACAATGTTACAGACCTTTTCAAACTTGACAACATATATATTGTAAAGGTTGTGTCTAGAAGTTAACACAGATATAGCAAAACTAACATACTTGAAAATTACCCCAATATTTACCTCAAAATTTATCAAAAATGACTCCATTGTAAACACTTTATAATAATTAAATTCTGCTATTTCCCAATAGCTGGTAATTAATTTAATACATTTCCAGGAAAAGAATACAAAGTTAATTGATATGTTTTATTTCCATGTCTGCTGATAAATAGATAACAATTAGTAAAAACTTCCTGAATCATTACTTCAGCTACCTGGTTACATTTATGTAGACAATAAGTCTCAATGGTGAGAACTGTTTCTGATCAGAAGTGTCTTCTATTAGTTTTGGTTTTCCACCACCGATGAAGAGCAGCTGCTCCTCGGACCTGCAGGCCCTATTTTAACCATTACAGTATATGCTATTTTAGTATATAATTTTTACATATAAATGTTTATAATAAAGTAATTTTCAATAAATGTTGAGGTAAATATAGGAGTAATATGGCAGTAACACCCAAGAAATTTCAAATAGGTTACTTGCTAATTATCTAATTGAAATTTGCAGACCTGTAAAAGGAAGTGTTACCCATCAATAAAACCAAATTATGGGAAATGGAGTTGAAAGCTCACGGTACATGGGAATATAGGTCAGTACAATGAAATTCAGTCATTATTTCTATTTAGATCAATTTATTCCTTATGTAACATAAAACTATTTCCTCAGCTGTCGTCTGGAAAGTCGCCTCAGAGTTTGGATTAAGGTCAGCGCAGCTTTGTCTTTTTATTAGTATTACTCATCCTTGTACGGCCGGGGTATAATATGTTAGCTACTGTGCAGTCATCCGAAACTTTCAAAGAAATCTGAGTCAGAAGAGTCAGGGGAGCAATAATGGCCACTCAGAGCAAAGCTATTCATCCTATTTATCCACAGGGAAAAGATTGCGGAGAGCTGGAAAGGGACAGAGATATGAAAGTAGCTGCTGAGTCATGTAGATCTATTTCACACTCCTTTTCTGAATAGTTTACAAATTACAAGGCGGCACAAGTCCTCTGTATGCACACACATCTACACACAGATCCGATTCCCTGAAACCGCCAAAAACACTGCGAGCTTTTGAGAGCAAATGACAAAAACGGGGGACATCAAAATTAAATGATGAATCCATTATTGAGCAGGCTGCATATATGAAAAGATGAGACAGTGCAGATGAAAGTGAATGGGTGATAGAGTAAGAGGAGCCCCAGGAGGTAACCGTTCCTCTGTTTTTACTGTTACAGCTCAGAGCTCGGATAACATGCTAACAAATTCCTGCACTTTGTGCGTCTCATACAATTAAAACACATAGTGTTTGAATGCTAATTGCTTTTTTTTCTCCATCTCAGTAACTGTGCTGATTCTTTCTCCTTGTTTGTGGTAAAAAACTTGGCAAGCATCTCTCTGAACTTGTTGTACGGTACTTCCTGTTAGTCATGTTTCATCATGCCAGCTGCCAGGATGGAAACACTTTACAGCAAGTGTCAGGAAGGGTTAAAAGTTCAACTCATGAAAACTTTAATTATAATCACACATGACATTGTCACGGCTGATTTGTTTGAGCATGTGGAGATTAATTAAAGAGGAAATACAGTTTTGCAGCTTCAGTCACAATTCTTCGGTCCAGTCTGTGACGTTTCATCTGTGTTCTTATCAACAGATACATACACACCAAAACAAAATCCAAAGTAAATCTCAAAACAAGACAGAGTGAGGCTGGGAGATTTGTTTCCATGGCAACTATACAGTAAGCCTTCTCGGCACACGTTCGTCTGTCATGTGTGATGCCAGGATCACATAATATAACTCTAACATGTCCCACAGAAGAAACTCATTTGGGAGAAAACAGTAAAACGTCTTAATTACAAGTGAAAGTAAACTTTTCTATATAACTAGTAATAATCAGGCTGTTGTTAATACAAAAATAGTAATGTAACTCAACCCATTAACAAGCATTAACAAGGAGCCTATTTGTGCACAATCCTGAAATATTAAATACAGTCTTGAACTTGGTCCCTGCTCAAAGTTAAAGCCTTTCTGTGAAGGACTTTATTGTCTCTGTGACCACGACGTATATGATCACAATGATTCGAAAGGTGACAACCACATAAGAATTATATACTGTACATACAAGCATTTAAAGAGATAATTTTGAAGTGGGGTTGTATTAGGTTCTTATCCATAGTCGGTGTATTACCTACTGTAGATGACGGTCAACTCGCCCCTAGTTTGCAGAAGCAGACGGGAGTAAAGTAATGTACTGCTGTGGACGGGGCCGACAACAAAATGCATTTTAGACACCTAAAAGAAAGACCCACCTAAAATTATTCATCATTATCAGTTTAAGTGTACACTATAATATACAATATTTTCTGATGGGAAACTGAGCTGAAAGCGAAACACATGTGAACTGTTTTTGTCACCGGAGTCTGGTGGCTTTCGAGAGAGCAAAGATAGGTTTCACTTTCAGTTCAGTTCCCCATCTGAGAGGGCTGATAAAACAAGATGAAGCAGTGAAAATATTCAAAATTTAGTGTATACTTAAACTGATATTGATTTTTGTAGGTGGGCCTTTCTTTTAGGCGGCTAAAATATGTTTTGCTGCCGGCCCCGTCCACAGCAGTACATTACTTTGCTTCTGTGTGGTAACTCCTGTCTGTTTCTCCAAACTGGGGGCATGACAACCATCCTCTACTGTAGGTAATAAACTGACTATGACTGACTATATAAACTTCAAAAACACCCAAACTATCCCTTTAATATACAAGCACTAGCACATAACCCTTACTTGTTACTTTGACATCAATACATTTTTGCACTACTAGTCAGCTGATTACTGGAATGATCTCTTTGCTGCCAAATGTCGATGATACTTTTATGTGACGGTGTTGTACCATGCTCTGGATAACAGAGCCTGCCGAATGCTCTAAATGCAAATACTGATATAACTGGTGTGTTTGCATGTGCCTCTCAGTGCGTGTGTGCATCAGCTACATTCACGCAGTCTTTCAGCCTTAAATACAGGAGGCTGATAATATAAAAGATCCCTGGGGTCTTTTTAACGGTTACATAATAAATAACATTTGTGGGACAATATGTTCTAACACTGAACACTGAATGTGAAGCACTGACATGAAATATTTAAGTGCAACATGATTTCATCACTCCTGCACGTTTACCTGTTCTCCTGTAGGCTGAAAGAAACACTGGAGATTACAGCAGAGCTTTTCTCTTTTTCTCTTCCTCACAGATTGTCTTTCTTTCTTTATTTCTTTCTTCAAGTTTTGACCTTCATGTGTTTGTCATTACTCTGTCTAAATGTGCAACTACAGTCGAGGCCACATCTCCGTTGGAAAACAGATTGCCCTCTGCATGTTTTGTTTTGTTTTTCAGCCTTTTGTCTCCATGCTCATCCACCTTCTCTTCTCAACTGCAGAGTATTTCTGCAAACTACATCCTTGAAAATTCAACATCTATTGTGTTTCAAATTAACACAGATTTGGTTAAGAGTGGGAAGTGATGGGGTACAACGTTTAAAAATGTGTTTGAGTGACACCTTCTGTTTGGAGAAATCAGCTAATTTTAGGGATTTTTTGTTTCTCTCTGAATCTCTTTCTTTTTTGTGTGTCTGACAAAACAGTGAGGAGCCACCACGCTGGGAGCCATGAGTCCTCCACCTGTGGCCAGGATGTGAGATCAATGGTGTGACAAGAAAGAGTTATCGAGCTACAGCCATTGTGCAGTCGCTATTCTACCACTGCAATCAAAGTTACACGTAGAAAAGCTCTTGGTACAACAGACTCTTTGACTATTAAGGGAACATAAACATTTCAGTGTTTGAAGCTGCTGTAGAACGCTGTTAACAATATAACGGCTCTTTAATCGGTTTAGATTTTACCATCTGGCCTACCTCTCACAGTTTACACACCTTGAAACTGTCAGTAACAGGCCTTCACACGCACATTTATGGTCCAAATGATTCATCTCACATCCTCATAACAATCTCTTCCTCCACCTTGTCTGAATCAGTTCCTGTGACCTTCGGGGATTATGAGGCCGACTTTGGTGTTTCTGCAGTCGCAGTGTCTCCTGTGTGTGTTAGTTGGCGTGTGTGTGCCCGGAGTTGTGGGCTCGCTACCTCACGCACTACCATGGCACGTCTCCTGCCCGGTACGGTGTGTGTGTCAGATCAAGCCGTGGTTCTCCCCTGACTCTGTCTACCATGAAGCTCCCACCGTGGACTGCAACGACCTGCTCCTGACCAAGCTCCCCTTACCCATACCCCCGAACACGCACACCCTGCGCCTGCAGAGCAACCTTCTGTCTGAGCTCAACACCGCGGCGCTGCACGGACTCGCCAACCTCACCGACCTTGACCTTTCCCAGAACCGCTTCAGCCGTGTCAGGACAATAACTCAGAGCTCCTCCCTGCCCTCTCTGCTATCTCTACACCTGGAGGAAAACCATCTCAGTCACCTCCCTCAGGCCTCCTTCTACTCACTGCCAGCTCTGCAGGAGCTCTTCCTCAGCCACAACAACTTGCACTCAATAGCACCTGGAGCCTTCACTGGTCTGGACTCTCTCCTGCGTCTGCATATCAACAACAACAGACTCACCACTGTTGACCCTCAGTGGTTCAGAGCTTTGCCCCGCTTGGAAGTACTCATGCTTGGGGGAAACCCAGTGGAGGCCCTGCCTGAGCGGGGCTTCCTTTCCCTGAAATCCCTCCGCAGTCTTGTCCTTGGTGGGATGGGTCTGAGAGGCTTGGCTGAAAAAGCACTGGAAGGGTTGGAAGAACTAGAGAGCCTATCCTTCTATGATAACCTGCTGACAAAGGTCCCCACTCAGGCCCTGATGAGAGTGCCGAGTCTGAAGTTCCTCGACCTCAACAAGAACCGCATCAAACTCATCGAGACAGGAGACTTCCGCGACATGGTCCACCTGAAGGAGCTCGGCCTGAACAACATGGAGGAGCTGGTGTCCATTGAGAGAGCCGCCCTGGAGAACCTGCCAGAGCTCACAAAGCTCGAGGTCACCAACAACCCGCGACTGTCCTACATTCATCCACAGGCTTTCCTCCAGCTGAGCCGGCTGGAGAGTCTGATGCTCAACTCCAACTCTCTGAGCGCACTGCACCAGCACATCATGCTCTCCCTGCCGAGCCTTCAGGAGGTCAGCTTGCACTCCAACCCGCTGCGATGTGACTGCCTGTTTCACTGGGCCGCTGAGGACCACTCTCATCCTCACATTAAAGACACAGAAAAGCAAAAACCTCGGACGGTGCGTTTCATCCAACCCCAGGCCACACTGTGCTCTGAACCCCCAGAGTTGAGAGCTCGCAAGGTGAGAGAGGTATCGTCCAGGGAGATGTCAACCTCGTGCCTCCCCATGATCCCTAGCAGCTCCCTGCCTTCCTACGTCGGGGTAAGAGAAGGAGGAAAACTGGTCTTGCACTGCCGAGCTCTTGCAGATCCACAGCCTGAGCTGTACTGGGTGACTCCCTCTGGGCTGAGACTTGGTCCTGCGCCGAGCCATGCATCCAAAAGTTTACCAGCTGCAGTTTCCTGTCACAGCCTGACAGCCTCTGAGGGATTCAACCATACATCTGTCTCCAGCCAGCCTCAAGATGATACTCCCTGTAACCCCTCCAAACACTACCGGCTACTGCCTGAAGGAACTCTGGAAATGACCAAGGTCACGCCCAATGAGGCAGGATTGTATACCTGTGTGGCTGAGAACGCTCTGGGAGCAGACACACGCAGTGTTACTGTGGGTGTGCATGGCAGAGAAAAGAAAAGAAAGAAGGGGATGGCTGGTAACATGAAGGGATATCAGTTATTCAGAACAGACACCAGGTTGGAGGTGAGGGAGGTCGGAGAACACTACGCTATCTTGTCCTGGCAGAGCGGGCGCAACCTCCCTTCGACTCGCCTATCCTGGCAAGCTATGTACTCAAACGCACACACGCCCACATACACCACACGCATCCTGGCCGGCACTCAGAGCTTCAACCTGACCCACCTGCAGGCAGAGACATTTTACAGAGTGTGTCTGCATTTAGGGATCAGTGAGGGCGCCAAGAGGGCCAGCAAGAGACCAAGAGAGAGCAGAAAGCCTCAGTGCGTTTCACTCAGGACGAAGGACGTCCCAGAGCCTCAGCCCGGCCTACAGCTGAGCCCAGAACTGGCCTCCACAGCCGTTACTCTACTGCTCCTTGCACTCATACTGCTGCTGCTGGCAGGCCAGGGCTGGGACAATGAACCCAGCAGCGAAGGGGCAGGAAAGCACCACAGCACCATCCTCCAGGAAATCAAAAGTCCTAAAGCTCTGATCATCAATGAAAAGACAGACCGTGGCATTGCACACTAGCCAGAGCAGAGTGAGGAACTGCTATTGCATCAGTACTGCTGAGATAATTATGTTTGTGCACATTCAAATCCAGACTTAAAACGCTGACACACACACACACACATACAAAATGTCAAATATACACTTTGTGAATCATAGCTAGAAGAGAGGAGTCATAGATCAGAGCAGTGGTGTAGAAAGAGATTTGTATTTATTTTATATACTATATAAAGTATATATTGACATTGTTTATGTGTTAAAATGTATTGTAAAGAATGCCTAATCCCTAACCAGGGGAATAAAAGTGGACAATCATACTCCTGCAACACAGCGAGTGAATGCAGGAGAAACAAATGAGTCTGAGAACCTGACAACCTGATTCAATCCAGGGACAGCTTTGTGCAGAGGAGAGCAGCTCAGACCACCAGGGTATTTGTCATGTTTCCTGTCTACATGTTTCTCAGACTGTACCAAGCAGATGAAACTCTGTCTTCAGACTGAAAATGAATGAAACTCCTGCATTGATGTAAACAACCCTTTTGCTTAGCTTTCAGTACCTTGGACTGGGTTGTCCATCTTGCAGTACAGTATATTCATCCTGATTCCCTGCCTAACGCCCCACATCCAATCTCAGCATAAAAGTGATCTAAAAGTGATTGTGTTAAATTCTATTTTGAGCTATTATACAATAAAATCTTTTTAATTTACTCACTTTTACAGCCCGTTTCCGGTTTCTTTGCCACAAACACGGTGTAAACGTAGTATGACAGATGAGAGACCTGAAACCAAACTCTCTGCATAAAAGTCACACATTAGGGATTCATCTGCAGCTCCCTGCTCATCAGTATGCAGATGGTGTTGCTCCACAGTAGGAATAAGTATGATAATAGCTCAGGACATCTGACACCTACTCAGTAAACACAAGACGCAGTGTGTCCCCTGCTGGTTTAGACTTGGAACTGAGCGAAGGCTTTAGCCAGGTGAAAGGAGAGAGTCACATTTTTCAAATGAAGTGATTATTTTCCAAAGTGTTTCCTTGCTGAGCTGTAGGATGGGTGATGTCCTCCTAAAATTATTAGAATAAAGAAAATATCACTTGATTTGTTTAACTCAGTTTGATTAAGCCTCCTCATAATTTCAGCTCAAATTGATTTACATAATTACAGCAACTTACTTCTTCAATGTACATTTTACCTTAAAGCTGCAGAGTAGAAATGGAGAAATTGTGATTAAAAAAAAGTTACCTTTATTAAATTATATCCTGACAGTAGTGCATGAGACAGCTAATGAGATGAGAGAAAAACAGCCAATCAGAGCTGGAGCCTGCTGTCTCTGAGCAGCTGTCAATCACTCGCCAACTTAAAAAACAAAGTTTGACAGCTGCCTCCGTTGAATGAACAGCCAATAGGAACAAAATGAGGTCTGACATGACCTGTGATTGGCCAAAGTCTCCCGTCTCTGGGTAGATTTTTAAAGTCTGAAAACAGAGCAATGAGGAGGTGCAGAAGTCTAGTTTTCGCTCAGTACATTTGAATTACAAAATGCTGAAAGGTTATTATGTTTTTTTTTGCCCAATGCTGACAAAAACCTTCTGCCTACTGAAGCTTTTCAGAAAGAAAGGAAAAATATGAATTTAGAAATAGAAATAGAAAATACAGTGCTTTTCACATAGAAAAGGCAGACGTTTTTCTTTGGTTCCCATGTGCAAAAACTGCTATTAAAAGGGTACAGTAAAACACAACATATCAAATCCAGACAGGACACATTAAAATATATAAAAACATATTAACATTAAACATTATACACCAACAGAAGCTACATTAAAATGACTACCAGGTAGTCAATGGTGAGTATTGAATAAAGGCTAAATTTATAGACATTATTGCTGTGTGCTGAGGTCGCAGGATGGCCTCAGAAAGTGGCTGTCCTCACAGATTAAGATACTTTACGACAGGAACAAATGATTTTTTTCTTTGAAAAACATTATTATTAGATGCTTTTCTTTGCACAGGGAACTTTGTACTTTAGACATGAGGGCAGCTGCAGTGATTTAAGGGATGGCTGTGGTCATTTTTTCCACTTGAGCGCTGGACTGCTTTGCCATAATGAAGACAGTGGGAACTGTTTATTGCCTGTAACTGTGTTGCCAGTTTGGCTACTTTGGAAAGCTTTGCTTTGCTTACATATATACGTGCTAGAACCAGGAAACAATGTAAAAAGTAGGGATGCTAATTTTGAAAAAATTTCTTAACTGATGACCGACCCTCGTTAACCAATTATTAACCATTAACTGACAAGGTTTGTGCCTGGCATGTAGTGGTGCACCTGCTGCAGTATATGAGCACAACAGACAACTGAGCCAACAGTTCACCATCAGAAGAGCTACTGTAGCAGCCACGGTGCTGCATTCACTGTCTCTAGTTCACGTCAGGAGAGTTACTGTAGCAGCCAAGGTGTTGACAGTGTGTAGAGTTTATTTGTCGGTGAATAAATGCTACGAGGCTAAAAGCTACAATTCCTCAATTGGATGTCCAGAGCCAACTTTGTGTACCTGCGCCGGCTCTCTCTTAAGGTGGACCAGCTTTTCTCCTTAAAGTGATGCGCCGCTCCTCTGACTTTTTCTCAGCTTTTTAATTAATTATTAATATTTCTTTTAACCATTTAACTGACAGCATTAATCAGTTAAAATGCTTAATGTTCGGTTACACGGTTAATTATTAACATCCCTAGTTAAAAGTGAGTCTACGTTCAATCAGGGATTGGTATACTCTGTTTAAAGTGCATTGGCTGATCTCAAAACTCCATAGCTTGTGCAGCAAGAAGAGTCTTTGCTGCACTTTTTTGTAAATGCATTCAGCACTGGTCTACCTAATTTACCCTTTAAAGGTACTGCAGCACAGTGTCCTAATAACCAGCTTGCACAACTGATACGAGCTGGCTGCACTGATGCTTTTGTGAGTCAGAAGTATGAAATGAATTGTTGTTGTTGTTGTATTTGTCCTTTAGCTTTATAATCCCCACAACCTACAGTCACAGTCTGTGATCAAAAGCAACACAAGTCATATCGCTATCAAACTGGCTGATACTGAAATTAAATGCAATTTTATACTACTTAATTTTGGCTGGACAATATGACAATATATCATCAAAACAATATAAAAATGTCTGTCATATATATATATATTCTATATCATTTCTATTGCAATAGACTAGGCCAATATTTATATATTTTTTCTTTACAATTTCACTTTAAACCATTATGTTCATTGTGCACACGTTCTTAAAATGAGAAAATACTTAGTGCTTTTCATTTGTCAAGTATTTAATTCACACAGGTATAGACAAAAATAGGCTTTACCATGTGGTTATTTCATATAGACTACTGAATTTATTTAATTACCAGTAAACATGCTATATCATTAAATATTACTATCAAGATATGAAATGACCTATGACCATATCGCCCAGCCCTACTTGTACTTTACTTGAGTAATTAAATGTTACGCTGATTGAGTCTCCACTAACTTTCAGAGGGTAATATGTGCTTTAACTTCATTGCATTATTAGACAGCTGATGTTGTACTGAAGTGAACTTATGAATATGGGATATATTGCTTCAGCCTCCAGAAAAAATGTAGATGAAAAAAAAATTGCTCCAACTCTGTCACTTTACATATTAATGCATGACTTGAATAATCAACATATGAGATAGATGTGACAATGGCAGGGGTTAATGTGTCTGTACTTTTACTGAAGTAAACTGAATGAATTCTGAACTTTTATTTGCCTTTTTATTTAAAGGGGACCTGAGTTTTCTTCTAAATGAACAAGAGTTATATTTATATTCAGTTACTCACCAAAATGCCAAGTGTGAATCCTTGAGCTCGAACCAATACTCTGATGTATTTATGTCCACATAAAACATTTCTAAAGTATTTGAGCTAAGTATCTGTTTAAATCCAGCATTGTTTACCTCCATGTTCACTGGCAGCCAGTCTTCTTCTTCTTCTCTGCCATTAACCTCCACCTGCGGATCAGTGGGACGGAGCGACTCCATTGGTGGGATTGTGTATTGCGTCAGCAGAGCGCGCGCGCGTTCACGCGTGTCATCGTGCGCATGCCCGAGATGAGCAAAAAACGGGGACCCTCATAGAAAAACAGCTCCATAGCGCCACAAGAGGAATAACACCACAGGAAAACTTTATGGGAAATATCTGAATAATCCTCACACTATACTATCCAGTTTTTTTTATTATTATTATTATTATAAGCACTGCAGTAAAACTGTCCATATTTACATTCTTTGAGAAAGTCCTGATTTCCTTTAAGGCTCACTCTTCAGTTATATATCTGAATATTAGCATCGTATTAACCCTCTGAAACCCACAACAGACCCGTTTTTGTCTTTTTAGGTGGGTACAGGGGGTCTTTATGGGTAGATAGAAGAAGAAGAAGAAGATCTGCCTTTATTAGTCCCAAAGTGGGGAAATTCAATTTCAATTTTTTTTAATTTATAAATGGTAAATGCAAAAAAAAAAAAAAAAAAAGGAAAAAAGGGGGGGGGGTGGGGGGGGGGGGCCGCCCCAGAGAAGGGCCCCGAGGGGGGGGGGGTTGGGGGCCTTGCGGGGGGGCCCCCCAGGGGGGCCAAAGGGGAAAAGGGGCCCCCCCCCCCCCCCCCCACCAATTCAACACAAAGTTGGTTTTCGGTCCGGGGGGGGAAACGGGTGGCCCTCCGTTTCCCCCCAAACCCCCCCCAAAAAGAAGACCTCCCCCCCCATAGCAGGTCAACAGTCGCTGTCACATGAAAGTGGTGCTCATCATCTGAAACCTGGGAACCTGAAGACTAATTTGAGATACAGCTTTGCATAGTGTCAAGTTGTCATAAATCAGAATTAAACAAAAAAAAAATAATAATTACTGAATTAACTAAATGAATTGTAGAAGTGCATAAGGGTTTAGAGCATTATGATAGAAGTATGATGGCCATCCGCTATTATGTCTCATAATCACTGAAGAAAAGGCCCCCTAGAGCTAGCCTAATAATATAAATAATTAATTCAACCAAATAGGGGTGTTAAATGTCCTCCCTCTTAGGATATAGATATCAGCTGAATACACTGACATAGCAGCGTCAGGGTTGATAAAAAAAATGGTTACTTTTAGCAAAAAAGATTGAAGATGATTGCTACACTCTTTTTTGCTAAATGTAACCTTTTTTTTTTACCTCTTGAGAATTGATAAAAATCAATACTCCCTCCAAAATACCAAATTAAGATACCAATATCTTGAGGAACACCATAGAAAAAGACATGCTGAGATTTGGTATCAAAAACCTTTAACATTTTGAGATTTCTGCAAGAATTGCATTTTTCAGCGATTAGATGTTGAGCACTTCAGTAGTGTAAACTGCTCAGAAACCCACTTATTTTCAATCTACCTAGGAAAACCATCCATCCTCTGAATGCTCTAGGTCTCAAGTTTGTGTCTGTAAAGTTTAATGAGGCTGTGATGATCCTAGAGGTCACCACAGGTCATTTCATACAGTGAGGTCAAGTTTCAAAAAAATCACTACAATGAAATGGCTACTATGGGGACTAACATCATGGTTAGTACCATCATTTCCCCACTGTGGGACCACTAAAGGAATATCTTATTTATCACATATGAATACAACTGAGCTCAATGGATCTACAAGAGTCTCAGTTTTACAGTAATACCCAATTTATGTAACTCCAAGATAGTTTATGGACCCCAGTATGCAGAAATATTCATATACCTTATTTTAGAATAGGTGAAAATAATATGTTTATACTGCATTAAAAATACTGAATGATTTTTTTGCCCCAAACTGCATGTGATTATCATAAAGTGGGCATGTCTGTAAAGGGGAGACTCGTGGGCACCCACAGAACCCTTTTTCATTCACATATCTGGAGGTCAGAGGTCAAAGGACCCCTTTGAAAATGACCATGCCAGGTTTTCCTTGCTAAAGTTTAGCCCAACTTTGTAGAGTTATTTAGCCTCCTTCCAGACCTGCTAGCATGACATGGTTGGTATCATGCCTCTGAAATCCAGTCAAGTCAGTCAGGTCTCAGGAGGTTAACTGAGGCGGTTGAACAAATCCAGGTTTAATCAAAAAGGTAGATATGGAAAATCACTGGCCAGTAAAAACTCCCTTTGAACAGTAGTTAGACTCTGTATTTATTTTTTATTCACACAAAACATAATACATTTTCTTCAATAAGGCAACACAATACTGTATATACATACAATGATCTATATGTATACCATATTTAGATTTTATGTTGTTATTTCTCATCTAACAACATGTCATTCTTTACTATCACTAGCAAGTGTAAATAAATAGTTTAGCCAGTTATGTAAAAGAGTCATAGTGTTAGTACATCCAATGCAACAATCCTTTACTCACTGTGGTATTTCGTGGTTATTTATATATTTTAGCTGCAGTTTGATGACTCACTGGAATACAAAATAACATATTTTAAGCAGTTAAAGGGGCCCTGTGGAGTTTTTTGTAAACAGACAAAATGTTTACATTCAGTGTTGCTCACTAAAACACATTTTGTGTCCTTAAGGTCTAACAAAAATGTCATAAAATTAGATTTGTTTAAATCCAGTATTGTTTAAATCCACGTTTAATAGCTCGCAGAGTTCGTCTACGCTGCCTTTTATGGTTAATTACCGCCACCTGTTGATCAGTGGAGTAGTGTGATATGAAACCATTGTCAGGAATGTGTACCGCAGGTGCATCCTTGTTTGCGTGCAACAACAAAACAGGGACCCGCTCAGAGAAAAGCAGCTCCACAGTACGACCAGAGGTCTGAAACTCCACAGGGAACCCTCACAACCTCCAACATCAGTTAAAAACCCAACAGCAAAAACAATATTTGAAAAGTTTCAAATAGATTCCTTTTCACAAACAGCATCAACAATAATGGCAATATTTCATTATTACCATTAGCATTATAAGATACATTAACACTGACATCATCATTAGGTGCTAGAATGGGTGTCATTCCTAAACAATATGAGGTACTTGTAGTGTGGAAATGTGCCCATCCAGTGTAGATAAAGATGGATGACATGACAGTTCCCTACAGTGAAGCTAAAACATCTGGATCACCCCTGGTGGCTGGCAGTATAGGTCATAAATCCCACCCTGTCCGTATTAGCAGATGGGACATGGGCCAAACAAGTCAAAGTACATGTCAAATAAATTTTTCCCAAAGATGGTTTGTGTCATTTTAGGTAGTTCTTATCACTCTGATGTATGTTCAAGTGTTATTTTTTCTGATGAGTTATTTGATGCTGTAAAAAGGGGGTGAGACATCATGATTGAAGCTGCGGCCCTGCTCGGCTCACAATTGGTTCATGCGGGTGATCTTGATACCGCGGCTGCACCGCCCGATCACGACTGCAGACGGGCTCCAAATGATGTCAAAATCTCAAGATGGCAGCTCCCGTATCTGGGATATTTGACTTAATTTCTATTCAGTGGGGGGAAGTAGAGACCTGTCATCGATCTTTAAATACAGTCTATGGTTGTGACTTTAAAAAATATGAAGACGAAAAACATTTTTTGTCATGTCCTTCCACAATAATGTGCTGAATGTACTATACAGGGCGACGCAAGGTGAAAATGCTGTTAGTTCGATACCCATTCTCTTCACAGCTGATAAGATTGTATAATCATTTACAAAAATATAATTCTATTCTGCATTAACAAGTGACAGTAGTGATTAATACAGTAGGTGATGTGAATAAAATACACAAAGCAAAGACACTATGGAAATAAGAAAACAACATCAAGCAATAGCACTATAATTAATCCACTGTATACAAAGCACAGAATACTGTCTGCTCATATCGTACATGAGCAGCACTAGATGTGCCCGATGCCCACAGCCATGTGTCACTCAGCTGTTTCTGACCTGCTTCCATTCATCTGATGGGGGCGAGATTCTAAAACAACAGAGCTGCTCTTTTGTCCCTTTTGCGTTAATAGTGTGACAAAAAAGTCTGAAATCAAGCCACGAACCTGCTGATTCACTCAAACACAAGGGCTGTCAAACTCTCTTGGCATGTCACGTAAGTTTGTTTAACCAAAAACAAACATCGCTCTGACTTCACTGTAATCTCCCCAAATATAGTAACACTTTATTTTAACCCAAACCTTCTTTATTTTACCATTTATAAGCAGTATATAAACAAATCACTATAATGTTGTTGTAGCAGAAATGAATTTTAAGTTTTTATTAATGTCTTTGTTAACAACTGTTACTCCTCCTATGAAGCATTCATAGCTGGTGTATCAACAGTCAATCAACGTTTGATAACACAGTATAAAAGCTGTAATAATGCTTAGTCATAGTTTCAATAATTATAAATACAACTTTACTTTTGATGATGATATTAAATAGTTCTGAAGATATGATTACATATTATTTCAACTGTTACTGTTATTAAATATTAATTAACTGTTCCATCCATCAGTAATGAACACATTAATTTGTTAGAAGTCATTCATGTTCTGCTTATAAATCCTAATGTTACCTAAAATATGTGACTTTGAATGATAAGGCAATGAAGTGACTATGATTCAACACAAAGGGTCATTCGTGTTTTTTAAAGCATTGAATATCGGAGCTTTGACTTCCATGAGCATCACGCTCATAATATTGACATTATTCCTCATTACATCTCTCAGCATAAACTTACACTTACACTAAACCTCAAAACCTGCACACACACAAAGACACACTCAGACACAAGTAGGCAACAGGATATGTACAGTACACTCACACTGTTCAACAGGTTATGTGTTATTCTGAGGAGAGACGTGAGTCAAGCGATGTAAAGCAGCATGAATGTTGAGTAAACAGAAGGCATAAAAAGATAAATGCTGACAACACTTCTGTGCGGCTGAAACAAACAGAGTATTAACTGGTTAGTTGATGGACATGAAATTAATCTGCAAACATGCTGAAAAACACTCGGCAAAGCAAAAACGTCAAAGCTTCTCAGATAAGACTATTTACTGGTTTTCTTTTGTCTTTCATAATAGCAAATTTATTTGATGATTCCGGCTTGGGACTCTTCTGTGTGGAGTTTGCATGTTCTCCCCGTGTTAGCGTGGGTTTTCTCCGGGTACTCCGGCTTCCTCCCACAGTCCAAAGACATGCTGTTTAGGTTAAGTGATGACTCTAAATTGCCCATAGGTGTGGATGTGAATGGTTGTCTGTCTCTATGTGCCCTGTAATGGACTGGCGACCTGTCCAGGGTGAACCCCTCCTTCGCCCAATGCCAGCTGGGATCGGCTCCAGCCCCCCGTGACCCCTAACGGGATAAGCCGTTGGATGGATGGTATATTTCCCACTAATTTATGTTATTTCACAGATTATATCAATTCATGAAAACAATGTCCTCATACAATGGTTTGTATATCTGAAAAGTTAAGTCTTATTTTTGTGCATTTTACTACTTATGGCCAGCAACATGTCAATATCCACTCGTTATTTGCATACAGTCTTTTCAAAATAAATTTCTGTCTTCACAGGGAACACCTTCCTTGGCAACAAAAGTATTTGCTTAGGTTTAGGAAAAGAACGTGGTTTGGCTTAAAATAACTATGGAAGTTTCACAACTAAAGTATAGAAGTTATGTGACAAATAAGTCAACGTTGACTGCGTTTGTCACTCTTTATTCTTCCTGGTTCATGATTCCGTGGATTACATACAAATTGATTTTGTGGGATACATACAGTGCATTATTTTTTGTTTTTACTCTAAGCTTTTGTGTCGCTGTAAAAACAAGATAAAAGTAGCAGATATTACTACACCTCATCTGCTTCTGCTTAACACAAGTTGATTATTTTTTAAATTACAGTTCTAGCTCTCTTTATCACTGAATTTCCACAAGTTTCTTTGTCAGTATTGAACTGTTGGGCAAATATCTTCACATTAACGAGACAGAACAAGACTGTCCTTCCACCAGATGTTCGACTCCCTCCTACTGAAGTGACCATGAGCAAGAATCTAGTGTGAGCGTGTAAACTCTCGGCCCACTCACTCTACTCTGTCTGACGTTTCATCGTACGTCCGTCATGTGGAGGGACAGACCAAATCGAAGTGATCACATATTCAAACACGAATGGTAGTCACTTCATCTTCTGCTGCCATGGAGACCACACGCACAGCTTGATTGACTAAAATTTGAATAAAATATACTTGATTAAAGACTAATTTGCAGATTTGTGCATCCATATTCCCCATCAGGTGCAGTATTCCTTCACTTTACAGGCAGGTTCACATCTTTAAATAGTAAATAAAGAGTGGGGAGATGTTGCCTACACCGATAAATGAGATTCAGTCACTGAATCCCTACCAGCTCCAGGAGTAACTGCTCTGTAGTGGACCCTGACCTCTGAACTCCCTGTGAGGCTGTAAACACATTCCTTCTCTTTAACCACACAGCTTCACAAACACGGATGGACAGAAGTCTCCTGGGCTCTGAAATGTTAAAAAAGAATCCTTTTTACATCTGCAGCTAAATTCATCAAAAGATGTTCATCCTTGACAAACACACACATGCACTGTAAACACACATACACATCTCAGCTGTAGTTGTAGGTGAAGTTATACGAGCTAGGCTCCTTCGGTACGGGGGGCGGGGCCTCTGGGATGGTGATGTTCTCAAGGTCGAGGAGGCGGAGCTTCATCTCCATGCTGATGAGAGTATCTAGGTCACTGCGTGTCAGGTCACTGCCCATCTCTCTGCCCAGCAGCGCACAAAGCCCGTCGGTCCAGATGCAGTACTGCTCCGAAAAACATTACATAGAGGAACATACGTGAAGGCTGGGAATAGTGCATCAGTCACAGTAGCTACATGGTGCTATGTAAGGGAGGATACCCAACAAGTTGGGTTCATTAGTTTATTTGAACATCCAGATTCATCTATTTAGTGGTTACACAAATAATACCAAGTCGAAGCTATGTAGTTAAAACAGCATTACTAACTTTTTTGGTTACACGGATATATTATCACCTTATGAAATGCCACCTGATGAATGTAACTCGCTACTCTCCTTTTTAGCTCTGTTTTGGTCTCCACCATCTCCTCAAGGAAATGGAGGATAGGAAAGGAAAGGGCGGTGGGAGTCAGAACGAGGCCAAGACTATGGGGGTTGCCCGGACATGGACAAACAACGAGGGGCCCAAGGGACAACGGCTGAAAAACCACGTGCCAAGGCCGGCCTAAAGGTGACAAGTTTGCACCCCTGTTTTAGCTGCTAAATGCTCCCAGTTAGCTAATCTCTAAATTTGTTGCTCTGCTTTTTGGTATTGGACAGGTGCCGTACTGTAGATTTTTAATTGAAAATAGCTGCCTACTGCAGCTGGAAGGGTAGTTGATGAAAGCTGGTGAGAGTGAACCAAAACAGTACAATTATGGGCCAGAAAGCCAAAACAATCTGAAAAATGCTAAAATGATCCTTAGAGCCGGATAGAAGTGCAGAGTCAGGTGATAATCCTCTGTGGGCTCATCACTTAAAGTTATAATTATATATATATTTAACCCACTGTTCAAAGGATAATTGAATAGTGCAGCTTTAAGCCTCACTGTTGCTGAGCTTACCTCATACTTGTTGGGTGCAACAAAATTGAGTGTCTCATCGGGATCATAGAGGACAGAGAAGGCCAACTCCAGCACCTCCTGAGAGAAGCAAACAAACATACTCAGTGACGACACAGTGAAAAAAAACAGCCAGGTGACTAGAACGATAAAAAATTAAAATAATATTACCTTGTTTTGTTTCAGAGCACTTTTTTCTTTCATATGAGGGCAGTCCTTCCCAGTCACCACAGACTTGATGTCGGAGACGGGGACTGAGACGAATATAAAAGGGGAGTTTATTAAGGTCAGCCTGCTGACAGATATGGTGTGATCTGCTAGTGAATGTGTCATTGTGCGTGCAATGAAAGGTTTATGAGTTGGGAGATGGAGCCACTTGAGGAAATAAAGGTGTCTTACTCTTGTCACTGAGCAGCTCAAAAGGCACTTCACCCTGAGGTGACTCGTCGAGGTCTCCATAGTGCAGCACTTTGTGATTCAGTGAGAGTCTGCAGAACCAAAACTTCTCTACAAAAGAGGAAGGGAACACAATGTTGAGCTGATAATCTAACAGCAGTGGCAGAAAACAGCAAAGTGATTGTATTGATACTGTATGTACCTTGCCTTCGGCGGTTCCCCAGCTTACGGAAACAGCTTCCCTCACACAGCCGGTTGAGTCGCTGCTGCTTGATGAGCTCCAGGATCTCGGGCTGAATTCTCTCCCGCAGCTCACTGGAGGACAAACACAGCATGAGCACCGGAGACAAACACACGCAAATGTGTATCATACTATACACTCTACTATTCTTTATATTTACGACAGACTGACATGATGGGAGGAGACTGGAAGTCGTCCTGGCTCATCCTTTCTGACTGACGCAGACGCAGAATCTCTGAATAGTTGAGGCCTCGCAGTTTATTCTTCAGCTGGTCTAAAGATGATGGCTTCATCGCCAGAGCCCTGGTGATCTGCTCACGGACCACTTGCATCACCTGCTCAGGGTTTAAGCACACAAATGAGTGCACACAATGAGTCAGTTGGCGGATCTACCGTTTTCAGATCAACCTGGTTTTTAGTGTACCGGGAATACTGTTAAAGTTGTAATTCACAGAACTGTTAATTTATCACTGAGAAATTCATTCTGACATATTTCCCCATTGAAAGGCATGAATGTTAAAAATATACAGTATACTAGATGGTCCCAGGTATTCAAGAGATTCCTCGTCCACTTAAATAAATGTCTGTATGAGCAGTAATTGATTTGAATGTGATCATCTGTAGTTTGACTTGAAACAGACAGCATTAAGGATATAACTGTAATTACATTAAATAAAAATGCATTTTTAAAACCAAAAGCCTTTCAAGGAGTGGGAAGCTCACTCACACAACAGAATACAGCAGCTACAGTAGTTTTTAAATGTACTTGATACTGAGCAAATCCCAGTATGATTCCTTACTGCAGGATTGTTAGTTATGTAGTTCATTCATTCATTCATTTATTGAGCACTTCTCATTTGGGTGCTTCACCTCTTTTTAAATTAAAACAGCTTCAGGCAGATGCAGCAAATCCAAACAATTTCAAAGTAGAGAGAATTTTATTCTATATCAAGTTCAGTATTATAAATATCTTATATATACTGTGTCTGTTAGGGGTGTAAGAATACATTGAAAATATTGAGTATCGCGATATTAAATGTTGTGATACTGTCAATTCTCAAAACCACTGCAGCGATTTTTAACTAATAGTTTACATGCAAAGATGAACTCTGTCAGTTCTTTATTTCGAGATGCGCCCTCTCCGTGCATGAGCCCTATTAAAGTAGTGCTATGATGGATGTTACAGCAACTGTGATAAATGCAAAAAAAAAAACTTAACTTCTTTTTACTCAGATTTCATGCATATGGTGGCCATTATATGGTGACAGCTATTATTGCAGTTCAACATATCACAATATATTGAATCGTAACCCCTGTATCATGATAAGTATCATACCACCAGATTCTCGCCAATACTCAGCCCTAATATCTGTGAGGTCTGGATTGGGAGGTGAGTGCACAATAAAAGTTGGGCCAATGTAAACATACTGTATATATGTACTGTATATTAATATGAATGTGTTAAAGATGACTATGAGAGCACTTTATTTTCTGACCTTATTGAAGTCCTCAGCTGTGGCCCTCATCTCCTTCCAGGTTTTATTAAGTAGCTGGATGCAGACACAGAAGAACTCCTCCCATGCCCGGTCATGAGTGAAGAACATGGGGTGGTAATCGTTGCAGCCCTCATTAGCTACACAGAAGGAAAATATTTCAATTTGTAACAAAAAACAAAATGTTTAAATAAATAGATAACTTACACTAAAAGTTACACCTCTCTTCAGATACAGATCTACTTACGTAGCTCTCCAACTTGGAGGATCTCGCACAACATTCGAGTGAGCTCGATGGCACACCGGCCAAAGGGACACTCGTGCTTGTCCTCACGGCTGCTGTTCTCCAGCACAATCTGTCACAAGTGAGAAGACATGTTGGATCAGGCTGACTTTTCCACCTCAGTGAGATGAGTGAAGTCATGCATGAGGCCAAAACTAACCCTGATGTACGTGTCCTGGTGAACCTTGGCAAGGTACAGCATGTTGTCCAGAGCCAGCATTCCCGGAGGAGTCTGGGTGAAGTCCATGGCCGGATTCACATGGTTCTTTATGTGAAAGAGAAATAACGTAAGCCAAGAGAGTGTTTCTATTTAAATCTAGTCATACAGCTGGTTTTCCAAGTATTACAGAGGAATCTGAGATCTGTAGTGGAGACTCACAGTGAACCCCAGCATCTTGTAGTCCTTGGTGTACATGGCCTTTCTCTTTTCTGTACCAGTGGGGTCATTTTCTCCATCAAAAGCAATCCTACGCAGCTCAAAGATGATGTCTCTCTGAGCCTGAACCACAGGAAGTAAACAGGTTATCAGCATAAATAGTGACACTTTTAACAATATAGCAGCAAAATAATGATTCTTCACTTTTTTTTAAATTAAAAAATCTAAAATTGATCCGATTGTTCCTGTCTGTAGAACTTTCTCATTTACATAGTTTTTGCATGGCCACATCAACACTGTAAATAAGCACCAATTGGGAAAATATTCATATTCTAGTTCACGTTTTACACTTAAAGCACAGTGGACACCCAACTGCTGAGAGAAGGCTGTCTCAAGGATACAGATCACAGTTTGATTCACCATGTTGTTTATGTGACCATACCATGGATGATTTCTTATTGAGGCAGTCAGTCAATTAAAATAGCTCTTCACAACTAATCGCAAATTAATCTCACATTTTTTATTTGTTCAAAATGTACCTTAAAGGGAAATTTTTCAAGTATTGAATACTCTTATCAACAAGGGAGTGGGCAAATATGCTGCTTTATGCAAATGTATATATTTATTTGTCATTGGAAATCAATTAACAACACAAAATAATGACAAATTTTGTCCAGAAACCCTCACAGGTACTGCATTTAGTATAAAAAAATATGTTCAAAATCATAACATGGCAAAATCAAGACCAACAGGCAACAACAGCTGTCAGTGTGTCAGTGTGCTGACTTGACTATGACTTGCCCCAAACTGCATGTGATTATCATAAAGTGGGCATGTCTGTAAAGGGGAGACTCGTGGGTACCCAGAGAACCCATTTTCATTCACATATCTAGAGGTCAGAAGTCAAGGGACCCCTTCGAAAATCCAGTTTCTAGTTTTCCTTGCCAAAATATAGCACAACTTTAGAGCATTATTTAGCCTCCCTCATGACAAGCTAGTATGACCTGGTTGGTACCAATAGATTCCTTAGGTTCTAGTTTATGTGACTTGACACAAGTATCTTCACTTTATCTAAAAGTCACAAATTCTCTTAATAAGCTGATGAAATTAGCGGCTTTTGTTTTCACGCATTATCATCATAACAACTTTGGCATATTTCTGACATTATTCTACGTCTAAAAGTCATTTGTTGTATTTCATTTATCACGTGGAGAATATATTAACAGATGACCTGCCAAACAGAAATTTCATTATCTAAACTTTTACCTGGTCATTGGGATCCATTTTGGTCATCATTCGTTCTTCCAAAAGGTTGAAGGTCAAAACCTGCAGCACATACAGCTGATGTGCCATTTCTGCTTTGATTGGTCGATTTCCTCTGATAACATGCTGATAAAAGAAGAGCAATACATTAAGAGCAAATCAAGTCACACGGCACAAAACAAATCTAAAAAAAATAACTGAAAATTTATTGGGAAACTAAAGGTTGTCTGTAACTCAAGACAGAAAGCTGATAATGCTAATCCTGTTTATAGACTCATGATGTGGCATCATGAAACATACGCTGACAGTCCAACAGGTAACCAGGTCTCATTAACACACAATGCTGGAGCTGCTCTAGGATGCTTCCTCGCTCCAGGGAGCAGGAGTGCAGCATCTTGCTCACTGACATTTGTAGCCAGATCAGTCAGGCACTTCCAGAGGAGTCGGTGCCAAAAGGAATCATTTACAGAGCAGATTTGGTTTGACTTCAAGGACTTCATGCCATATCGCATTTGCTGGTTCTCTCTCCCAGCTCTGCAAGTGAGTAAATCTTGTCTCTCAATTGGTGGCTCCTGGGATGAAACCTCCATCCCCCAAAACGACCACCAAACCCCAGCATAGGATAGCCTCAAAGAAGGCTGAACAGAAATATTTTGTATATAGAATGTTTTAATAGCCACTAATTTGAGACACAACCTCTGTGGGAACTGCTCAAATCCTGCGTTCACACCTGAAAGCTTAATAGCCAGTAAAGCAGAGCATTACCGCCAGAAATACTTTAAAACTTTCATTTCGGGCTTGCTACTCACATTAAGAATGATGGATCGCAGGTGTTTCTGAGCCAAAGTGCTTGCCATTTCCTGAGGGTAAAGAGATACATTATTCCAACACACAGCGCAGACGAGGGAAGATGCTTTATCACACAGCAGTAAATGGGAATTTTAAACAACTACTGAAATGCAGCAGCACTCTGAAGCTACATTTCCATCGCTGGTTTGAAATATTTGCCCTTCACACCTTCTGTAAAACATGACAACATTTTCAATCTGTCAAAACAGTCTGTCTGCTGCTGCAGCAAGCTCTACCTTAATTTGCATGGATTATGCAGTGGCTGTCCGTGACATAGAAAGAGACAGGGAGCGAAGGAGGAGAGGGGCTGTGGGGTGGAGAGGACGCTATGAGATGCTGAGGGATGTGTACTCACAGTGAGGTGCTGCTCCAGCGGGTTAGTATACTCCTCCTACAGGTTGAAGGGAGGGAGGAGGGACGTGGGTGTAACAGTGATGGAAACAAAGAGCGCACACACATGGACAATGAGATACAGGGATACATCACCGGCAAAGCAAGCAACGAAATAAGAACATAAAACAACATAATACCAACGTCAAGTAGTCACGACATGGCCTACATGCTTGATCAGATGACCACGCATTGATTGGTTCATCACACTGGTTTTGAAAGGATTTAAAAAAAAAAAAAAACAAAAACAAAAAAATAACACGATGAGCTGTAAAATTCTATCACTCCAGAGAGGAAAACATGATCTTTAAACCACCAATTGTGCATGAAATTCACTGCGGTGTCCTGGTAGCTCCCTTAGTGGAGATGTTTATCATGTAACCTTTATCTGTCGAAAATTTTATTCACTGTAGAAATAAACTGGAGAAAACTCCTCAGTAATGGTATAATGTATTGGACTGTGCTACACTGCTGCCAAACCAATGCATGATTTTAAGGATTGTTTTCACTTCATTTGAAAACTATTAAAGAAAAATACACAGAAATCTAAATTTGAAAGAGTATCTCCACTGTAATGTTAGCACTGTTAGTGTGAACACTGCGTGTCTCTCTGCTGTATTTATCTCAAAAGAACTGACTCAGTTCGCCCTCCAGTGGTCAACAACAGCAGCTGGAGTTGAATGCATGTTCAAGGACGACTATCTGAGCATACTGTGTGCGTCATATTGCCCTCATACAACCCTCAGTAAAATTAAAGCAAATACTCCCCCTCCTCTAACCCTCCGCCTTCATACCAACTCTTTTGCATTTTTCATCAGCACTTTCAAAACTGAGAGAGGATTTTTTTTTGAAGACTTGTGATTTGAGGAACTTTTGCATTTGGAATATAAATATTTTACAATATTAATATTTTCAGTCTCAATTTGACCTAAATTAAATGTAAAGTGGTGATTTACAGATAAGATACTGAAGCAAATACAACTTTCAGTCAAACAAAGTTGTGTTTCATGGCAAAGTTTTGTTGGATACTGAAAATCAAAGAGTTTTGTTTGTGATAGATAAACAGATTGGAGAGATCTTGGCAACAAAAAAAGATGTCTGTCATACATTTTTGTATATTTAGTTGATGAAATGAAAATAAAATTTGAGTTAGATGCACATGTATGGTATTTAAATTATAGTTTATGATGGTGATCAGACTGTTGAAATTAACAATATTTTTATTGTTTTATTAAAGTGAGATTTTGTCGTGCTGTAGGATGTAATGAATGAGTTTCTACTGTTCAGTTCTTGCTCTTGTTCCTTGTTTTCCTCCACTTTAAGTCCTGAGATATTATCCTCCAGGGCTGCAACCAACATTTTTTTTTATGGTGGTTTAATCTGTTGATTATTTTGTTAAATAATAAATTAGTTGTGTGATCTACAAGGATGGCATCATCAAATGGCAAAGATATTCAGTTTACTGTCACTGAGGCTAACCATAAAATATTCACATTTAATATTGGTTATTAATTTGATAGTTGACAACTAATCGATTCATCAGTAAATCATTGCCGCTGTATTATTGTCTAGGTCTAGACAGGCTTTAAAGTGTTTTTCTATGTTAAAATGGCAAAAATACAGAACGCATACTAATCAAACTATAACATGGAGGACCATAATTATAAATGAGACACACAAGACAAGTGATGACGTATGAAACGGGATGAAACACTGCAGTGTGCTAGTGGTGCACTGTGTGAGCTGGGACAGAAGTTATCACTGCAGGGTGAGTGGAGCTCAGACAGATGAGACATGATGACAGTGATGAGTAACATGCTGGACAGACATCCACAGAAGCACTTGCTGCACACTTGCTACAAAGCTATTTCAGAATCTGTTTGGGATGTCTCTGACTCTGATAAACAGACCTTCATGTTAAATTTTCATATATTTGAATGAATAATCTTTCACGCCACCATTGTTAAATCTCGCTAACACTGGCCAGGAGTCATTTAATCATCTCAGTGGATTATTACACACTCTACTCTCCATCATAAGCACATTGTGAAGCATGTCATATAGTGCACCACTGGCTGGCATCAAGTCCAATCCTTGAGTTTAACAGAAATAACCACTCTTCACTGAATTTAGCTGACGAATGAATCCTTAATTATTGTCTTTTGCTCAGATCCGATCCATGTTCTTTGTCTATTTGGCACAAACAGTCATCCTTCATCCTTGGTCTATCTCGCCGAGCTATTCTGAAATAACTGCAGCATAACAAATGTGCAAACTTCAAAGAAAAGTGAGTATTATTTTGAGTGAGTGTGTCATTACAGCCATGGCTGTCAGACAGAATCATGACAGCTGGCAGACAGACGTCTCATTCATGAGATTAGCTTTAGTAAGTAACCCACTGCTGCAGCCAGAGTGAGGCAATATCTGCAGCTCTGACACCAAAAGACATGCGGCTATTATGAATAAATGTCAGTCTATTATTTATGGATGGCTTATTTTAGAGCGTAATGTGAAGACGGAACATTATTAGTATTCTAGTTAAGTCTATCTATTATGCACATTCAGTCCTCTTCACTAATGCAGCACACTGACCTGCCGTCTGTCCTCTGGAGCCTTCAGGAAAAGGGCGTTGATGAGGGCGATGGCGTAGGTTTGGATTTCCTGGTTTGACCTGAAGGAATATCAAGCAACGTAACAACCAGTTAGAAGCATCATGCTCCACACACGTATATACATAGAGAGTTCAAGCTAAAAGAAAACAACTACACTAGATAATAATTCATCTTACTTTTATCGCTAATACTACTTGGGATGGGTGCAGGATTTTTAGCCCCTCTTTCACGCCAACAATTTGAAAAAACTGTAAGCTTATATATATATATATATATATATATATATATATATATATATATATATATATATATATATATATATATATATATATATATATATATATATATATATATAT
The DNA here is from genome assembly GCA_947000775.1 of Pterois miles. Lineage (NCBI taxonomy): Eukaryota > Metazoa > Chordata > Actinopteri > Perciformes > Scorpaenidae > Pterois > Pterois miles. The sequence goes on from CAMQGK010000466.1 coordinate 3,932,885, forward strand.
ATATTACCAGAAAAAGACCAAACCCAATGAATGGATCCTGCTAACAACTATTGCCAAATATTTTTTTCCTCTGTGCCACAGAGCTCCATTGTTATCCAGAAACTATTACAAAACACATCTAAGGGCCACACTGGGTGACATGGTCCATCAATACAATTAACATGGGCTTTTTGTGTTATTTTTAGCAATCTCACATGCACCGACCTGCTGCTCTGAATACTCACTTAGAGCAGCTATTCTATTAACTATTAACTATTAACTTAATTAATAGTTAATTAACTATTAACTATTAGGGGGCAGCAGTAGCTCAGTCTGTAGGGAGTTGGCTTGGGAACCGGAGGGTCACCGGTTCAAGTCCCGACATGGACCAAAAACTGAGTGTGAACTGGTAGCTGGAGAGGTGCCGGTTTACCTCTTGGGCACTGCCGAGGTGCCCCTGAGCAAGGCACCAAACCCCCAACTGCTCGGGGCGCTTGTCAGGAGCAGCCCCCTCACTCTGACACCTCTCCATTAATGCATGTATGTGTGTTTCAGGTCTGCATGTACCATGTCTGAGTTTAACAGAGTGTAAAATTGAATTTCCCGCATTGTGGGACTAATAAAGGTAGATCTTCTTCTTCTTCTTCTTCTTCTTCTTATTCTCAACCAGTGGGCCGCAGAGGTACTGCCAAATGGTTTGATTAAATTAAAATTGAAATTTAAATAATTTATTTTTTGGTGAGTTGCAAGGAAATGTATTGTTATATCTACAGTAAATGTGCTCAAGAATTTACGTAAATAAAAAATGTCATATTAAAATGCATAATTTCAGTGACCAGATACGTTTGAATATCACCACGCCATTTATGAATCATCATCAGGTAGAGACAAACGTGTTTTGCCACTGTTTGCTAACGTTCCCTCAGATGCAGTGACACAAAATGGATCATTTTTTGAAATGAAAACGTGATGTGGGAGACAACCCTACACCAGTAAAAACTCAAAAGTGTATGGTGAGGAAATATGACCTTGAATACATTCAATTTTGATTCATACTGGCAGACAATGATGGATGAGGGTAAGCAGAATATTTATTTTGGTCATTACAGCAAACAATGGCATACTACATATTTATAGCACAGTTTACTCTTCTCCCTTTTTGTCATGTTATGTATTTTTCTCATTTATTTTTTGAACAATCAGAAGTGGGCCTTAAGTTACCAAATGGTGTTTCTGACTGAAGTGCCCAGCTGTTTTAAGAAAATATTTACATGTGACTGTGACCTGTTTTTTAAGGTTTAAGATATCTTCAGTAGGAACCAGTGGAGTCAGGCCTGAGAGCCACGAACAGAATGGAGAAGTAGGAAAGTACTGAGAGACAGACTAATGCCTTCGATAGGGGTCATCTAAAAATCCTGAACTCACCCTTTAAATAGTGCCACGAGACAAATATCATGGCAAATTTGATTTAAGTTACCCCACACTGCAACATTCACTCATCACCCCCCGTATCAGAGTGCGTGACGCCCCTGTGCATGTGTGTGTGCTCACACTTGCAGGTGCCCGATGAGCTGTCCCACGGTGATCTCCTGTGCCACCCGGTGGTAGAGGCTGTGGCTGTTCAGGACCATGCTCTCCAGGATGGCCAGAGAGCGCTGCAGGATGGACACATCCACCATCGGCTGGTTCACATAGCCTGCAATCTGAGCGAGGAAAGAGGAGAAGACCGAGCAGCTTGTAAAACTTCAAACATTAAAATCACCAAAAGCAGAGTTCCTCCTCATGAGAATGTAAATCTGCAAAAGAAAACTAAATCAAAAGTTCAGAAAGTTTTCAGAAGAAAACCAGACACATACTGTACACACTGAGGGAGCTGGAAATAATGTTGCTAGGCAACTGCACCCACTCATTTCCGGCATGTGGGAAGAAAGGATGGTGAAGTAATTAAATAAAAGCGTACAAATAAAAAGGAATAAAAAAAGACAGACCTTGAAATTTAAAACTGCGTCGATCTGTCCAGTGGGCTCTGTGAAACTAATGTGTCGGATGAATTGCTCTTTTGTTAGAGGGGGTACCTGTTTGATGAAGGAGAGGGAGATCAGGTCCCAGGACACAATGCCGTGATCCATTAGCTCCAAGAAGGCAGTGAGAGTGAAGGCCAGCATTTCACCAAAGCTAAAGGAAGCAAATAGCAGTTAATAAAGGCCTTTTTCACATCAGCTGACCTTGTCCAACTACCCAGAAAATAAAACTTGTAAAAAATAAAAAAATAGAAGTAAAAAATATCATCACTGTCAGAAAAATAGAGTTTGTGCTCACTGGGTGCCACTCTCAACAAGACGTGCCAGCGTCCCAATGCCCTCCATATTGATGAACTCTGCGGCAAAGGTTGGGTCTGCGGACAGCTTGGCGAGCTCTTTTAGAGCCTCCAGGCGAGCGTCAATACCATGAGACTGGATCCTCTCCAGGAGCTGACGAGCAGCGCGAGCCTGTTGGACACAATGACCATCACTTTCATGGTGAGCTATCAATCAATTCAAATATTTATTTATTTTTAATCACATGGTTGCCCATAGCTAATCGTGATTAATTGTAAATTAAATGCAATTTTTTTTATCTGAAAAAAATGTACCTTAAAGGGAGATTTGCCAAGTATTTAACACTCTTATCAACATGGATGTGGACTAATATGCTTTCTGTATGTACAGTATGCATATTTTTATTAATAAAAATAAATTAACAACACAAAACAATGACAAATATTGTCCAGAAACCTTCACAGGTACCGCATTTAGAATAAAAAATATGCTCAAAATCATAACATGGCGAACTCAAGACCAACAGGCAACAACAGCTGTCATTGTGTCAGTGTGCTGACTTGACTATAACTTGCCCCAACCTGCATGTGATTATCATAAAGTGGACATGTCTGTAAAGGGGAGACTGGTGGGTACCCGTAGAGCCCATTTACATTCACATATCGTGAGGTCAGAGGTCCAGGAACTCCTTTGAAAATGGCCATGCCAGTTTTTCGAAGCATTATTTAGTATCGTCTTTCGACCTTTAAAACTAAACCTCTGAAATATCGATTTCGCAAATTGCATTAATGTGTTAAAGAAATTAGTGGCATTCAAAGAAATTTGTGTAATGCGTTATTATCGTGTTCACTTTGACAGCCCTACTTTAATGATAAGTTTACCACTTACCCATCCAGTCACTGAATTATGATTTAAAGGTTATGCATCAGGTCATTTTTAACCACGTAAAAGTACTTGTGAAAGGTCTGTTGTATTTGTACATTCGGTTGGTTAGTATTTGATGCATTGTCAACATACTACAGTCTACTAACTGTTTAAAGTACTAACTGTTTAAATTACAAATGTTGTCACCCAACACGAGGTGCCAGAGCTTAACTTTTTGTATTTCTTTTTCTTTTTTTTCCAATTCTTATTTTTATTTTAGTTTTTAATAACGTTTTCATATAAACAGCTAAGTTGCTTCCAAATTTCCAATTAATCACAAAGTATTAAAAAAAAAAGCTCGGAGCAAAACAAAAATAATAATAACATCCCTTTTAGTTATGCATAAAAATGTCTGCATTTCAAGGAAACTTGTGTGTTGAAAGAATTTGTTGAGACTACAATCTAATGCATGAATAGCAGTACACATGATTTATGTAATGACAGGTGGGTCTGGAGTGTCACTACAGCTTCATCTCAACATGCTTACCGAAGCCTGTATGACATAAATTTTTCCTACCTTTGTCTGAAATATTGTTTTGTGTTTAGATGACTATGAAAGGCTAGCAAGAGAACTTCAAAATTAAACCTGAAGGGCTCTACTGATGGGAATCTACACACAGGGTATGAAAAAATGTACGGCTACCATGAAAGGTGAAAGTTGAACCAGGAAGTCGATCAACAAAAAGTTGTAATAAATCTGATTTACTCTTTAAACAGCCTAGTGCACACACTGCGCTGAGCAGCACCTAACTGTGAATGTTTTGGCGTTGAGGACACGAGGTGCACCCACAGTGCTTTTGGGAGGAAGGGTGGGATTAGTAAGAATATATTATCATACATTATTATCAACCATGGCAAATCACATTAACCCCTTTCAGCCTTTTAAAAGCAATGCCCTCCCACTATTATGTGCTCATGGTCAGGTTATAAGTACAGAGTACAGACAAGAGAGGCTTCAGAAGAAACCTTTTCGGGTTACTACAAAATAAGAATTAGAAAATTGAGCGGGGAGCTAAAATACACACCAGTCACTGTCACAAATAGCTCACTCTATCTGTTTTCACCTTTTTTTTTATTTTAAAGAAATTACAATTTCAAAACCCCCTAATAAAGACACAACTGAACAGAGATAAGCAAAGCTGACTCACAGGTGAAATGGCTAATCGAAGGATGGTCCCGTTCTTGATTTCACCACGGCTCTATAAGATAATGAAGGAAGAATGTTTCTATATGTTCAACACTATTTTACAAAGCCATCATCACAAGCTCAGGGAGAAACTAGTGAAGCTCACCTGCTCTGTGATATAAAGCTGAGGACCGTCAGCATAACGCAGAGCAAACTGCTCTGAGCCTGATAAAGACCAGCTGAGGATGAGGACAGAGAGAAATGAGATTTAATAGTTTTAACTGTTACATAGCAACTACAGAAGCAGTGGGACTTGTTTTAATGCAGCATACTGTAGTATGCATGAACATGTTGTTGAAAGTCACATTGTTCCCTCCAGCAGTTGTATTTACACAAAAACCGAGAGATTGTGGAGGAGAATTATTCAGTGGGTGTTAACAGTAAAGTGCAAAAAATGTTAAGTTTGAACTGGAAAAGGGAGGCCGTGGGTAGATACAGCCAAGAGGTGGACGGTGAGATAAAAAAATTGCAATATTCATCACGAAAGTACACGACAGGAGAGCAAGTAAAGACAACAGTGAAGCACGAAATCACAGGTTAAGACACAAGTAGACCCGATGACAGATAAAATAAAGAAATAATAGGTTATGTAAGGTATCAACAGACTGTATCTGCGTGATCCACTGTAATGCTGTGATACAACTGAGACAAGACTGGCTGTCACGAGTTTAACAGCTGCTATTCTCTTATTTATTTTAGTCTTACATCATAGACTTGCAAACATTTCATCATTTGGTAATCAAACAGAAAGTTGGAGACAATGAAAATCATCATGAAAATATTCATATTCAACATTCATATGTGTAGGAGTAATGCTTACCCGTCACATACTTCCCGTATTATTGAGGACAAAGGTCTTTTCTGCAAACAGACAAAAAAACATTACAAACGACCATTAAGGTACTTACCTGTTGACTACATAACTAAAACACATTTCAGCATTATTCATACATTCCAAAACAAATTAAAGCCCAATTTACCCTTCAATAATCAAATTACTTTCTAAATGTTTAGCCACTAACAGCTAGTGGAAGGTGAGTTATTAGCGGCAAACTGGAGATGTGTTTAAAGGAACAGTGTGTAACATTTCGGGAATCTAGTTGCATAAATGAAATATATTATTAATGGCTATGTTTTCATTAGTATATAATCACCTGAAACTAAGTATCATGTCTTCATTAGCTTAGAATGGCTCCTTCATATCTACGTAGGGAGTGGGTCCTCTTCACAGAGTCCACCATGTTGCTCAACCATGTTTCTACAGTAGCCCAGAATGGACAAACCAAACACTGGCTGTAGAGAGAGCCTTTCACGTTTTACATAACCTGAAGGCCACCATAGTTCTCTGACACCCTTGTGAAACTGCAGCAATGTGAGCTGCAGAGTGCAGAACAGTACCACCAGCCACCATCTGATTTCCACTGCGGCTAAAGTAGAGATATTATGGTATGGATGCCCTCTGAGCGGGGCAAACTGCGTTACCACGGTTATGATCTCATGTTACTGCAGTCTTGGAAAGGAGAGAGCAGAGGGGAACTCAGCTGGTTGCAATCTGCAACCACACTGCTAGATGCCACCAAATCTTACACGCTGTACCTCTAATGTCACATTTTACACACATACAGACCTGGTCCATCTCGATAAGCTGAGCATTAGCACCAGGCCATTCAATAGCCACCTTTACGATGTCAGCTGGTGGTGGCATGGCGGTATTATCACAGCACCCTACAGAAAAAAAAAAAAGAAGAACAAAGAAATGAGATTAGTGATCAGTTGTTAAAACACTTTTTACTTCAATTAAACTTACAAATATGTGACATAATTGCCATTAAAATAATAAATAATAAATCAGGATTGACCATTCTCTTGTTCAGAATGTCATCCAAGTACTATTTTATTGCTATAACTCCTTATTCTGCACTCCCACAGAATGTCAAAATGTTTGAACGAGTAAAAACATTTTGGGGTTTTCAGTCTGATTATCGATTAACTTGAGAAAAAGATGAACTAAAGGTTATAATCACCTAATGGAGCAGTGTTGAGAGGTCAATCACTCTTACAGCTCTGCTGTAGAAACCGCTGAGTCAGCTCCCCTGTGAACACAGAAACCCACACAGCGGTCGTGTCAGTGCAAAACCTTGTTTTCCTTAAAGCCCAAAAGCTCAGTTTGCTCCATCCATCCCTGCATTTTCTCTCCTCTGAACTGAATCTGTGAGAGAATGGATCAATAGGCATGACTGTTTTACAAAACCACGCACACACACACACACACACACACACTTCGCTTCGCTGCACTTGACATGTCATTATTATTCCCAATAAATATGCCAAATATCTTGACAGCCCCATTATGTTACATCTTTCTTTACCAATTTTTTTTGGACATTTTACTTTTAGGCGTTGAAGCTTGAGGAAATAAAACTGCTTATCGGTGTTGGAGAGATTATAAAATACACAACTTAATATGAAACACAACTCTTTTATGTGGGGACCTATAGTGTCTGACCTCTACATTATCGCCCAATTTTATCACAGATACATATTTGTTGGCGATATATAAACACCAATGATGTGTTTGAGGTCGTCGAAATATCTTGCTCACAATTCTAACAGCCAAATTTAAGGTATAATGCTCTAACAGTTCTCATACTGTATATTGATATAGCTATCAGCCTCAAAACCCCAGTATCGGTCGAGCTCATGAAGTATAAGAAAGAAAACACCATGATAATATTAATTTGTTGTCACAGTGCTGGAAAAATAGGGTCCACAGATTTATTTCAGTGTCCCAAAAGGGGTGGGACAGTTCATAAAATTCACGGTTCGGTTTGGTTCACAGTTTGGGGTCACGGTTTTCGGTTCGGGTCGGTACAGCGATAAACAGTATTTATGGTACAGCAAGGAGGCCAATTTCAATTTCAATTTCAATTTGAACAGTTTTTCATTTATTTGCCAAGATAAGTCAACTGTTTGCCTGAACAACAGTAGACCAGGTTAACATAAGGAACAAGGGCCACTGTGTTATTTAAAAATATTTAATAAATAAAAAACAAATTATAGGCTGAGGTCATCAACAAAAAGGGCATCAGGGCAGCCAGCACTAGACCTTTTTTTAAACAACAGTAACATACAGTATGTTTCTCTATTCCCTGATATTTAAAAATAATAAAAAAAACACAGAGGCTAAGGGCCATCAACATTAAGTGCAGCATAAACCAAACACACTGTTTCAAAACAGCACTGCTCTGTTCAATCTGTTTTCATGTTCTTCTGCAAGAAGATGAGTTTGTCCACATTGTCCACCTGTCTGTAGTCAGAGCTACATGGTCTGTGTTGGACAGTTCTTTCACATTTCCTAATTCCTAACCATATGCTAAAATCCAGCGTCCTCCACAGTTGCTTTAGTTATGTTTTTTGCTGTCTGAGTCGGCATGTAGAAGCTGTTTAAATGCTGCTGGGATCATCATATTGGAAGTATTGCCACTAGCATAAGCCCTGTGTTGCACAGTGCTTACACACAGTTGACATTTTATCCATCTTTTTTTTCCCCGTCACTGTCATACGTAACACCAAATCCATAATGCTCGCACACAGCAGAGCAAAACAATGCTGGTGGTTTTTATTGTGTCCACTCGCCATTTCCTGTCATGTCATTTCGGAATCACAGGTGTTTTCTGTACTTCATCAATGTCTCTGCCAACTGAGAAGTTTGAGAAGGAAGGAGGCTGGGTCACAAGTCATCAACGCCTCAGAGAGTTTGAGAAGGAAGGAGGCTGGGTCACAAATCATGAACACCTCGTATCTTTAGCGCGACAACACATGTGCAGCAAAATCGGGTCCACCCTCGCCGAAACTGAGCCAATAACAATGCACGACTGCAGCTTCAGTTACAATGCACGTGTGATACCTCATATTCCCGCCCGCCTGTGTCCCAGCCTCTTTCCATAGGCCTTGATCTCTAGTGTGACAATAAATGGGGTGAAAAAATACACAATCGGCCCCATAACCTATTTCAAATGAACCAAACGGTACATACACGAACTGAACCATGACTAGCAAACTGAACGGTTCAATTTTTCAACCCGAACCGTGCCCGCCCCTAGTCCCTGGACTTTCTTCACATTTTGCATTTGAGGAATGCAGAAATTAACTCACAAATAAATCACATGTACAGCATGCCCCAAAAAGCTGTGCAGAGACAGCTACGAACAAAATGTCTGGCCATCTGCTCTCAGATTACATTTTAATGCTAACTCTCATGTAGATCACATATTTATACTAATTCAGCATTTACAACTGTTTCATTTATATCATTGCAAAAGCACACTATTATTTAACCACCAACTTTTCCTGCTCATTTTATCGGCCACATTACCTCACCGTAAACACTTTTTACTGGTGCACTGATGGTTATTTGCTCTAAAGTACAAGAGGAAGAGGAACACGGCAGTGAAAGAGACTTCGCTCTCCCTGCTCTGACATGAGCATGAAAAGCTTGCTGACAGACTCTGCTGGTGATTAGAAGTTGGTGGTAAAGAAGAAAAAGGCACTGGTGTTCTCCAAACAGCTCTTTGCATTCAGGGTACAAAACACTTTGTACGGCTTCCAGCTGCTCATTTGAAAATCTTAATCATCACCAGAATGTTTCGGGTGAAACAACCTGAACCAGCCTGAATCAACAACCGTCTTCCCGAGAGGTTCACCAGAGTTGTAGTACATTTCTAGCACTGCAGCAAAGCCTTTGTTTGTCTTGAGTCTATAAATATGCTCACCTGTCAGTTCATCAACAATGGCTCTCATGTCTGACACCGTCATCCTTTGATCGTTCATAAAGTGAGATAACAGTCAGTGCATCATAGCACATTGGCTCCTCATGATGAGGACATCTCAAAGTTGTAATAAAAATTTAAGCTGTGGTATGATGAATAATAAGCACGCCTGAGTCCTTTCATCTCAGTATCTCTGAACCACGGGATCATCGCATCGCATTCTCCACATAATTTGGCACAAAGAGAGAGATTGACAGACTGAGATGGGGTGATGTATATGTGATTAACAAATTAAGTTGGATTCTGCTAATGACACAAAGCAAAAAGTGTCAATTCGACTCAAGGTCTAACCAGCCCTGTGATGGAGAGATTGCTCCACCTCTGCATCTCAAGCAGACTGCCCATCACATGACATGACGCGTGATCTCTCAACCCTTTCTGAAAAGATTGTCCTTGTATAAAAAAAAATACATATTTTGCACAAGTTCTGGTGCTAATCTACACATCTGGCTAAAGATTTCACAATGTTAAGCAGCATTGTTATACAGTTATACAGTTTTCCTGTGTGCCCATATTATTGTGCAGCATGTACTATTAATATGATTTATCATCTATCACTAACATCATAATGCTTACCTTAATAAAGGTTCATCTTATCTTATCTCATGCTTTTTTCATACTAAGAATAATGATAAATTCTATGTCTAAAACCGTGTCACTGTGACGTCACCCTCTGGATTTGCGGACTGCCATTTTGAAGCTTCACGGTTGATATTTTGGCTGTCACCATCCTGGCTTTTAGCCATCGCCATCTTGTTTTTTTGCAACGAGAAGTGACAGGAGAGGGTGGAGCTAAGCACAACTGAACACTGAATAAAACATTTTTAGGCGACCAAAAAGGTTATAATTAACTTTCAAGAACTGAAAACACACTGTGAAATGGTTAAAGTTGTGAAACCACGGACAACTCCCAGACCGTTCAATGTTGTGGTAGAGACCTGTCAATCACACCCTAATGCACACCACGCTTTATGGTCTATTTGACTGTAAATGGGACCATAATTTACTAAATGAACATCATGCTGTATTGATGAAGACCTGAAACTAGCGACTGAAACATAAACTCATGTTTACAGTGTTTACTGAGGTAATAAATCAAGTGAGAAGTAGGGTCATTTTCTCATACTTTCACTATCTGTGAAATGACTGAATGTAGTTGAAAATGAAAGTTTAGGTTTGACTTCTCAGTATTATCTCACCAAAATTTCCTCACCTGACTTCACTAACGTCCATGTTGCTCTGGCTACTAAACAAGCTGGGGGTGTTGCCTCAATCTCCTCAAGTCTATTTTCAATTTAACCCTAAAATTTGCTATAAAATTCAACTCATTTGAGGCTTTTGAATTATCTCCATCAAGTATGAATTGCTTTGTAAAACAAAGCCTTTCTACTGCATCTTGACTTGATCCTATCACACAGGATGAAGTTTCTGCTCGGACTGTGTCCCCTGTCACATCTGTACTGAGATCACTTTCTTATCCAATTTGAAGCAACACTAGCCTGTCCTTGTAATGTTGGTGCTGCCACTTGTCACACTGGTCCGTCAACTTGAGCGATTGCCTGTAGTCCTGGCTCCTTTCACTGCAGTGACAGGACCTGTCAAAAATTGTATTAGTGACCTAAACACAGCCCTTTCTAATCTTCTGGGCTCAGCTGCACTTCTTTCTACTAAAACAAGATTATCAGAGAGATCCCGAATTTCCCTCTGGGGATTAATAAAGGTTCACCTTATCTTTGTCTTATCTTATCTTAAACCCTGGTTTAATGATGAAACACATGCCTTTAAGCAGGCCTGCAGCAGATTAGAACGCAAGTGGTGTAAATAAAAAAAAAATCGTTTTAGTGTTCTACTTCTTGTAGTACAAGTGTGTATTGAATTACAAACACACCCTGTACACAGCTAAAGCAGCCCATTAATCTCACTTTATCTGTGACAATAAACACAATCCAATGTCTTTGTGACACTGTAGCCAAAGACACCCTAAATCAGCCATTTATTAGCTGCTCACCCTCACCGGCTCACAACTTTTTCAATTTTTTCTTCAGCAAAATAGATGAAATGTGATACAAACTTGTCTGCAGAGCAATATGCACATATTGAATCCAAGATAGTTTCTGTCCTTACAAATTTTGAGACTACCTTGGTCATCTTGAGACCTCTTTCTCTCTGCTGATGCCTCATTCCAGACGTTTTGGATCTAGATCTTTGTCCTCCATAAGATTCAGCCTCTCCTGTTGTCTCTCTCTCCCTCTGTGTAAACGATGTGCTTGAGCTTTGCCTCTTGTGTGTTTGTGTCGTCTGTCCTCTTTCTAAATCACCATGGTGGGGAGGAGGTCGTGAGGTTCAGGATGTGTTTGGTGCCGTGACACCAACTTCCTTGACGTCCTCCCTGATCCATATTCTCCAATATGTTTATAATCAATCTAGAATTTTGTTATCTTGATTGTCCATAATTTAATGTTTGTTTATTCTGTACACACATATTCATGTCTGTCCGTCCCGGGAACTGTCCGTCAGTTACTCTTCCTGAGGTTTATTGATTTGTTTCCTCGTTGAAACGGTTCTTATGGGAGTTTTTCCTTATCCAAATGAGGTTTAGGGACAGAGGGTGTTATATGCTGTAAATATTGTGAAGCTCTCTGAGGCTAATTTGTGATACTGGGCTATATTAATAAAATTGACAGGACAAATGAGCCAACATGCAAAGAGTCCTTGAGCTGACAGACTTGCAATTAGAGTTATAAACTATACCTGAGCTTCTCCTGCTATGATTTTTTTGGTGGCTCAGTACAGGATAGAACAGAGATGCATGCTGATGGCAACTGCAAAATTAAAAGGTCCCATATGCTCTTTCTCAGGTTCACACTTGTATTTTCTGTCTCTTCTCCAACATGTCTACACGCTGTAATGAAAAACGGGAGTCTCCTGGGAGAATTGGGAGGGTTGGCATGTATGATTTGAAGGCAAAGTAAATATTGTAGATTTGTGACATCACAAAATCACAGAAATCCTGACAGCTCATTTCAAATGCAGTTTCTGAATACGGGCTGCGTGTATTTCTCTGTGGATCGATACTTCAACGCTATTTATAAAACGTGGACCTGCTTTATAATAAAAAAAAGCGAATGAAAATCTTTTGTACAAAAACTTTGTACAATATGGGTCCTTTAAGTGATGGCAGCTGTTTTCTGTCCTTCACCCTGTCGTTGTGCAGCCCCGCCATCTGACAGGCTACATGAGCCTACCGGGTACCGGGCTGCTGTACTGGGAGCTTTTAACGGAAACTACTTAGCAACAGTTATTTGGCTGCACGCGCTGCGGTGGTAGCATAGCAACAACTGCGAAGGAGCTCCGGCAGCCTGAAAAGAAAAATCCCCCGTGTGGTCTGAGCTGCGTCTCAAAAGACTCACAACTTCTTCTGTCCCCCCGCCACCAGCTACTTTTCACCGCGACCCGGATGTTTCTGACGCCATTTTACTATTCTTATAATGTGGTTAGGGGCTTCTGTCTGTCTGGGCTGATTCAGATAAAACAGTCACACACGTAGGCTGCGAAGCGCCTAACTTTTATGATAGCTAGTTGGCTAACGTTAGTTGAATATGCAGGGGCGCCCCCTCTGGTTATACGCTGCTTATTAGGGGATGAGTGGAGGAAAAACAGCTTCCTTTATCCCCTTCTCGTGAAAAGATTAGTCAATTAAGACAAATGTACAGTCTTTTAGCATGAAACGCGATAACAGTCATCCGCCTGCATGCTGGGAGGCGGACCGTCGGTTGACATCTGTTAGCTATCGCAGACGTTTAGTCACTGTTAATACCGTTAATAGACGTCAGAAACTTGTAAAAAGGTGTAAGGCCTGATTAAAGGTGATATATCAGGCTGGGCTGAGGCTATGGTAACGCTGTCTGAAGTGTAACCACGGGGAGCTCACACACTGATGCAGCAAAGGCATTTAACGTTAGGGAAATCAATCACAACTCGTGATAATGTCGGTATATTAACACGGGCAGCGCTACTTGTGGCTATTCTCTGCGTGAAAGTGACAATAAAGAGCAAACTCACCCGCTATTACAAACAGTGGCAGCGTTATTTCCTCAGAGGGCGGCCAGTGTTATTCAGTCATCCAGCCAGTCTCTGCTCCTCCATTGCAGTCATGGTGCAGCCTGTCTCCCGGCGCCGGTCCGGCTCTTCCGATGATGTCCTGATGCTCTCTGGCTCTACTTTGAAACGACTGTATGGTTTTACTGAAGCCTGCTGCTTCTGCTGCTAATGTCGACGTTTGTCCGCCTGTGCCGGGGCCATGAGTGATGATGCTCTGTGTCCCTCTCTCTTTCTCTCCTGTGAAATACTTTTGGAGAGGAGACACATTTCCACGCCTTGTAGGCGGGACACAATGTAAATGTCACAGTCTGCTAATGAGGCAGGTCCTTCAGCTCCTATTATTTGTGCACAATCAAAATAGCATCTTCCTCAAACCTCAGATTAGACAGTTGTCATGTGGGGATCCATGTATTAGTGTTTTTACATCCTTTTTAGAAATCAGACTCTGCGTTCACACTGTCAGTTCATTTGAAAGAGGACTCAGTTCTGTTTCTGGTCCACTTCAGCTCTAATGGGCCTCAGTCCTCTTTCTGTTCACACCATAGTTTCTCTGGATGGTTTTTACTTGCCCTGCAGGCCAAATGAAACATTAAGCGCATAAACATGAGCGGTGTATATGGAAAATGGAGCACTTTCATCGAGTTGCTACTCAAGCTTGGAGCGTTTAGCCTTCTTCACGACAAGCTAGTATGACATGGTTGGTACCAGTGGATTCGTTAGGTTTCATATGATGGCAGAGATCTACTCTACCTTTAAAAATGAGTCGTCGTTAATATGTTAAAGAAATGAGTGGCATTAAAACAAATTTGCGTTAATGTGTCATTATCGCTTAAACTTTGATGACCCTAATTTTAGTCTAATTTTTAGGCCAGTTAATATTCATCAAATATTTTTTTCTCGATTTAAAATACTGTATGGTTGGAGAGCCCCCACATTAAAACATGGCATGTTATACAACAAACATGTACAGTAGTGTAGGATCATGCACCCACTTGCTTAAGGTCCTTTGTTGAATGATACATAAATGACTGATTATTTGCAGCACTCGTTCCCAGGTACAGGGAGGAACTGCAGATGTAATAAAAAAATACTTCCTTATTGGATCGATAACATCCGTTTTCCCATTTATTACAGAATAGAGTATTGACCAGCAACATATTATTTTCCCAAACAAACTGGCCCATTATTTAACAAACTCTTACCCAAAGCAGCCGTTCTCCCTAACATTTTCATTTCACTGAAGAAAACTTTAATCAACTTAACCATGTGGGGGCGGAGTGCTAGTCTGTAGGGAGTTGGCTTGGGAACGGAGGGTCACCGGTTCAGTCCCGATATGGACAAGAACTGAGTGTGACTGGTGCTGGAGAGGTGCCAGTTTCTTCTTGGGCACTGCCGAGGTGCCCCTGAGCAAGGCACCAACCCCCACTGCTCGGGGCGCTTGTCAGGAGCAGCCCCCTCCTCTGACATCTCTCCATTGTTGCATGTTTGTGATGTGTGTGTTGGGTTGCAGTACCGGTATAGTTAACAACAGGTGAAAAATTAATTCCCTGGGGACTAATAAAGGACTATCTTCTTCTGTGTGTCAAGTTTCTCTCCTGAATAAGGTCAACAGCGTTCACGGCACAATACATTTTTATTGAACACAGAAACCATGTGTACAGGTAAAATATCCACAGCCTCGACTGAGTGTGTAACACTGGCTCACCTCATGGGATGGCTGCTGGTGAAGGGGCAAGCAGACAACTGCACTTAAATTCACTGAGGAAAATCAAACGACAGCCGAATGCATTTAGCTCCACGTTACATCTCATGCATGACATCAAAAATAGTATTTCTGACATAAGTTTCATCAACAAACACAGACACACCCAGTCTCAAATGTTCAACAGGCACAGACACTGAGCTAAACTGCTGCTCTGGAAAGTTTAGAATTAGCTTCAGATTACATTGGGTTTATATATATATATATATATATATAAAAAAAAAAAATCATCACCTTATATCAGGATCAATTGGATGCATTTCAGTCAATAACACATTCTGCACTTTATCCATGAATCAACTGTACCAGTAAACCCAACTTTCACCAATAAAAAAGTCAAAACTATAAGGTCTTTTATAGATTTCAGACAAATGGCTGTTCAAATAGTTCCCCTTTTTAAACGTGAGCTATCACAGCGCAAAGGCTTCCATTCATTTCCTGGCATTTTCTATGTTTCCTGTCATGCAATCATGAAATAAAAATTAAAAAAAACAAGATAACTGACATGATTCAGTAGGGAAGGCTGAGGGTAAGAATATATATTTGATGGTAGTTTACATGTACACCTCACTGCATCGGACACACAAGCAAACTGACATCAGTATCAACAAAGAGCAGTCACAGCTGTTTTTAAACACATGACCATACATGAATACAAACGTGACTGCAGAGGCCCAGCGACATAAATATTCCAGGAGTGATGATATTTTTTTACATCATTGCATCGTCACTGAGAACACGCCAACGCTGTAGACCTGTAGTTTTGCTTTGACACACTTCCCTCAGAAAAGACTAAATGAGCCACAGCTGTAATATTATAAGGTCTACAGCAAAACAATGTTGAGAGGTTCAAGGAAAAAAAGGCATGTTCAAAAACTCTGCTGTAAACTGAAGACCTGGTAGAGGTAGGAAATGGGCATGGAATAAAGTTCCCAGGAATTAGCCTTCACATTAAAACCTGTGATGAAATCGGATTTTTTACCAATCATGAAGCCCAATGAGTACTGCCTATAGAAGTACATCAAAGTGTCATAACACCCAAATAAACAGCAATCCAGCAGCTTTATTGCACTGGTAGACTGCTCTGTGAGCAGTTAATAATTGAAGGTGCTAAATACCAGACTGGGAGCATTTCTATTGCCTCGGCACGGCTCTTAACATGGCAGCTTGTAGCTAATGGTGCTAACAGGGGAAACAATGGTAACACTGCTGACAGAGCTAACGGTGTTAACCTGGGGGGGCGACCAGAGGGTGGATGCTATACTTCCATGACAACAACGTCGACTGGGATGACGTTATCAGCTGTAACCGCCGTATGAGAGCAGTGCAGAGCAGCGGGCATGAGCTAGCCAATAGGGCATGCTCACATGCACTAACAGCATGCACAGCTCGGCCTGGCTATGTCAACAAAGCACAGAGAAGCTCTGATTACAACACACACAGAGGGAGAGTGACTTCACTGCTGCATTACTCCTCTATATCTTTAATAGTTGTTTGATGCTATATTAATGCTCTGAATATTGAATTTAGCACCTTTAACTATTGATCACACACACACTAAACCTCAAAGAATTAGGTGCAAACTAAGGATGTTAAAATGTCTTCTGATATTAGTTAATAATTCATCTGTTAAATAAATGTAGGCATCATCTCTGAGGACTGGGCATGTGTAGGTTATTACATGTACAGGCAAATTAAACTCTACAGTCATTTACAGTATGATAGCTATAACAGCTTATGTTATAGGGGATTAAAGGCCACATAGGGAAGTTAGGTTCTGCAAAATTTCTAAACTTCAACAGCTCATTTGAATTCAAAGATTACCAGAGGCTTGTAAAATATCCAATTTCACACTGATTACATTCCCACTTGTTAAAACAATGAGCTTTTCATGATACATCTGCATCTACGATGAACAATGGCAGTACAGCTGCCAAATTAATTCATAACAAGTGTTGTGAAAGCTATGGCCATCTAAGCATCCAGCATATAATGAGCCTCATTAGCATTACTCCACAATTTAGATGTTGATACAGAGTGTGAAGATATCCGTGACACCAAATCCTCATGACACATAATGACCGAGGTGCTGCAATAACACAGATGTGGAGGACGGATCAGATCACACAGAGTTGTTTCCTACTACTTGAAATTTACAATGACCTGTCTGTTCAGCTGAGGTCAAAAGTTACAGGCTCACAGGCAACACCATGCAGTTAACTTAATGAAACACAACCTCCACACTCGCATACTGTACATACAGAATATCATTACCTAGCAATGAGGGACCTTTGTGTGTAATTATCTACAATAAACTGTATATATAATCATTAAACACCATTTATTTAAAAATACCAAATGTTGCATCTTGAAAATAAAATTGCAAAATTATGGATTACACAGTTGCTGATGTCCAACAAGTGGCTTTCATAATATGAGATATTATTCACTGTTTTTGAGCATCAGCTGGATTCATGAGTATGAGTGAAATAAATCTGACTGTGTGAACTCGAATTTGAACATTTCAATTCAAAAAGTTTCAACCTGCCTCATGGTGAGAAAAAGAAAAAAAACAAATACATGGCACAGTATTACAACAAATCCCCCAGTAGTAATTCCCCCAGTAATTTCATGCTTCAGAATTTTATTTCTGGCCTATTTTTGATGGACAATTTGTAAATTAAAAATAAGTTGTTTAATGTTGTGGTATGAAATAACATTACTTGAGTAGATGCATAACCAAAAAAATCCTAAAATGATGTTGGGGATGTGAAAGACTATTTTATCTTTGCAATGATTGTCTGAATGGGAGTCACAGACAGGTCTCAATAGGTCACAATATTGTTTCAACCAGTCAGAATTAGTTTCCACAGCTCGCTGATGTTAAATTAAAATACAGTAAAGTTTTAAGTCAGCATGGCACTAATGTGAAAAATGTATTCACCCTAAAGCAACTTCGGAATTTTACAATAAAAAAGGGGCATTTATTGATAAACTTGGTTTACTTTTAAGTATCCTGTCCATTTTCTGGTCTTGATCACACGATAATGTATCAGTAGCTTATTGCTTCAAACCCATTGACTATTTGCACATTTTAAACAAAAAAATAGAGAAAATACTATAACAGTCATTTAGCTCCAAGTCATTGCACATTACATTATTTCATTTGAATTTTACATATTTATCCACACAGACTTGATTAATGGTAGCCAATTTGTTACAGTGGTTATTTGTTAATTTGATTTAACATAACACTTTGTGAGAACAGCATGGAAAGGCATCGAATTCTGTCACACATGCTTTTCAAAATCAATTTTACAAGAACAAAATGTGCAAAAGGTCCAGGGGCAGAACAAATCTACTTGATTGAATAAACAGAAAATCATGTCATTAGTGTTTAGTCAATCATACTGTATTTACAAGGATTTATATTTACAGTGTCAGATTTTCTCGGTCATGCATCGTTTTTTTTGTTGTGAATTGAGAACCAGTTTCAGTAAACCCATACAGTATGATCACTGGCTTATTCACCATTAAGAGTATTATATTTATTTGGGGAACCCAGGCAGAAAGTAACATTATATCTACACTGATGTCTTCATTCCTTGTGATGAAGGTAATTTACAATAAAATATATGACTGAAAGTCAGTATAGTTGTACATTTTAAGATATTATTTTGATAATGAACTCAGCTAAACCCTGGGATTCATTTATAATAAATATATTTTGAATGAATTGACAGGAGCTGAGCTGACACAGCTCTTTCCCTAAAAGTGCCAGTGAGATGAACAGAGAGAGACAGAGGGAAAAGGCCAGAGTAGGGAACAGGTGAGGAGATGTATGGTTGTGAGGTCACTACCAGTCTGCATTATCCCAAGTTTCCTCGGCAGGTCTTGAGGGACTCTTCTTCGTCTTACCATCTGCATTCTCCCAGTTGTTGTCCCAGGCTTCCCAGCTCTCCTCTGTGCTGTGTTTGTTGTTGGATGCCGCTTCAGAGCCCCAATTGTCCCAACTGTCAGAGCTCTTCTTTGCAGAATTATCTGCGATGGTCCAGCTGTCACTGCTGGGGGATTTCTTGGCCTTTAAGGAGTTGTTGCTGCCAAAGGTTTCCCAGAAGTCCTTTGAGACAGGCTGGCTAGAACTGCCCTGATATCCCTCAGTGGCATCCATGTTCTGGTAGCTCTCTCCAGCAGACCTGGACACAGTCACAACATGAAAACATTAATGCTTCACCTCAAAGGGATAGTTTGAGTGTTTTGAATTAGGGTTGTATAAGGTACTTATCCATAGTCAGTGTATTACCTACAGTAGATGACAGTGGGTACGCCTCCAGTTTGGAGAAGCAGACAGGAGCACCGCCACGGGAGGCAAATAAAGTACTGCTGTGGACGGGGCCTGCAGCAAAACATTTTAGCCAACTAAAAGAAAGGCTCACCTAAAAAAATCAATATCAGTTGAAGTATAAGCTATATTTAGAATATTTTCACCACTTTATCTTGCTGTCAGCCAACCCTTTCCACCACGTAACTGAACTGAAAGTGAAACTTATCTATCCTCTCTCCAAAGCCAGCAGACTCTGTTGACAGAAGCAGTACAGATATGTTTCACTTTCAGTTCATATTCTACTTATAGCGTACACTTAAACGAATAATGATTTTAGGTGAGCCTTTCGTTTAGGTGACTAAAAAACATTTTTCTGCCAGCCCCGTCCACAGTAGTACCTTACTCTGCTCCTCCACAATTTCCCAACTTGGGATCAATAAGGTAGGTATTATTATCTATCTATCTATCTATCTATCTATCCTGTGCAGTAACTCCTGTTTGCTCCTCTAAACTGGAGGGGTGGTGACGTCCTCTACTGTAGGCAATACACTAAGGATGAGTACCTCATACAGCCCCACATCAAAATACCCAAATTATCCCCTTAAATCACAAAGTACAAAAGATTTTGTATGTGGGAGGTTTAAAATTGTGTGAAATTGCTATTACCCATCCTCCGGTTTTCCCGAGAAGAGATTAGTCAATTTTGAACCAGCTCCCTGAACCTAAAGAACAAAGACAAGACTTTTATGCAATTGTTACCTCAATTGTTAAAACACTGACTGCAGTGGAAACAAATAATTGAAAAAGCAAACCCAAAAGTAAAAATTAATGGATGTAGAAGTGACATTTGAAGGAATTTATATACCATAAACAACATTTGCTAAATAAACAATTATGCTGAATCTAGTTTTAACGACAGTTAGAGGCAGTAATAACACAACTGCAAACAGATGTTGGTTTTCTAACACTTTACATCAGAATGGTTGACTACCAAGTACTCACCACCAGATAAAAAAATGGCAGCAAGAAAGACGAGAGATGACATTAAATTAGAATTGTTCAAACATTCATCATCATAGCAAAACCAGTCTCCTTTGAGGATTACTGCCTCTGCAGTTTCTGATTATCCGCACTGAGACACTGAGGTATTAAATAATAAGTGTTGGATCAGAGCTGCTGTTGCTGGCTCAGGAGACTGGTTTTGCATCTGTACAGCACGGCAGAGGTCTGCCCATCCTACCTTGTTTGCCAGTTCAGTGATGCCGACTGCCATTTCATCTAGTAATTTGCCATCTTTTACCTGAATGAGCCAAATTATTATGAAAAACTTAATAAAAAAACAAGAATTTCCATCCACATATGTTTGTTTAATTTGTATGTAGTAAGCAGCATTTGTTTTTGATTTGCATTTTGTTAAGAGTACTGAAAATCAACATGAGAAAACAATAACATTTTGTTCAAGTCTAACAAAAGGTTATTCTTCTCAAGAGAAAAGAACTCTAAAGTAAAGCAGCAACAACTGTTCAGCAAGAAAGCAAGAAGACTGTTACAAAAGTGCTGACTATAGATGCCTTAAATCACCAATGCCAACTGTACATTAGAAGACAAAAACATTTAGTTTAATTCTGGTTTCTCTCTGTCAGTCAAAACTGGAGAGTAAACCACTACACAACAGTGGGACCGAGCTTTGTAACTAAAAGAAAACGTATTTTATCTTCCTGTATTATTATTTAGAAACTAATCTGCTCTCATTAAACGACACATCAAGGAACTGCTCACTTGACAGTAAGTGTTAGTTATGTGGAAACAACAGTGCGGTGACATATTGAGTTTATACGCGTTGCTAAAAACAGACCCCAACTTGATGCAAAAGCTCAAACATATTGAATCTGCAAAGCCAGCGAGCAATTAATCATCAAGCGAGGAGCTCCAGGTTGTGTCATTTGATATTTACAGAACTCAACATGAAAATCTCACCACTTTAGAAACCTAAGAACTAAGAAATTTTATCTTTCCCATTGATCAGTTAAACTTGATGTAAATCCTAATACATGAGCCAAATTAGACATTTAATTACCTCTCCAAATGAATGGGACAGTAAATTTGTTTAAGATCTTTACATATTATATATTACATATCAATTTCTTTATTTGTGGAGGTGGGTGTGGCCCAGGTTTGAAGCTGAACTGGAACATTTTTTTGAAGTGTAGCATTGATATTATTGGTACAGTGTGCAGGATTTGGCAGTGGTGTGGTTGCAGATTGCTACCAACTGCATACCCCTCCGATCACCCCTCCCTCCGCCCAAATCCAATCCACCACCTACACCTCTCCCTGCCCACTTCCACTCTGTTTGCCTGTTGGCATGGAAGATCCGCCATGTTAAGTGCCACCCCAAATCAGTTAGCGGGAGTGGAAGTGGGTAAACCCTCCAACAGCGTGTCTGCATCGGTGTCGACTTGAATGAAAATATGCTCCATATAAAAAGTAAGTTCCACGGGACTATCGGTGCAAACAAAAAATTAAACTACTCAAATAAAAATAGAGACATTTAATGTGTCATGTAGATGTTAACAACTTAAAGATGACCTTGGTTTTAGGATCAAATATAGACCTACCCTTGTCTAGAAAACAGTAGACATCTTTGATTGCAAAATGTATATTATACAACATATATCTGTTCATTAATCTGTTTTTTTAACCCATATTAGCAACTATAACCCCATGATAATCTTCAACTGTGCAATCTGGTTTATTCTGGAATTAATACTGCATTTATTTATACTGTACATTTTAACTAATATTCTTATTTATTTATACTATTCTTGCATTTTTACACACTTAATGTCCGATCCTATTTTTCAGCATTATTAATTGCACTAATATATTGTAGGCCTACATATAATTTGCATATTTCTTTATATTTTCTTATAAATTCTCTATGCTATGTCTTTCTCTAGAGGAAGCTCTAATAGAGCCCCAAAATGTACACTATTTTTTAACATTACAACATGCAATGCCAATGTAATATGCTTTGTATGTCAAAGTGTTAAGAAGGCTCATGTAACTGACATTCAAGCCTACTTTAATTGCTAATCCAAAAAAAACAGAATGTGTGTTTAAGACATTCAATAAATAATTTGTGATACTGATATGAAACATGAGACAAGATATCTGAAAAATGGCTCCTCGAAGTACTTTTAAGCCGTGTTCACTGACTGAAAGTTCACATCTGTTTCCAAATAAACAGTTCACAGCAGTGTTTCTGCAAATCCCATCAGTCACTAGAGTCCCTAACTGGGAGTTTGATTTTTTTTTTCATCCTTGGAAGCACAGCTTCTGTCGTTTAATGTAAGCTGGCAGAAAGCAAATAAACTGGCACAGACAGACGAGCAGTGTAGAAAATAGCACATTCACATCTGAAGCTGTCCCACCACCAAACCAACAACTTCAAACATCAATGTTACCTTTTCTTGGGTGGGTTTGATAACATTCTCATTTATTGTCTGTCCTAACTCTGTGGCCTAGTTGGAAGTCAGAGGGGAGAATTCACTTGAATGAAACACAGTTTAACATTCACAGTTAAAGCAAGACACACTGAGCTGCTTGTTCTGCAGTCGCATGAAGAGACAGATCATTCCCATTCATCACCATGACACTGAACAAGCACTAGAGGGTGTAATGGTTCAAAAAACTTGCATCACCAGTGTAAACTGAGGCAGCACCACAGTACATACACTTTTTTTCTGTGTAGTTTGGTGAAACACTAGAAGCTTTTCAATTCAGAATATCAAAAAACAACATCTTTGCTTTTTTCTCTGCAGAGCATAAAGCATAAAGGATTTCTCCTCAGGACTGTTTTCTTATTTATAGAAAGATAGCAAAATAGTTGAACAGCCAACACCGATACCAAAAAAATGTACTAATGCCAAACTTAATTGTTTTAACATACCATTACACCTCTATGGCACGGTTAGCAGTCACAAAAACGGTCATGCATGAAAGGATAACCCATTATCAATGGATGTGAGTGAACGGTTTATGGGACTACATTTCTATATTAGTGGTAGGAATTCAAGGCATTCCCAATCCCACAATACAGATACCAATTGTCTTTCACAGGTTATCCATGAACTCAAAGTACAGGCACCAAGAAAAATACAGTATATCCGAGCAGAAGCGTGTAAAGATAGCGTTCACCATTTCGCAAAATGTTTGTTTAAACTGTGAAAAAAAAAAAAAACTGACAAAAAAATTAAAAAATGAGTAATAAAAAATAAAAAAACATGATGTGGCTTGAAGGGCCATGCACCTATTATCTGCTTTACCGGTTCTGGGGGTGCTTTATAGCCCTTTAACTACATCCAGAGAAGGCGAAGAGATTAAAGTAGTAACACAGTTATTGCAGCTTGAAAGTTTACATGATATGGTGAGAGATTTATCAAGTAAAATGGTACTTATTTCATTAACACTAAGAGGGTACTACTCAATAAAACAGGTAGAAAAGGTCAGAGGAAAACTTCAAATGTAATCCCAACAGACAAAAACTTTTATTAGCAGTCCTGGTAACCGGTTAGCCATGACTATATCAGTCTTACCTTTAAAGTTGCTTGGTTTGCCAGTTTAGATGTCTGTATGGGAGGGAAAAAAAGACAAAAATATAAAAGTGTTGTTGTTTTAATTGTTAATTTAATTTTTGGTACCACTTCATTTTACAGCTCCGTAAATTTCATGGTAATTAGGTGGTAATTACTGCCATATCACCCCAATATTTACCTCAAAACTGACTGAAAATTACTTTATTATAAGCATAATTTAATAATTATATTCTGCTATTTCCCAATAGCTGGCAATTTATTTAATACATTTCCAGGAAAAGAATACAAAGTTAATTGCTATGCTTTATTTCCATGTCTGCTGATAATAAATAATAATTAGCAAATAACTTAATTGGAATTTCTCTGAATCATTACATCAGGAACCAGGTTACATCTGTGTAGACAGTAAGTCAGTGGTGAGATTTGTGTCTGATCAGAAGTCTTCTAATAGTTTTGGTTTTCCACCTCCGATCAAGAGCAGCAGGCTTCTCAGGCCTAAGGGCGCTATTTTAACCAATATGATATTTTAGCAAATGATTATTAAATAACAATTATAATCAAATAATTTTCTATAAATTTTGAGGTAAATATTGGGGAAAAATTGGCAGTAATTCCCAAAAAAATAGGTTAGCTGCTAATTGTCTCCAAATTACAGCAGAAAATGTCAGCCCTGTAAAAGTGTTACCTAATTTTTTTAATGCGGAAACTCTGACTCAGATTCAATACAGCACAAACATACTTACATTATCTTTTGCAATAGAAGCAAACTTGCTAGCTCCAACAGTAAAACTGCTCCAACCCTGCAAAAAAAATAAATAAATTAATAAATAAAACTGCCACAGTGGAAGAAAACGACAACAAAGTATATATTGTGACCTACTGAATAAATAGAAGACATGGCATTGTTGATGAAGTCATCCTCTTTCTTCTCTGGGGTCACTGTGTTACCAAAGCCAACATACCGATTCTCTTGATTCCCGCTGTAGCCCCCTCCACTGAAGAAGCATAAAAAACACTTAATTTAAAGAAAACAACAAACAACTGTATAATAAAAGAAATGTAAAGAGAGTGAGGCTCTCACCTCTGATACGAGTTGACATCATCACTCAACCAGTCTTCAAACGCTTTGTCGCTAGATTTTCCTGAGCTTTGTCCGGGTCCTCCAGAGCTGTATGACAGAAACATGAATTACCGGTAACTATCTTGTAATCTGCAATTGCACATAATGTGCGAGTGCTTAACATTTCCATCACTTTTACCGATGGGAGGATGACAGGCTGGTCTTGGGTTGAGGAGATGTCCAGTTTCTGGCAGGGGATGTCTCAATGGACCACTCCTTACCCTCTGCTAAAGTTGCAACCTGTCATATACAATTATATATAATTAATCTGATTAACAGAAGACACCTTCACAGGCTCGTAATCTCACAGAAGCCTCAGACAAAACTAAAGCATTCTGTGAATAGTGTTCAATTTAAAGACATTTATTTTATCTGGCATACACATTTACAATTAGGAATTTAAAATCAAGTTCCTTCTTCAGTCCATTTCATAGCTGTTTAAAACTTATGACTAGACAATGGATTACTAGTGACAAACTACTAACATATCCTACAAGGATTACAATCAGAAATATTTCATTGATCCATGTGGGGAAATTGGGGCGTTATAGTTGCTCATATACAAACATACATAAATCTAAGAAAATAGGAATACAAAATGCAACATGTAAATTATGTACAGAAGAGAAGATCAACTTATGGGGGGGAAATTAAATCATACATGGTGAGAAGGAGAGAGAGAGGAGGGGTGCCAGAAAGCGCCGGGGAGGGGGGGGGGGGTGCTGGGGGGGGGCGGGGGAGGGAGAAAAGCCCCAAAACAAATCGGGGGAAGGGGCGCCCAAAACCAAACCCCAAGCTACAGTATATAACACAATATATGTAGAGAAATATAAGTAAATAATACAAATAGAAATATGAAATGAGAATATAAGAAATATGGGTAACATTTTATATTACAGGTCCACAAATTTCATGGTAATTTAGGTGGTAATTAGCAAGTAACCTATTTCTTCATATTACTTTACTATAAAAATGATTTAATACGGTAATTATATGCTAAAATAGCATATAATCATTAAAATAGGGCCCCTAAGGCAAACCAAAAACCAAAACTAATAGAAGACACTTCTGATCAGGCACAAATCTCACCACTGTGACTTATTGTCCACACAAATGTAACCTGGTAGCAGATGTAATGATTCAGGGACTTTTTAAAGGAATTTCAAATAAGTTAATTGTAATTATTATTTATTTATCAGCAGACATGTACATAAAACATCAATAAACTTTGTATTCTTTTCCTGGAACTGTATTAAATAAATTAGCAGCTATCAGGAGATAGTGGAATATAGTTATCAAATAATGTTTATAATAATAGAGATTTTGATAAATTTTGAGTGACATATTGGGTTAATTTGGCTGTAACTCTAAAGAAATTTCAAATACTTGCTAATTATCACCTAATTACCATGAAATTTGTGGAAGTGTTACTAAAATATGTACAAATATTTGCATTAATAAATACAATATATAACATTTAACTACTGTGCAAATAAGTAAATACAAAATGCTGAGAAGACTTTAACTCCCTGAATGAAGCGATGGTGAATTTAGCCCTAAATATGACATATGTAGGAAATAAGGCCATTAATCGTGTACTCACCTTGTCTCTAAAGAGTGCAGCAGCTTTGCTGTTGTATTTCTCCTGTAAGTTCCAGGTGGGATCATAATCATCTTGGAGTTCGAGAAATAGGCGAAACTTTCCATTTCCTCCCGCTTTCATCTTCTCAAGCTCAATATCTTTCCACTTGTCCATGGTGACAGAGCGCACAAAACTACAGACAGGTGAGAGGAGGTTAATGAATCATCACCAGGCTGTGCTGCATCATCAAAATCAGCAGAACCATAAACACATCCTACTATTCTTACCTGAGATGTACTCCCAGGCCCCTGTGCTTCCCAGAGCACTCAAGACAAATCCAGATCCCATAGGTCACACTGACCCACTGAGGGTTAAAAGCCCCACACTCAAAACATAGCTGTAAAACAACAATACATCTGTTTAGTAAAAAATACAAAGATGGATTTACAAACCTTTGTATATTTAAGATTATATGTAGGCTGACATCGCATTTATTAGGAAATAGCTCATTAAAACCCCTGTATTTTAACACTGCACAGGATAATTTCACACTGAATGAAGTTCTTGGGATCAATTTTTTATCCTAACCTGTCAAAACCAATGACTTTAAACAAAAAAAATGGGGTAACTTTTGTATTTTTCAACATAAGATATGATAAGATGAACCTTTATTAATCCCCGGAGGGAAATTTGGGATATATCGGGAACATATACCCTATTGTCCCATGTTTTTGTGTCTAAGTGACTGATGGGAACAGATATTGCTGAAAGTGATGAAGTATTAAGAGATAACACTGTGGTGCAGTGAAATGAGCTGTGAGGGCAACCTTTAATATAACATGCACAGATAACACTAAGCTATGCTTTCTGTACTCCAACACAACAAACTCGCCTGGCTGGCGTTTCCACCTTCAGTGTATTCAACTATATCACTGTTGTCTTAAGAATTCAGAACGAGACTTCTCCTTGAGCGAGACTTTTTCCATAATGTCAGACACTAATAACAACAATCACAGTCACTGTCATGGCAAGAACAAGCACTTTTAGTGGATGTAAATGACGGCGCCAGCTTGCACCTATAGGATTACAACGCAGCCTGTGAACAGCTGATATCTACAGAACTTAACCCTATTAGTCAAATACATTAAATACTGAAGTGACCCTTTATTTATTTGATGTTCAGACATTGACATCTTTTCTTTAAGTAAGTTAAACAAATACAAGAATAACATGTATTTATACAGTACATTTATTTTTAGGTTATGAGGAGACATATCTGTCTACTGTTCGTGCCAATGATGCAGGCCAACAAGATGTCCTAGCAGTGAAATTCCCTCCTAAAATGACTCCCATTATTCATTTGAACCAGGATGAAAGCTGGGACATTTTGTGAAGGATTGTGGAAAGGTACTGCTGTACTTTGCGAGCCTCTCAAACACCTGCTACAACCAGCTATGTTAATTATAAGGTGCCAGTGAGGAGATACTATTTCATAAGGAGTGAAATTTAGCCACATAGATAAGTTGCTGTGAAGACTTACATTATTCTCGTCTTGGGTTCTCACTTCCTTCAGAACTCTTCTGGTCCTTGGACTTGCCATGTTGACCCACACTGAAAGAGAATGGCAGATTTAGTCATCAAAAACACAACAGAGGATCAAGACATTTGCACAAATCAAATTGTGCAAAACCAAGCTACACCCTGAAAGATTAATCCATGACTGAATAAAATCGTATCAATACCAGAGCACTATTTCACACTGTCTCTTAGCTGTCTCTTCAAGATAAAAGCCACCCATAAATAGAAGTGATTTCTTTTTTATTATATAATAGAGGTCAGTTTTAATTTGCAAATTTGAACCAGTCTCTGGTTCAAAGCTGATAGTGGGAGAAACTGTTTTGATGGAGTCCTCTAAAACAAAGCTGGACCTGCTCCAAAGACAGCAGGCTTGTTGAGATGAACTGTGCCTTGCCTGGAAAGTGGATGAAAGCTAAGAGAAGTGACAAAAAGCTGCAGCAAAACCTTCCCAGGATGAATATATCCAACTTTTTCAGGTCACAAATTATAGTTTACTTATGTGAATATTCTGAGGGATATGCTACACGAGAATCCCAAACATCATCTTGTGAGTAGGGCTGCAACTAATTATTATTTCTATTATTAATCATTGGATTATATTTTTGATTTTGACTACAAGGTGATGATGCTTTCACATGCTTGTTTTGTTATAGTCTAAAGGTATTCAACTTGCAATGATACAGAACAAAGAGAAGCAGCACTACCTCACATGCGAGAAACTAGAACCAGTGAATGTTTGAAATTTTTTGCTTGATAAATGGTTTAAAAGATTCAACTGATGATTTAAAATTGTTATTAATTTTCTGTTGATCCATGAATTGGTTAACCAAACTATTGCTTCTAAAATAGTTTTAGAAGAAGAAGAAGATCTACCTTTATTAGTCCCACAATGGGGAAATTCAATTTTACACTCTGTTAAACTCAGACATGGTACATGCAGACCTGAAACACACATACATGCATTAATGGAGAGGTGTCAGAGTGAGGGGGCTGCTCCTGACAAGCACCCCAAGCAGTTGGGGGTTTGGTGCCTTGCTCAGGGGCACCTCGGCAGTGCCCAAAAGATAAACTGGCACCTCTCCAGCTACCAGTTCACACTCAGTTTTTTGGTCCATGTCGGGACTTGAACCGGTGACCCTCCGGTTCCCAAGCCAACTCCCTACAGACTGAGCTACTGCCGCCCCCAATTAAAATTATTTTAATTAAATTAATAATTTCCAGTTACTGCCACTGTGGCAGAAAAGTTTTTCTTATATTAAGAAATATTATTTTTAAAATGCAATTCCTGTATTAAAAATAGTTAGGGATTAAGGTTGCATGATGTACTCCATATTTGTCTGAAGTGGCAAAACAGTTGTTGGTAGAAATACCACAGCGGCAGGTGAGGAGAAAACTTAATTTCAGACCCTGGTTGTGAGGTCTCATTCCTTAATTCAAGATTTGGTATTTTACACAGAAATTTCATGTAAAGATCCTGTCCTCCATAAACTTATTACCGTTTTCGAGTATAGACATTGCTGCAGCTGCCTCAGTCTCATGAGGTTAGAGTTGCCCATGCCACTGTGAGCAGCCGGTTGTACACACCAATAACCTGACTGCATTATGCAGTGATCACCAGTGATTGTTTAAATGAATTTAATAATTTAATAAAGCAGCTATCAGGAGACTGTGTTTGGATACACATTCACTCATTTCACTGCTGTTATCCCCACAAAGTCTGATGATATTATCTGTTTCTTTTCGGCAACAAATCCCATGAAAAGACTATGACCAACAATGAACTGATCCTAATAAGAAGTCTGTGCAGCCAAAGCCTGATATTCCTCTGTGTCACTGACCTCTGATATAATCCAGAAACTATGAACACACATCCGTGAGCCACACTGTTACAATGGGTAACATGTCCCTTCAATGAGTTAACATAGGCACTGTAGTTTATTTTAAGATTTACATGTTTGGCACTGAACAGGGCAAGAAAGTCAAAGTATTAAGATAATGTGTGGTTTGTACTGGACTATTCATGTAATTTGATGACAATAACAATACTATAAAAAGTCTTATCCTGTACACTGTCCAGTAACTGAAAATTATTTTGTCTATAAAATGTGAAAAGACTTCCCCTCACAAGACTGCAAAACCCAATGTGACAGATTCAAAATCAGTTTAGTTTGACCAACAGTCCAAGCCCATGAATATTAAATTTACAGTAACATAATGATCATTTGATTAATTTACCATCTAAATTATACAGCAGTACCGTAATTTAAAGATACTGATGTTAATAATAGAGCTGCAATGATTAATCGATTAGTTGTCAACTATGAATGAAACGAATCACCAACTATTTTGATAAACGATTCATCAGTGAGTTAGTTTCTTTATTCCTCTACGACAGTAAACTGAATATCTTTGAGTTGTGGACAAAGAAAAGACATCAGAGGACATCATCCGGGCTTTGGGGAACACTGATCAACATGTTTCACCATTTCCTGACATTTTATAGACTAAACCATTAATTGATTAACTGATCGGTTGTCAACTATTACATTATTTCCCAACTATGTTGATAAATGACTAATTGTTTTTAACTCAAAATTCTCAGATTCCAGCTTCTTAAATTCGAATATTTTTCTGTTTTTTGTTTTTTTTTACTCCTCTGTGACAGTAAACTGAATATCTCTGAGTTGTGGACAAAACAAGACATTTGAGGACCAATCATCAATTATTATTAATCATCATTTGGATCAGTTATAAACGCCTAATGAGATTAATTTACCATCTAAATCATTACAGCAGTAAGATACTGATGTTTCTATGCATAAATCACAGAAACAGTACAATGTACAGCACAGCTTCTGTATTTGGGTGGATTTGAAGTGACAGTTTCTCAGACAGGTGCGATGTTTTCTCAGAGGCACTCTTTACAAATCCATGCAGGCATTCAGGACAATCTGAGCCATTGCATCAACAAAGAAACTCTCAGTCGACTGGTAAGTTTACATTCCTCAAACCAGCATCGCTTCTGTGAACAAGTCAGTCTTCATTTGTCCTCAAGAGCGACAATGGTAGTTAAGTTACCTAAAAAAAACTGATTAAGAAGGCCAGCTGCATAATTTCAATTTCAGAGTCAGACCGCTTCATTTACCCCCAAGGGGTAATTCATGTATAGCATTCCTAGACCATACATCCACAGACAGCCAATAGTTAAGTCAAAGGAAACATATTAAAGGCATGGGACAGTAGGACACACAAGTTACAATGTGAACCAAATAAATACATAGGAGTATAATAAAAGCCTAAAAAATAAAAACAATAAATAAGAGTACTATTTATTGTTTTTTTTTTATTTTTTTGTCTTTTTAATTAATTAATTTAATTTGGCTGTAAACCATATACTTTCAAAGTTGTGGTGGAGAGGAGGACACTGAACAAATTTTAAAAGAAAAAAATGTAACTTGCACACTTTGCTAATATATAGTTGCACGCTTTGCTATCATATGTGCTACATTATTGTTATTCTATGTTAATATTTAATATTATCTAAGCTAACGGTAGTACTCTGATATATTTATAGTATATATATATTTATATCTTTATATGTGTATACGATAGATATTATCTCTAGTGTTGATATGTATATTATTAAATATTTTCTGCTCCAGTGCATTTCCTGAATAACCTGCTGCTGTAACACAAGAACTTTCCATTTTGGGATCAATAAAGTACACCTAACTATCCATCCATCTACGCTAATCAGATTGTTTAAATCAATCAGTTCACTTTAAGTAAGGCCTTGATACAAATGGCCACAAATATATAATTATCAGTTAAACAACATGTTGCATCAGGTCAGGATGACTCCAGTTTCTTAAGGAAATTATATCACTGATGTTGAAGTTATTGAGTATTTCCACACAGAACTGTAGTCGTGTCAACGCTCCTCGACTCCCAACACTACAGATGTCATACATCGGGTTTAGTGTATGTTTAGCGACATACGTTAAAAACGTTACGATGACTTTGCGATGTCTTACTTCAGCTTATCATTTACCGATTATTTTGACATGGACATCACACCAAAATGTTAAAATTTAAATGAACTAATGTAGTAACTAACGGCAATGCTAACGCTAGCCTTCGACCGAGCCGACTGATCCGTTACCTGTCTGTGATTGATGAACACCGAAGAAGACGCTGTTTTCAGAGGGTCTGCTGGCTCCGCCGGTACACTCTACTAAACTCTTGTCTTCTGCGGCGGAGGCACAGCAGATATTATATTATCACAGACTGTGTCAGGCCAAAAGAAGTGTATTTTAACGATAGACTGCTGATGTTAAGCACCGGTAGCCATGTTCCTGTTTGCCTACGTTGGCAGTGCAGGGCATCATGGGAGTCCGTCTTCCTTTTCCTCGTGGTTGAGTAAAGAAGGGAAACAGCAAACTGATGGAACTCTCGCGAGATTGTTGAGGCTATGCGTTGATCTCGAATAGTTAAGGTTAGGATAGGCTTCGAACAGAAAGTCTCGCGAGAGTTTTTGCAGCTCTCGGCTCAGATTTTGCAGTTTACGGGTTACCTTCTAGACATGACTCTTCCTCGTCATTTTTTCTGTCTGTTTTCTGTCTCTGCTGCCTCTCCTGCTTCGGAGTGTGAATGACATGCACGTCAACCGGACCGTGATATCACATACTGTAGAATAGATCATTAAATATAGTTTATTACTTCTCTGTGTCACGTCTTAAAAATAAAGTCTTTATCTCAGCAGAATTATTAGAAATTTGCAGAGTTCTAGGCTAAACTGAGACGTCCTTTTCCTACTAGGCTACTTAAAATAGGCTAGACATTTTGACTCACCTTACCAAAAAGAAGTTTATGCAAGTGTGCTATTGGTGCTACGTCTATTAAACTTGAGAGAAGATAGTATTCTTTCAGTTTACTATGATGTACTTATCAGAGATATACTGGAGAAAAGTATACAGAAGTATACTTAGCTCATACTAACAAGTATACAGAAAAGTCTAACTATGCTCTGCTTATAATGAGAAGTATACAGAAAAGACTACGTATACTCGGCTTATAATGACAAGTATAAAGAAAAGTCTAGGTGTACTTGTCTCATACTGACAAATATACAGAAAGGTCTGAGTATACTTGGCTCATACTACTACTAGTCTATTAAGTCTGTAGCCCATTTTCAACACATGCAGGCACTTTACCAGGAACTATTATAGGAACTCAAAAGCAGTCTAAGTTTAGTCTAAAATAAGATAAGATAAGATAAGATATTCCTTTTTAGTCCCACAGTGGGGAAATTTACAAAATAGCTCCTCTGCCAGAGTTCCTGGCCCCACAAAGGTCTATTACATCTAAACTATGTGCATTCTCATGGTAACAGACCATCGGTTTGATTATATGTGATCATACAACAGCTGTTGTGCATAGTCCCTAATCTTTATTCATATTTTGAATTGGCAGTCAGAATAAAAAGTTTTAATACATTACTCTGGTCCTTGTATATGAATCTGATTTGGGTAAAAATGTTTATTTACTCAACAGACCCTTATCAGGGAAGAATGGGAACTTTAAGAAGTCTTACAGTTTATCATGTTGTTTGCAAGTTTTTATTCCAGATCAACAGTTATTACGTAAACCCAAAGCAAAAATAATGTCATCATGATGTATTATTATCATTTGAGCAATACAGCATGCAACGATAATAATGTTGTAGGCTTTGCAAATTAAATTAATATGAGAACAATCAAATTGTGAGTTATGAAATTCACTAGCATTTACTGTCAGAAACCTGCCTTCATTTTGCTTTTGCTGTGTCAAATTAACTCAAGCCTTTGTTTTACAGCACCCTAATTAAACTTTTATTAACCCTACTCTTAACATCTACCGTTAGAGACTTTGGACAGGACTGAAATGTGTGACAGGAGAGGAAGAGAGTAATCTGAAGCATTAAAGTATAGTCTGCGTTTACGGTGCTGCAGTGTTAATAAGCGTAGCCTGGGTCAGTGGGATTATGCTCCTTACCCTATGCCATCAGCTGCTCTTATCTGATCAAACAGAGACTGTATAAAAAGGATGATGCTGCAGCTGGGAGAGCCACTGTGAGCTGTGCATCATCATGAGTGTGTCTACAAGTTTGAAGGTTCGCCTGCCAGCACTAGTGCTAGTGTCGGAGGTTGTCATGATAGTTCTTTATGCTGTTTTTGTCACTTACGACGACAATGCCAATGCTAAGCTACAAAACAATGAGACCAACCCGATGGAGAACTCCATGTATCGAGATTATCCCTACTTTGCCGACGTGCAGGTGATGATCTTCATAGGCTTCGGCTGCCTTCTGGCCTTCTTCCGATTCTATGGCTTCGGTGGAATGGTCTTCAACTTCCTCACGGCCACGTTTGCGATCCAGTGGGCGATCCTGATGCAAGGTTTCTTCCAATTTTACTATGATGGAAAGATACACCTGGGAGTGATCAACCTGCTGAATGCAGAGTTTGCCTGTGCAGTAGTGCTCATCTCTTTCGGTGCCGTGCTAGGGAAGACCAGTCCCGTTCAGCTCCTGGTCATGGCTTTATTGGAGGTTCCCATCTTTGCTGTGACAGAGTGGGTGGTATTGAAATACATTAGGATCAATGATGCAGGTGGCACTATTCTCATTCACCTGTTTGCCTGCTACTTTGGTCTAGGGGTGACATTTGCTCTGTACCGCCCGAGTCTGAATGAGGGTCACTCTAAGGAGACCACTAGTTATCATTCAGACATCCTCTCTGTAATGGGAACCTTGTTCCTCTGGGTGTTCTGGCCCTCATTTAACTCTGCTTTGACCTTTAAGGGTGATGATCAACACAGAGCAATACTCCACACTTTCATAGGACTTAGCTCGTCTACGATCACCCTCTTTGCACTCTCTGCAGTGTTCAATAAGAGAGGCAAGCTTACGATGGCTGATGTCCAGAATGTGACTCTGGCAGGTGGTGTGACTGTTGGGGCTTCAGTTGACATGATGATTTCCCCCGTAGCTGCATATGCGTTGGGCATCATGGGCTGCACAGCCTGTTTCTTTGGCTACAAGTACCTGACTCCATTTATGGCCCAACACATGAGGATCCAAGACCAGTGTGGAATTCACAACCTACACGGGCTCACTGGGCTCATATCATCCACAGCGGGGATCTGTGCCATCCTCCTAGCCACTGAGGAGACCTACGGGCCCAGCATGTACCAGATCTTTTCCCATCGCGCTCCACCCGAGGGAGATCCAAAGCTCCTGGAGCTGCAAAGGCTGATTCCTGGGCTGAAGCCCGGCTTAGGTCGTACCGCGCAGGAACAGGCTCTCTTCCAGGTGGCAGCTGTCTTCGCCACCATCGCAGCATCTGGAGTTGGTGGGCTGCTCACCGGTTTGGTCATGAAGCTGTCCTTCATGGCGTCCCCATCTGACAAGGACTGCTTTGACGATGAGCTTTTCTTTGACATGCCCTCTGACTTTGACAGTGTAGATGTGCTCAAGAGCCCCATAAGCTACGATGAAAAGGTACAAATGAGCTCTTTGAATGACACACAGAGGCAGTCATTATAAGTCATTGCATTTTTAAATTATTGTCATTAGAATAAAACAAACAAAATGTCGATATTTCTCACACTTTTTGCAAGTGTTACAGATGTGTAATTGGTTATTATTCCTGTTGGAGAAATGAAATGTATGTAAAGGTTGCTTAGATATTAGCCCTTCACCAAAAGCTGTTTACTCTTGCAGTTTGAGTTTGTATGTAAAATGGCAAAGGGTGTATAAAAGTGTAAAATGTGACAGTTATCAACAGGGAAGACATGTAATGTAATTTCAGATTATATTTTCTGAATTCCATTTGAAATAAATTATTTTAATAATACACTGATGTATCTTTTTTGTTTTGTTTTTATCAACATGTTGTAGCACATTTTCCCATGTAAAATATTTAATTTTGAATAAAAACATTGTCCTCATTTAATCTTTGCGATTTTTTATTATGTTTATAATTACTAGTAACACAGTCCTTACTGCCTCCTCACAGAACTGGTCAACATAGCAGTTGTGGATGAAAAGCTGTTAGCAGTTAAATAATGTACTTTTGATATGCATCATCTCCTGTGTGTTGTTGATTACAGAGTTGGACCAAACAGACTCCTCTAAAAAGAAAAGAAATTAAATATTTTAACTATGCACCAAAATTATGTAGTGCCCTATGAAGAGTTACAGTACATAATTTTATTGTCTATTTGCCATTGTTTAAAGCACTTTGAGCCGCATCTCATAAAAGTTCCCTATAATTCAAGCTATGATTATTATATTATTATGGTTATTATTATTATGATTATTATCATTAAAATTATTAGAATCATATAATTATTATTATCATTATAAGAGGAACACTTATGAATACACTGAATATCTTATGTGACTAAAATGGAAGCCGAAGTGGAAATCATGACATTTTTATTGACATGATGTTTTTGATATCTTGTCATCTCAAGGATCCATCAACACTCTCAAATGTAAAATCAACTGCTTTGCATTCTGTAAACACAAGTGACTGAATTGAATTAGGTTTGAAACAAAAGCATCCCCTTCCCAACTGAATGAATACTGAATAATGAAGAGTGATTCACATCTCGTATAAAGTTTAACTCACTAGGAACTAACTGATCAACTAACCTGACTTTGTGGTTTCCTTCACTGAATATTTCTAAGCACTGTCACTGTGGTTATACATACATGATTAGATGTGTAAGAACGTATAAACTACAATTTGAAACTAGTGTTGTAAGGACTTTTGAATGCAAAATCGTTCCAGATACATTGTTTTTTGGTTTTCAGTGTCACATCTTGGACTGTGACTGGAGTGGGTTTCTTTTTTACAGTCAGCCATGTGACACGACAGGTAATTCTTGTATTATAAGTTGATGGGGTACTATTTTTATCCAGAAGTTGTGGACCTTACTGTACCTGATGGGGGCCAATGTATGATTTACTGTAAATGAGGCAACATCTGATCAGTTAACAAGCAGAATCTGAGTGTTGGACAGTATTTGACAGTTTTCAATACTTGGTTCTAGGTCAACGTTTGATTCAAAAGCTATCACTCTCCAGCCCTAACAATAAAGTATCATGTCCTGCATATGCTAGCCAGAGACTGTAAAACATCAAGTGTATCAAATGTTGTTATCTCACTATCTATAAACGCGTACTTATTTACAGATCTCCTGCCAGCTGAAATAAAGGCAGTGCAAAAGCTTTTGTACTTAATTCCTAAAATAGAAAATTTATTGATTTACACTGTAAGCCCTTGTATTTTTTATCAATTTTAATCAATCATCTATTGGTCCTCTTTATCTCTTTAGATTTGTACCTTACTAAAATCCACAACATGTTTGAATCCACTAAATGTTTATTGTGGTTATAAATACCAGATAACAGGTGTTGTTTAATCAGGTTGTTTTTATTGTGGCACTTTTATTAAGTGATGGGGTCCACAATGTACTTTATCTAATCACAGGCTATAGGAAAGCAAATTTGTTCTCGGTGCGTTCCATGTAAATTGCAACGACATAAAGTTTTATAGTGCTATCGATACATACTTTGATGTTGATTTGCTCATCCTCTTTGTGGAAAATTTCCCCACTACAATTTGTGTGGCACATTTACTGATGACAAAGAATAATTTGGGTTTTAAAGCACACACATCACAATTTCAAGATGATGTAGCACATCGAATATGACACTGAATATTCTGAGTTTATTTTAAAAACTGTTTAATTTCAAAAACATCACAAGTCATGTCACCAGGACTTGACCTTTGACCTCTAAGGGAAGTGATGGCCTCTAAGTGAAAGGCCTCTGCTACTTTGTGTGTTTGACCACAAACATTTCAGTTCAGATTCAGACTGATGGTGTCAGTTTACCCACATCTTTATCTGCAACAACAAACGACAACAACAAGCTATGTTGTTGGAAGTTGTTACAAGCACTGCAGTAGTTTCAGCTAAATGCTAACATGCGCATAATGATAATGCTTACATTGTTGATGTTTAGCAAGTAATCCATCCATCTGCAACCGCTAGTCCTGTTTGTGGTTGCGCTGGAGGGGCTGGAGCTGTTCCCAGCTAACATTAGGAGAAGGCAGGGTACACCCTGGACAGGCCAGTTCATTGCAGGGCGGACACATAACCAATTATTCACGCCCACATCACACCTACGGGCAATTTAGGGTCAACAACTAACCTGCATGTCTTTGGACTGTGGCAGGAAACCGGAGAAGCCGTTGAAAACCCACGCTAACACGGGGAGAACATGCAAACTCCACACAGAAGAGCCACAAGCCGGATTCAGACCTGTGACCCTCTTACTGTGAGGCGACAGTGGTAAACACTGCATCACCATGCAGCCCCAAGTAATGTATATGGGAAATGTTAAAGTCACACAATACATTGTACAGTAAATTTACTCTCTGCATTTAACCCTTCCTAACATTAGGAGTTGTTAGCAGCTACTTTAAATCTGCTCAGGGAACAATTTGGGGGGTTGTCTTGCTCAAGGCACCCCAGTAGTGCCTAGAGGGTGAACTGGCATCTCGCCAGCTTCCGGTCTACAGCTCATACTAAGTCTGCAAGGGGAGCTGAACTGGTAATGCTCCAGTTCCCAAGTCCAGTCCCTCAGGTCTGAACTACTGCAATCGCGTTTAGTCTATAATGTTTAGTATATTCACTTTCTAAGTTCAGCATATTAGCATGCTGTTAGCAATGTTCACTACTTAGCATTAAACACAAAGTACAGCTGAGGCTGAATTGGACAAGATAAAATTTTGACCTGATGATGATTTCGACAGGTTAATGGTTAAGGTGTTGCCAAAGTTATTGCGGTTCATCTGGGGGGTGAGACGTGAATGTCTGTAGTGGATATCATAGCAAACTATGCAATAGTTTTTGTGATATTTCAATCAAAACTACAAATGTCAACCTCATGGCGGCACTAGAGGACACCTCAGGGGATCTCCAAAGTCATAGGACACCCAATTTGGGAACCATGAATGAAGTAGATAATGAGATTATTCACTTAGTTAAAATCTAATTGTTGTTGAGATATGTCAGTCTGAACCATTTTTAGCCAGATGCATGCAGAAATGTTGTTTCCTCTTTGTGACATTTTAATGGTACCCAAATGTCATCACTCAAAATGTCATGAATAATCTGTCTGTCTTTATTCTCTATTAGTAGTTAATTGTGATTGTTTTCAGTGTTTTCAGTGTGTCTGCTTTTTGGCTTCTCACTCTTCATTTAAAATCACTGTCTATGGTGACAGCACCGATTTTGAATTAGATTTTGTAGCTATTGTGTTACTCAAGTTCACACTCTCTAAAATGGTGATTACCAAAAGAAGTAGACCATGGAGTCTCTCAACTGTCCTGCAACTAGCCATCAATCATTATCTTTATAGTAAGCTTGATATCTACCTGATTATTGCTTCTTTAACCGCTATCACTGCCATTATAAGGTTATATGATGTAAAATACAAAGTACAGATCAAAATTACATTTGCCGTAATGTGCAATGTATAACAATACGATGAGAGTTTATGGTTTGAAGAAATTAGTGAGGTGTAAAGGAAAACTAAACATAACATCTTCTGCTTCTGTATAATCTAACGTACCTTGTTTTTTTTAATGTATGTCACATTTAAGTTTAACTTGTATGTACTGTCCCGATTTTGTGACATCACAACTAGTTTGGAAGCCAAGAGTGATGATGAGTAAAACCTGAAACTTCAAACTAAACGTTTTGGCAAAAAAAAAAAAAAAAAAAACGCATCAGAAACAAATTATTATTAAAAGCAGAGTATTTTTATGTCTTCAAACATGTCAGGACACATTTTAGTTAATAACCACACAATGAATTAATCTCAGTGTGATTTATAGGTAAGTTACAATCAAATGTTTTGCTCTTATAGAAACATCAGCAACAAAAAAAATGGGTCCAAAAAATGTACTTAACATGCCATGATAAAAAGTACAATTCACTTAGTGTGCATGAGCACTATCACATGCACTATGTCATTTTTGAAATCATTACAAAACAACAGACAGTGCCATCCTGTGGAGGCAGGTCAAGCTGCACAAAGACCATTCACAGCATCCTCAGAGGTGGTTGGCGTAGCCCTCTCCGCTGTCTGCGGTGTCGACAGTTTTGGTGCGCTGATTTTGCACAGAGGCATACAGATCAGACATGGTGGAGACGGCGTCTGCGTTGCCTTCATCTTCCTTCTCGGACTCTGGCGGCTCCTCTAAATGAACAACGTCCGAGTACTGAATCTGTGGAGAGCTGCGACCAGACTGTGGCCTGGGAGCCTTCAGGGTCAGGTTGGCGTAGCAGTCCTGAGTTTTGGACTGGAGGGAAAAAACAATAATGTAATGTCTTTACACAAGTTATACTCTATGTACAGGACAGGTCCAGTATGAGCCAAAACAATCCTGTCCGTCCTTTCAAAAGTCTTCTGCATCAAATTTCCATCAGGTGAGACCTCAGTCTTTGAAAAGCAGTTTAAAATCTCTACCTGTGAGTTAGAGTTGACTCTGTGTTGATCCCTCAGAGATGAAGAGTGCTGAGGATCGAGTCCTGTGAACACAGTCGTGCCTGTGGAAAACACCATCACACTGTAAGCAGACACAGATGAAGTATTGAAAGAGACACACATGTACGATGCTCTTACTTGTCTGCGTGTAGCTTATGTTTCCATAAATGGGATTATCTTCCATGTGCCTCGGGCTCCGTCTTACATTAGACAAATAAAGAGGACATTTTTTTTTTTTTTAATTTTTCAGTTTGGCAATGATGGTACTGAAAATGCAGACCATTATAGAGATAATTTGGTTTTCCTTTGAACAGTGAATATACAGGCTATACCTTCGTCTTGTCATTGGATTACAGATCCCCTTTCCTATTTCAGTGTAAAGAATAATACACTCACATCAGATACAGAAAATGGGTTTGTTTTCACTGGATTTTTCACAAGCTAATAATATTAATACCTGAGCAAAATGTTGATGCACAGCAAAAAATATTCCAAAACAATGAGAGGACCAGCATTGTGCTGATAACCCCGAACAGAACCTGTAGATTAAATGGTACGCAGCCAAAGTCCCAACCTGGAAAAACAGAGAAAAAAAACATATTATGTTATTATTACATTGAAACATTAGATAATTATGGGTCATTTGAAATTACATGTTTTTACACATATTAAAATACTCCTCTTTCAGCAATCACTCCTGTTGGATTTCAGACTTCTGAATGCGCATAATAATAATAATAATAATAATAATAATACAGTGCAGACATATAGCTGTAAGATGTACAGCATAAAAGAGTTTTGTCCACTGTTACAGTCAGTATGCACTCATAAATTTTGTTGGATAAATATGTAGTTTTTGGTTCATCTGCTGCTATTTTCTAAAAAATCCATGTTTGAGCCAGTCTCCAGCCTCATCTTAAGGTTAGGATAGTTGGGCACCTAACAGGAGAGAGCTGTAGGCTCTGATTTGTGTCGTTCAAACCTCGGCCACAGTGGTCAGCTGACTGAATGCAGCTCAAATCTGAGTCCTGAGTCCTTTGTCACAGGGACTGCAATGCTAGCTGAAACAAGGTTTGTTAAAAAGACGCCCAACAGTGAGGTGTAAGCCTCTGGTCAGTGGATTGTTTCAATCCCTGCTGGCAAAACAAGGCAATAAAACAAATCATGGAATCAACACAGCAGTGGTGCCCTTAATGTGCACTTGTAGTACCGGGTATGTGTCTTCAGTTGATCTGCTCAGTTGTCTGCAGCAGAAGATGTGTTTTTTACTGGGACACTCGCACATGTGAAAGTATGAGCGGTGTGACTGCGCAGTGCAGAAGGTTTCTGTTGCAAGAATACATGCTCAGCAAAAATGTTGGACGCATTTCCTATGTCAAAAACACATTTCCAAAGCCTTGTTTCAGTCTAACGTACTGTGTACTGTGGTAGACTATGCCCTCGTTTTCACTTAAATCCTTGAATAAAGTAAAATATTCAATCAATACACTATTTCTTTATCTTCACCACAACATTACATTTAAATATGCTTTTTAAAATCCTACTTTTTTTCCCCAGTAACTGTTATTATTTCGGGCTGATCGTCTTACTGAAGTCTCTCTGAAGGTTGATGAGAGAAAAGTTGATGAAAACGTTGATACACTCATCTTCTCATATATCCTGTTTTTGTATTAAATAAGGTATATATAACATAAAACACATTCATAAAATAATAGGGATTTTATTCACATTGTGGCATGACAATAAACAACTAAATAAATAAGAGATAAAGAAAGAAACCCATTCTGTACGTGATGTTGCATGTTGTCGCCTTCAGGCAAAGCAGCACCAACCTAATTAACCCACCGAGTGAGACTTAAACATGCATCTGACTGTGTTTCACTGACTGCCTTGATTTAGTTACTGTTTCATCAGAGAGTTTCTGAAAAAAATAATTAGATCATATTGTTACCATGGCAGCATCCAGTGGTGGAGGATTTATTCAGATCCTTTACCTCTGTAAAAGTGCCAGTGCCATACTGAAAAAGTACGGCATTAATTATGTAAGCACAATCAGGAAAATGTACTTATTATTTTCTAGCAATAGACTCTGCTCTTCAAAAACAATACTGAGAGCTCTGTAGTCTGTACACTATCTGAATATAACACGTTACTAGTTACGAGTTGCTGCAGTGATCACCAGCTCTGTGATTTCTAAGACACACAGTAAAGGCCTTTCCAATCTCACATCAACCCTCACATCAAGAACGATCATGTTAATAACTCACATTTAGCTGACATGTTCTGTTTAAGTCTTACCACTTTGCTGCGTCCCGTTGCAACCTCTTTCCATGGCAGTGAAGCTTTAACCAGGACAATTATCTCTCTCTGTTTGTCTCTCTTGCTATATAGTAAATGTGCTAAACTAGAGCATCTGCTACATGTTTATCCTCACACATTGTGATGCGCACTCAAGAGAAACTGTGTTTTCTCCAAAGCAATGTTAACGGCTTACAGGATGTTTGCTCTTGCAGAAAACCACAAACCTTTTTTAGACTGCGAATAGCATCAAGGCAACACGTAACGAAACTGCGACCCTCTTTTGACAATATTAAGGAATATGATAGTTTAAGCAACCAATTTTCACTTAAATTACCCTGAAATGAACTTCTGTTGTCTGTATATAAAAATGAATTGAATTGAACGGTGCCACCATGTGTTAGATGCCAACGGGCACTTATACACTATTTGACAACTTGGGATAGAGAATGGATTGGTACAGCCATCAGATCTCATTGACTTCTGTTCTGACTGTGTCCTCTCAACATTTGAAGACAAACCCAATCTGTTTTCTAGGCTCTGGATTTATCTTCATCTGACGACCACTACAAAGTGAATTGAGATGCATACATGGCAGAGAATGATCAGAGAGACAGGGGGCTGAAATGTCACAAAGGTTGTAGCCACAAACACACAAACTCCCACTGATTAATACTTTCAGTGTTTACAGTAAAGACTACTTGTCTTTTAAGTGACAGTGTGTAGGATTTGGCGACATCTAGTGGTGTGGTTGCAGATTGCAACCAGCTGAGTACCCCTCCGCTCATTCCTCCCTTTACAAGACTGCGGTGACGTGAGACAAATGCAAAACCGTGGTAGCTCAGTTCACCTTGCTCAGAGGACATCTTTACCAATCGCTTTAGGAGCGATGGAAATCAGACGGCAGCTGGCGGTACCGCAGTTTTGCACTCTCAGGCTCACAAGCGTGTCAGAGAACTATGGTGGCCTTCAGGTAACGTAAAAACGTGAAAGGTTCTCTCGAGAGGCAGAGTTTGGTTTGTCTGTTCTGGGCTACAGTAGAAACATGGTGGAACAACATGGTGGACTGCGTGAAGAGGACCTGCTCCCTGTATAGATATAAAGGGCTCATTCTAAGCTAACAAAAACACATCACTTTATTATCAGGTGATTATACAGTAATGAAAACATAGTCATGAGTATTATATTTCATTTCTGCTAATAGATCCCCTGAAATGTTACACCCTGTTTCTTTAAAGATGGATTTAAATTTTATATTTTGAATTACAAATGAAAACAGATGACAGTATAGCCTTTACCGTTACACATTTTCACTATTTCACAGATGATAAATTCAGTTAGAAATATAAGGAGCCTAACATGGAAGTACTAAAAGATTTCTATTTATCACAGCAACACCACAGGATAAAGTGACAAAATAAAATATACAAAATAAAGGCAACCAAAACAAAATTTGATATATTAAAGGCCAGAGAATGCATGAAG
Organism: Pterois miles; assembly: GCA_947000775.1. Lineage (NCBI taxonomy): Eukaryota > Metazoa > Chordata > Actinopteri > Perciformes > Scorpaenidae > Pterois > Pterois miles. The sequence continues at coordinate 3,977,576 of CAMQGK010000466.1, forward strand.
AAAGTGAAGGCCTATAAATGTGCTGCACTACAGCCTTAAGATATCAAGTTGATGTTAAAGGTGCAGTGTTTAGGAGTTTATTCGTCCGATTCAGCATGTTGAATAAGTGGCGCCATCCATCAATGAGTGAAATCGCTCTGATTGGCTGTTCAGCTTAAAGAAATCAGTGCACGAGAAGAGAAAAACACATGAGGAGAGCAGACAAGTAAAGTCAAGAGGAAAAACAGAAGTCCTTTTTCCTGTGGTGACTGACAGTGGTGTGAAAATTGTCAGCAAACGCCACTTTATTTCATGTATGTGTCATTTTTTACCATGTATTTACAATTTTGAATGGTGAATACAGACTACCGTGACCTGCTGGTGTGGAGAGTTAGTTTATCTCACGCAGGCACAGAACGTACGTGGTAACTAACCTTTGGCTGTAGTCTTTGTGGTGTGTTCAGGTGTAACTTGTTGGCCAAAACAAAGGTGAGGCGAGGTGGCACAACAGGCCACTAATTTGTTGATGTCAGGTTAATGTGTCCCCAACTTAAGTTTTTTGGGGGGATGATTATACACTAAAGAAAACAGATTTATTAATATATTATTATATATTATTAGTATATATTTAATTTCTACCAATAGACATGGTAAATGCTACACTTTGTTCACAGAATTTAAATGTGTAGAGAGCCTAAGTCTTAGTCACTGCCTGTTCTGGGGGAAAAGATATTGATTGAAAAAATATGAACGAACAACGAATATATTTTGATCCTGTTTGAATTATCCCACTCAGTGAACCACATCTCTTGCACAATATAAATCACCAGCACTAGCTAGCTAGCTAATGTAGCTATGGCCAGGCACAAATGAAACCTGATCTTACCTGACGTGTTTTATCCAGTGATTCCTGGTCTTTTTATCAGCCAGGAAGAGAAAGAACAAGGGAGACCTGTTGGTTTGAGTACATCCCGGTATGAAACATACAGGCCCCTCAAGTGGCCTCAGATACCCTACACAAGCATATTTAGCGACATTATTGACTCCACTGCTACAGATGGTGAAGCAATGAACAAACTGAAAAGCCCTGAGGCATATCAGTACTTCCACAGTAACACGGTTTCGTTTTTTCATACACAAAGATAATCATACTAAAGTATTTTAGTCTCTTTTAGTCCTGCACTCCATGACATAAACTGTCTGACATTTTAAACTGTTTAAGTAACTGGCTGTAATTAAACCAATGCTACAATGCTGTGTCCTCCCTACACATGATATATACCTATATATAACATTCCTGATGGTCTCTTGGCACGGCTGGCAGTCCTTTTAAGGACCCGACACCTCTTCTCTTCTGTTCTGTCATAGCCCATCCACAAAATAGGATACAAGTTTTCCTCCATTGGATTTCTGTCGAAAAAATGAAATGAGCACAAGTTTAGTCTCTTCAAGTTTAGGCTTCTCAGCCACATTGTTCTGGACTCCTCGTCTGTAGGTAGGCGATGGAAGAACAATCCCTTTTTGTAGCGCATGCATGTTCAGAACACAGTTGTTGTAGCCACACATTGAGTTTTGTCTGGTTGTTAAAACAGCCGCGAACAGCACAAGTACCAGAGTTCCACAAGGACATTTTCGAAAATGCATATCTGTTAAAATAAAGCAGGATTAGCTAAAAATTACTTTTCAAAAGAAGCACCATTGGTGGTTACTCACTATGGTTTGTCTATGGGACTACTGGTGCTTTCACTGGTGCTGGGTCGTGTTTACCATGTTTACAAGATAAAAAGTTGTGTTCATGATATGCTTGGAGTTCAAGTGGGTAAGTCATGAACACCGCTGCCGTCCGAGTCTAGAAGCCACAGAGGGTAGCAACTTAGCTAGCTAGCAAATGGGTAACATAATGGAGGAATGCAAAGGCGTAATGACAGAGGAGAAAGATGAGGTCGTTGAGGACATCATTTTCCTCAGCCATAAAGAAGAGAAGAAGAGGATCAACCTTTATTAGTCCCACTAGGGACTCTGTTGTTAACACACACATGCACATACAGGACCCATATACATGCATCAATGGAGAGATGTCAGAGTGAGGGGGCTGCTCCTGCCAAGCGCCCCGAGCAGTTGGGGGTTTGGTGCCTTGCTCAGGGGCACCTCGGCAGTGCCCAAGAGGTAAACTGGCACCTCTCCAGCTACCAGTTCACACTCAGTTCTTGGCCCATGTCGGGATTTGAACCGGTGACTCTCCGGTTCCCAAGCCAACTCCCTGCAGACTGAGCTACTGCCGTACAGAGTACAGAGAAAAACAATATATGACTAAAATTACGATATACTGTACAATATTAGCTTCTTATACAATGAGAAATGAACTTCCATGGGCTCCACCATTTCCCACAGTGCCACAAAAACGACACAAGGCATGAGTTTTCAGAAAATTTCCAGGTTGTGAATTCGACATGAGGTGGCCGTTGATATAGGCCCAACTAGTAAAACAGGTAAACACAGTAAACATGACCCCATTTGAAGGCACCATAACTAGCTTCCTGCTACTTCCGGTACCTAACCGGAAGTTACGCCCAATAATCATTACTACAGTGACGCCCCCGAATGAGCGAGTTGTAAGCGTTTCTGCGTGGTTTTCTGACACTAACTTTCTCCTCTAGGAGTAAACACAGCCCACTGGAGCTTTACTAAGCTCGTCCCTCCCAGCCTCCTCCAGACTGTAAACTAGCAGGCGGGTCCACCGTCCTGTTGTCCCGCCCCTTGCTCCGCTCTTCCCTCTCCACTCCTGAACGCTGATGTGTTACTAACTTCAGCCTCCAACTCCGACAAAATGTTCAATTTCGCATCAAAACTGCTGCTGCTGTTTCTCCTGGCCTTCCCCTGTGGATTAATTACCATCGGTAAGTCAAAGTTTTTTGTTTTTGGTTTGAAGCAGAGAGTTTACGTCGTCGCTTCACTTCGGCAACAGTTACAAAGTTATTAGACAGCCTCACATATTGACGTGGCATAGCAGTCACATAGCTGATCACAGAGCGGCTGTAAAGCCTCACCGCCGCTGTACTAACATCAATGTATAGACGTTTATGCATACGTTTATTCATTGTAATAACAGAGTTATAGCCTCTCTTTTACTCTGAAGATGATCGCCTCCTTCCAGCTGCCGTCGTGCAAGCTTAAATCAAATAAAGTCCGCCATTAAAAGTGAAGTCAGGTGTGAGTTTGTGAGATTTAAGAGGTGATTTAGAGAAAGTCTAAAAGTCGTTTGTGGATGCAGCAACAGTTAACAGCTCCCTCTGGCTGGGACACGTCACCATAGATAAGATGGTAACTCACTGTGTGTTTGCAGGGGTCTCTTTAAGCTGATTTACACTAAAACGGGGGCTTTTATTGTTCTGCTGTTTTAAACTGGCAACAAAGTGACTAGTTTGTGTGCAGACAGTAAACTACCTGACAATAATAATACAAATGTCAACAGTTGCAGTATGTAAAAAGTAGACTCAGTCATTCATTTTACATAATACATGGGGATTGTTGTGAACAGTGCATCCAAACATAATTTTATTCACTTATTACTTTGATGAATGGTCTTACTGGTGTGTAATAGTCAACTTCTACCTCTAACAAATGATATTACATTTTTTTCAGAGAGTAAATCATATTATTTTCATATCTACACTCTTCCTTCTCCAAAACAATTAGAACTGGGTGACACTGACAAAATCCCCCAATATTTTTGACCAAAAACCTTGATATATATTGATGAATTGCAGTGATACTTTAGGGATGCTTGTTGGCATTTTTAGAAGACATACACACAACTATGCTGTGTTTGAAAAATATTAGTAAATCTGGATAGGATGACCTGATTCAGTTCATTGTCCGTTTCACTCACAGAGAAAATGCATCGTCCAAACACCAGGAAAACACAGTTCATCAGTAAAAAGATGAGACAATAATCAAAATCCTGGACAATATAATCAAAATATTTCCTCATTATCACCGTTGTGTCTTCTGCCACATGCAGGCCAGGTCTCTGCAGACTCCGACTCTGCTGAGGACGTTGCTGAGGACCCAGATGCTGCAGTAGATGAGGAGGAAGATGATGAAGAGGTGCTCGTTGAGGAAGATCAGATACAACCCTCGGTATATAACCTATGTTTTAATCACACAGCAGTACAGCAGGCTGTAGGTTCATTCACACGCTGATGATCAAGTAACAATGTGATGATGTCATGTGACTTTCCTCCTCAGGAAGGAGACGAAGATGACTCTGATGAAGCAGCTGATAAACGGGTAACATCTCACCCTGACGCCGACACCACCATCATCTTCACGACAGGAGAAGGTTTGTTCTTTTCAGGTTTTCATTCAGTGAACTTTGATAGCATTTACACTATACTCATGTTGTCCTCAACCAAAGAAATTATTAGTCAACTAAACTCACATGATTTTGTTGACTAATTGATTAGTTGATTTAATCAAAAGATGTGTGAAACTGAGTTTATCAACAAAGAATCACACAGAAGCACCACTTTAATTCTTGTGTTTACCACAGATGTGCTCATAAGTTTCTCAGTAATAAGCCATTCAGCATGAAAAATGTATTTAAAAAAAAAACTGCTCAACTAAAGTAATCTTGTCGACTAAGACTAAAACAACCGATTAGTTGACTAATCAGCTAAGACAGGGCAGCCCTACTTAATACACCTTACTAGACTACTTTTGTTTGATGTGGCGACATATCTGTTCTGTGGCTTTTGTTATTACATCTTCTAATTTGTACTTTGTTTTTCTTCATTGTAGCCTGTATGCTTTTAATTATATTAATTTGTAATTAATTTAGAGTTTCCTGCCAATGAGATTGTGAGGTTCCTGGTGGGTTTCACCAACAAGGGAAGTCAAGATTTCACTGTTCAGTCATTGGAGGCCTCCTTCCGTTACCCACAAGACTTCCAGTTCTATATCCAAAATGTAAGTTTGATCTGAATTTCTTAAAAAAAAACACTGACAAACATGTGCTCAACCTTTTTTACGTTATCTGGTGGTTGATAGAATCGTTTGAGAATGCAATCAATGATTTGTTTTCACTTTGAGATGATCAAAAAGTGGTCAGTGCCTACATGTCTCAAGGCTTTTGCGGATGTGGTTGAATAACAATCTGTTCAAATGTAATTCTGGATGATATAGAGGTTTATAAAATACTCGCTTGTGGTAAATATAACCATTACAGTTCATCAGAGATGCTCACCAGTTATTTTTTTGCATGTCAAGTCTCTAATATTTGTAGTGAACGTTCTATCATCTGCTGCAATCAGGTCTGCTTAGTAAGGATGCACTGGTAGCCACTACTGGATGAGATATCAGGCAGATACTGACTCAAATAGCTGGATCGGATATCGATGACCTGATGTTGCCTTAAACATAAAAGAATGATCTCAGTCACTTCCACACCGTGAGGCATGCAGCTTATTGATTAAACACTGGTATCGGATAAGTACTCGGGATCGGCCGATACCCAAAGCCCAGGTATCGCTTTCAGGACTGAAAAAGTTGGATCGCTGCATCTCTGCTATGTATAATATTGCATAGCTCCATTCAAGGAATTCAAAGTGTTAAGGTGACCAAAGTGGTGATGGTTTGAGACTCTGGACATTTAACTGAGATAACCCAAATCAGGGAACAGAGAGCAAGGGGAATCCACTAGAAAGGACTTTATTTCAGTTACTTTTCCCCTTTAAACTCATCATGTGGTGCATTACACAGCAGCATTGCACCTGCATTTACTTTACTATGTAGTCTTAATTATTAAGGCAAAGTCAGGTAATATTGAACGAACAAACAATATAAAATGAACAGAGACATGAAGAACTGACTTTAGAAGATGTGCTCGATGAATACAGGAGAACGGTCTGGCTGGTAGCATGCAGGCCAAACGGAGAAATGTTCTTCTCCTCCCCTCCTAGTTATAGGAGCCCTGATTGTGTTCTGATAGAGCTCACCTGTGCCTATTTGACTCTGAACAGCACAGGTGAGCCTGTGGCTTCTCTCAGAGCTCATCAGGATAAAGGCGGACATTAAACACCAGCACAAAGCATGTACTGTATCATCACTCCTTTATCTATGAGCAGTAATCAGAACAGTATCAGCAGTGATTAGTTGTTCGGTATACAATCACTTTAAACATGCTATTGCAATGCAATATAAAAAAAAAAAAAAAAACAGGAAAACTTTAAAGTGTAACCTAAAAATGGATATAGACTGACTTTACTCAGGGTAACAGGAAAATATTGTTAACATCATTAGGCATGCAATAATAACTGTAACCTATTTTCCGATAACAGAGTACAGCCGTATTGTATAACTACAGTGAGTCTCCAACTAATAACAGCTTATTATCTACATAAGGGATAATGTCTGGAGTCACTGTGTGTGCGAATTGAGTCAAAGTCCCCATCTCTGTTGCTCTTTTTCATTTCATTTTGATGCCACCATTTGAATTTCTAGCATTTTTTTCTTCCAAGAAAAAAATCCACAACATGTATGCATTTATCAACTGTATGTGTACGCTTGTATTGCAACAAAGTCAGATGCTGTGTGTGTTTTGTAGTTCACAGCGTTGCCTCTGAGCACCGTGGTGCAGCCCCAGGCTCAGGCCTCCTTCGAGTACTCCTTCATCCCAGCTCAGCCCATGGCCGGTCGCCCGTTTGGTCTTGTTATCCTCCTCAACTATCTTGACACTGAGGTAAAAAGCTTTTCCATTATTTATTTATAAAGAATATATATATTTGTGGTTAGTGATGCTTGAAATCTGTTCAGGTTGACATTTTAGAGAAAAGATGCAGTGTGATGATGTGAGACAGTGACTGTCGACATGCTCCGCAGGAAGCTTTTTCACAGCCCACCTCACATTGTGATGATTCATGAAAATTAAAACCTAAAGAAGCCATTTTCAGCAAAGCAGTATTCACGTAACAGCTATATTTTTTTCTATTTTTGTATAATTGGGATGGCTGGTGGCTCCTTACCGTCATCATTTTCTGCTTGCTGAGATTTGACTGTTTCGAATGATATGACAGATGCTGAGTCATATTGACATTCAAATTTTTAAAGAGCAGCTCTTAAAAGTTTCAGGAAAGTTCTTGAAAGTTGAAGGTACTTGTTTACTTAAGAGTATTTGTATTTCTCTTCAGGGCAACATGTTCCAGACTGCCATCTACAACCAGACTGTCACCATCACTGAGCTAGAAGAGGGACTGGATGGAGAAACGTAAGGCTTCCTTCTTTCTAGCCAATAATGTACATACTTAAAATGAAAATGTAGATTAAGTTCTGCATCTCAGTTCTGTGTACATCATGTGTAAATCTAGTTATTTTGCCCACCTATTACTTATTTAAAAATGTATCTTAAGGCTACATCCAGCTCTCTACAGCTACACAATACCAGCCTTCCCAGAACTATTGCAGCACATGTAAAAACCTGTAAAAGGAGGTGTGAAATTGGCACAAAGAGATTAGTTGTCAGAATTGTGCTGCTGGTGTGAGATGCAGAAACTGTCACCAGCAAATTATTCAAGCAAAAGAAAGTGTTTTGCATCCTAAAATCTCAAAACTGATCAGAAAATGTTGATGTGGAACACTTGTTGGTTATTTTAGGACACAAAGGGGCCAATAGACTGCTCTTTATGTTTAACAGTTGTTGGTAAAGGGAGCTATTTTTGATGGTTTGTGCTCCAGTATAATTTGCATACATTATTTAGTAAGTGAAATGCTGAATATTAGGAGAGATTGTAGAATGTTTTCACACCACTATCTTAATGTAGTTTGGTTGCTACAGATATTTATTGAGACATAAATGACTATACATTGTGACGTGCATTGTGATGGGTATGTCGGTAAATTATTGCATTTCAGTCTCACACGTGCAGTATGATATGCAAAAACACCACGTAACTGAGGAACTCATCCATTCACTAATTAACTGAACCATTTTGTGTTTTTCTGCAGGATGTTCATGTACATCTTTCTGGTTGGACTGGTGGTCCTGATGCTCTTCGGGTTGTACCAGGTCCTGGAGACAAGGACGGTATGTGTTTGTCTTTTGTCAACCGCTTCATTCTTTATGTTAAGATAGTATATTTGGTCTACGTAATGCACTTGGGAGATGGGATGAGTAATTTCCTCTGTTTTACCCATGCAAGTGTATTAAAAATGTATCTGTGTCTAAAGTCAACAGCAGCAAATGGAATAATAAGGGGTGTCATTGATCCTCCTCCCTGTAAAATCCTCTTCTTAAACAGATAAACTGAGACTGACACAGGCTTTAAAATGACCATTTTTTTTTTGTTTTTTTTTGCAGAAAAAGAGACTCCCAATGAAAATCGAGAAGGGCACTGGTGGGATGAGCGATGTGGACATCAGCTGGATTCCTCAGGAGACCCTAAATGTCATGAGTATGTTCATGTTTATCCCCAGCTGTTACTAGTAATAACAGACAAGTGATGTGTGCTCACATTATTGTTTCTCTACATGAAAATGAAGCAACACAAATGTGATCTTTACATCCTGTTTTCCAGACAAGGCTTCTCCTAAAGCATCTCCACGGAAACGAACCAACAGGGCAGCTGGAGCAGATCAATAAAACTGTCCGTTTCCATCCATCATCATACTGTCCATCTGGCTTTCAGAGCTCATTTTCTCACCACAGCAACCCGATTCCCATTTACGATGGATCAACATTTCCAGCCTGAGCGTTAAAGATCTAAGATGTTGTTATTATGGATCTCATCCTCTCATCCTGCTGTTCTGCTGGAACCACAGCCACTCTGGACTCTACTGCTCTGATCAGTGCAAGACCATTGATACACTAACCAGACATTTTTAAGGGACTTTTTTATCAGTATGTGTGTGTGAAAGGTGACGAAAGATGAACCAATAAGTCATTAAACTTTTTATGGGAAAACGAAGGGATTGTGGTACAAGAAAAGCTGAATACACTAAACTGCTGCCTGTGTGGATGCTGTCAAGTGACAATAATTGCATTGGTGTTTAATGACATTTAATTTTGAGATTTGTTTTCTGCATTGTTAGGCTTCAAACCATTCCTGTTTCATTTGTTGAATGAGGTGAATCTCTATAATGTAAACACCACTGTGCCTTATCTGAACTGTTTCTGCAGTCCCTGTAAAGACTTAGTGGTAAGAAAAAAGTAGATGCAACTGATTAAAAGTTTTCCCACTGATACCCCTCTGTTTTTAACATCCAGTCACACATAGCCTGAGGTTTATAAAAGTACTTGTTACTTTTCAGTGAAGCAATGGCAGCTGCAAATACCACATACCAACATTGTGTTCTCGAGAGGTTTCTGCAGGTTAGTTTGTTGTTTTTTCACCTTACTGTTGTAACGTGACTTTTGCTTGGTGGAGCTTTCGAAAGTCTTTTCTAAGGTCCGGAGGTGCAGTCTGTCAGATTGCATACATTACTTTTGGGAGAAAAACTATGTTTTTAAAGACAATAAAAGGGTGAACAAAGTGTGTTCTGTCCTGTTAGTTCTCATTTAAACTATTTCCTTGTTATTATACTTTGACTTTCTCTGACAGTTTGTGGTTTGTGCAATCTATGGTACATACTGTAGTTTCAGTGAATCATTCATGTGTCAATCAAGGAAACTTATTTTATAATCAAATATATGTTTGATCTACAAAACACCAGAAAACAATGAAAAATTCCCATCACAATTTCTCAGTGCCTAAATGGATGTTATCAGATGTCTTCTTAAAATGATTTAAATAATAAACAATGTCAAATAAAAAGAGTGTAAAAGGAAGTATAAAAATATATACGTTTCCTTTCCCTACAATCAGTTGATGAGTAAATTAAAACAATTTATTTCACTCTCCTATTCATCTTTCACTTTCTCATTTTAATTTTCAGCTCCTAAATTTTCCTTTTTTTTGGTCTTTTTAATAATTTATCCAATCTCTTTATTCCCTGTGAGACATTTCATGTATTACTTATGATGCTTAAATCATAATGAGATAGATGTCTATTTTTAAACTCAAAATAAGAGTCTCAGACCTTTACCCCTATATTGGCTTAATCTGGTTTGGTTGCTACAGATATTTACTGACACATAAATTGCGATGTGCATTGCGATGGATATGTAGGTCAAATAAATTGCATTTCAGTCAAGGTCTCACACAGTGTGATATACAAAAACACCATGTAACTGAGGAACTCTTCCATTCACTAATGAAATAAACCCTATTTTAATCAATTCATCCATTTCATAAACTCTGGAAAACAGTTTGGAAATTAGTGTTTGGTGGATTATTTCTCTGTTGTTACATTGCTAATTGTCATTGTATTTTACATTGTTGGAAAGCCTGTTTATTTACCTTCACAGTGATGTTTAACTTGTAAGGATCATGCATTTGTGAGATGAGCAGCACAGCTGATTATGTGGGTAGCGCCCACATGAAATTTACCAACAGTGTGTTCTCCTGGTGGTACTGACTCTTGTTTTCAGCTCCTGGTGCTGCCAGTCAGGCACCACAAGACCAGACCACAGGATCACAGAGTGATCCGTTTCATCCTGAAAAACCAACCTTTTCAAAACCAACATGGCTCAGTTTAAAATTTTTGATTCAAAACAAAACTCCTCATCTCTTCTATGACATGATTTTGACATCAGATGATTTGCTACCAATCAGGTGCCTGCAGCCAAAATGTTGCTAAATTTCACTATGGTGCTACCCACATAATCAGCTGCTCGTCCCATAAATGCATGATCCTTACAAGTTGGGCTTCATTGTGAAGGTAAATAAACAGGCTTTCCAACGATGTAAAATACAATGACAATTAACACTGTAACAACAGAGAATTAATCCACCAAATACTAATTTCCAAACTTTTTTCCCGAGTTTATATGACACTTAAATCATAATGAGATGGATGCCTGCTCTTAAACTCCAAATAAGAGTCTCTATTTAGTAACAAATTACATAAAATTATTAGAAAAAAATGCAACAGTAAAATTAAGATGCACTAAATCTCTGCATTGTGATGTGGACATCAGATTTAAACCTATAACTCGTGATACAGGTGTAGCAGCATGTAGCGTCTGTAGACTGTAAGAACACTGAGATAACACGAGGGATTAAATTCCCTGAAGTTCAGGTTAAGTGTGTGGTCGCATCGTGACGGTCCTCCCCGTGTTGCGGAGCGCTGTGAGGAGGTCCCTGCTCGGGGAGGTGAGCGGAGCTGTCCGGTGCTGAGGGGGAAGATGAGCTCAGCGCGCGCCGGGGGGCAGGTAACGTCAGCAGTCGGCCGGAGCAGGAAAGACTGAACATACACACCGATACACACCCACCAAGTGTTTACCGCCGCTTAATCACTGCTACGCGCCGACACGCATTAATAATGGGCAGCTAATCGGCTCCGTGTGACTCAGCTCCGCGTCTTTATTCCGACCCACGAGTGCCTCGGCAGCATCCCGCGCCCTCCGCCTGGCTTGAAATGGGATGATATGGGATTTTTCATGTCGACGAAGATCGGACGGATTCTCGCCTTCGCCTTGGGTAAGATACATCTCGAGCTGCTTTTGTTTAGGCTTCGAGACACTTTATTTGGACGGTTTGACACAACAAAACTGCCTTTTAAAAAATCCCGCATCAGAAATGTCACGCTATGATTGTGATCTTTATTTATCTCCATCAGTGTTGCGTGATGGTTGTGAGAGCTGCACCGTGCATGGCCAGCAGCTTGTAGTACACCCATCGACGGTAGAAACTGGGTGTCTATACTTGGTGTGCAAGCTTTTGGTCATGCAAAATCCAAAAATAGAAAGGCACAAATTGATTTATGCTACTTTTACTATTATGTGGTGCTTTGTAAGTGCAAATCCTGCAGAATGATGTATTATCGACACCTTTTTTTGCATTTTAAACTGCAAATAGCTCTGAGCAGAGCAGTGCACCCCATGTTGAATGAATGCATGGGATGCAGTTTTCAGGATTGTTATCTGTGGTGACATCTGCTTCACAGCCCACCTTCACCAACCCACTGGCATCTGTCTAACGTAAAGATTACAAAATCAAAATGATATGATAACAAAAGCTTGCATGCAGTTATGAAATGACAAAATCAAACAAAAATGTGTTTTCATGGAAAATGTCGCATGATCATAAGCAGTATTTGAGAGAAAGATGAACCAGACTGAGACTCTTTCACACACAAGAGAAATACCACATTATAAAAATTTCAAAATTATAATAAGTTTTACTTGTGCCTATAAAGTCTGGTGAAATAACCTGTGTCTGTTTTGCAGTATTCCTGTCCCTGGTGGTGTCAGTAGACTCAGATGCAGATGTGAAGTGTGAGAATATTTATAAGGACTTTTCTGACTGCGTCCTGGAGCTGGGAGAGAGCATGGACAACTACCAGGAGAACGTGACCAGCGAGAGGGGAGTGGCGGCCGTGTGCAGGTGATAATAACTTTATCAGTGTGAGAGTGTGTGCACAGCATGCAGCACCCATTTGTGCACATGGGGCATCCCCAATAGAGTGTGTTGGTTTTTATTTAATCTGATTAAGTCACTTTTCAGTAGAGAACTGAAAGACAATGATGGGTTGGAATAAAAACCTTTAGTAAAAACAGCACAAAACTGTATTTCAGTTCAATTTGTATGAAGTAGTGCATGATTTAGTGAATTAATACAGAAAGACACAGCATGAAGTGTGCATCTTTTGACAAAATGCTGGAGAGGAAAAGAGCAGATGCCATGATCTCAGAGGGAGAATAGAGAAATGAATGGTGCTGAGACACTGAGCCATTGTACTAAATAATTTATGACTTTTGCTGCAGAGAGTAATGAAATTCCAGGGACGTTTTTTTGTCATTGTTACAGCTCGCACTCAACAACCCCAGCACAGTATATTGAAGACAAAGATTTGCACATAAGCCTTCTGTTGAAAATTGCCCTCTTGCAATATCATCTGTGATGTTGTTTCACTCTTGGATGCAGTTGCCATGGTAATTAAAGCTCAGTTTGACTTACTCGAGGCCACCGTAGCCGTCTTGAGTGATAGATTACTGGCAAGCGAATTAATCCATGACAGCCAGCCGGTGTACGTCTGCATGCTGTTAGACGGGATGAATTGTTGATCTGATGATCCTTTGTTTGCCACAGCCATTGGGAAGCTTTCCACACGTGTGCCCTCACGGCGCTGTCCGACTGTCAGGAGGAAGTCAGCTCCATCTGGGAGACGCTGAGGCAGGACTCCATGAAGATGCGCTTCCAGGGAAGTCTGTTTGATCTGTGCAGCCCCAGCTCCTCGCCCAGCATAAGTTCACCTCTCGCTGCTCTCTCCCTACCACTGATAGGCGTCCTGATCATTACTGGGTCTGACTGATTCCCTGTATAGATGGGGGTGAGGAGATGGCAGGGGTGATGAAGAGGGCCCTCTGGGTTCAGTCCTCCTGAGTTCAAACTTAAAGCCAAGGATTTAAGAGGGATGAGCGTTTTAATAAGGATTATTTTGACACAGAGCCACTGAGGTCTGTGGCAAGCCAATCAATATTTGCTGTGATGAATAATGTTTGAAATCTCCTCAAATACTTCAGCTTGATCCTCCCTCATGTCTAGAAACTAGCGGAGAAAATTACATTTCAGCCAAAATATCAGTCCAGGCAAACTAAAGCAAACAAATATTCAGGGGATTTCAGATACAGTCTACAGTCAGACACCTGTGGCTCTGGGTTACCAATACACAAGGGGGCACAATATCATGGACACCTGTATAATCTAATTCAATGAATATGATACGTTATGAACATTATCATGTTCAGTTGTTGTGGATTGAAATCTGAGATCATTGTTAAGGCAGTAATTGTGTCATACTGGTTTTCATTATATCCTAAAACAGAAAGGTGCTCATGTTTTTGTGCCCACTCCTCGTAGCATGTAATGTATGGTTTTATCATAATAGTTAAAGGAATAGTTCAACATTTTGGCATTTAGCTGAGGAGGTAAACACTACTCTCATGTCTGTACACTAACAAGGTATCCTCATACAACGGTTTGTATGATATCTTACGATAAGTAAAAAGTTATTGCTAATTTTTTGTGCATTTTCCCACAAATGTCCTGCACCTTGTGACGCATGTGTAAATTAACGCTTGTTACATACATGCAGTCTTTTCAAAATAAATTTCCATCTTCACAGGAAACGCTTGGTTAAATTTAGGAGATGATTGTTTGGGTTAAAATAACTGTCGCGTAATTAAAGTGCGGAAGTTACATGACAAATAAATCAACGTTGACTTGTGTTTTCACACAGGAAAAGTCTGCAAAAGTTTGATGTTTTTTGACCTACTCATCCACGCTGACCTCATCCCTATGCTATGTTTATCAGTCTTTATACTTCCTGCTTCACAATTATGTGGATTATATGTTAATTGATTTTGTGGGACATATATACAACTTACAGTGCATTACTTTATAGCTACAAACAGTGTATGAGAATAGCCTGACACAAAGTTATACGTTGTTGGCTAGCGAGTCTCACAAGAGTTTTTGCTATTTGTAGGTTACCTTCTATACACAACCAAGTTAACTGGCTCCTGGCTGTTGCTTTACATTTAGTGTACAGACATGAGAGCTATTGTCACATCTACTACTCGGCTAGAAAGTGAATTTTAGTGTATTTCTGAAAAAGTGAAACTGTTCCTTTAATTTAATGAATTAGGCTGTTAAACATCAGATTAATCTCTAGTGAGTTTGTATACAGATAAGCCATCATGATGTCATTAGCTGTCACATTGCAAGAAAACACTTAAAGGAGCACTTCACCAAAATATAACAGCAATATCTTCAGTCATGATGAAACTATTTGAATATGCTGTTTAAGTATTAATCAGTGAAATGAACAAACAGGACATTAAAGTGAGATGAAATGCCCCTTTAATCTGTTTCCTAGTGTAGTAAATGTTTGTGTAAGTGACAATCAAGCCACTTGTATTGAACACTTTTGACCCCTTTTTCCCTCCAACACTTCGGCCCACTGTGGTTGATGTTGCACGGCTGCTATAAAGACACCAAAAACAGACATCTTGACACGACATCACACGTTCACTTCTCCTCGTTGCTCTCTCAGAGTCTTGCCCCACGCTTCGGTTCAGTCTAATGAGCCATCAAACCTCTCACCTGTTAATGTTTGTGTAAAAAGAAAATCTGAAGTGTGAATGTTCATTGTTGTTTTATTGATTCCTGCTCCACTTTGTCTGAGAATGCTCACTTGCAATTAACAAGATATTACTAATTCTTTACTTTAGAGTACCGCAAGTACTGCATAAACATATTATTTCATACAGTATGCAGAGACCACACAGAGATTTTAAAAAATAATCTGTATAATATATTTCACTTTTAGACATCTAGAATTTATCTCTAATAAAGTCAAATTACAGTATATGCAATAGCGAAAGCTTATTTTTGTAAAATATCCATACAATCGCTTTTGTATCAACAGTATTTTAATGAAAGTCCATTAAAGCATTGCATAATTATATCAAACAAAATTTATCATTTTGTTTCATGCTTTTAATTAATCTCATTTTTAAGAAACTTGATTTGAAGCTTCAAAATCAGCAAAGAATGACTGTAGTGAATCTCGACAGAAATAAGCCAATAACAATATAACTAGCATCATTTCCACTCACTGGACATGTTTATCCAATAAGCCACGTGAGATATCAGTAATTGTAATGATCTTTTAATAAATTAGTATTTTGACAAAATTCCCTTCACAGAAATCTGATGTTTTTACTGTGACTGCAGTGGTCATATAAATTCAGAGCAAACTGAAAATGAATGAGCAAACACATCAACTTGTTTTGTTTGTTTTTCCAAAACCGTGCCACCATTTGCATATTTCCTTTAGTTCTGATGGTCCTCAAAGGCATCATCAAAATATGGATGATTTCCTAAATAGTTCCTGTCATCTCTTTGATCCCAAATGCATGATAACTTTAGTGACGGTGCTTCAGAATAATGTTGATTTTACCTTGAACAACATGTACAGTGGTATAGATCTGTGCATGAAGTTAGCCTATAGCTCCTCAGTGTATCAGCCTCCTTTCTACACAGATTCATGATCCACCCACCTCCATCTCCCATGGCATGTTTGTTCTAGTTGTTTCTATTTATTTCATGCTCGCATTACATCATCCATTGTGTGTCTGGTGGTGAGAATACAAAAAAAAAAAACAGTTGTGATGTCCTCAAAGCATGAGCAATATGTACGGTCACTTCTTAAAGATTGGTCTCTTATCCCTTTGTATGCTGTTGAAGAAAGCATGTAAATGATTGTGTTATCATAAGCATTATACCATAAGAAATAAACCCGGTGGAAAGAATTTCTGAATGTAAAAACGAATTCAGTACCCATGTGTTTTTTTCAGTTTACTGATAGAAAAGCACACTATTTACAAGACTGTATAAAGCAATATGTGGCAAAGTAATGTGTTTGTAATAATAAAGCACCATGTTTAACATACTGTATGTGTGTGTGTGTGTGTGTGTGTGTGTGTATGCCCTTCAGCAAAATAAAGGATCGCAAAGATCTAGAAACACAAAGTGGTGACATAGTGGAGCCTTTAGTCGACGCAGTAAGACCTCTGCTGTACGACTCACTTACTACACAGTTTCTGTTTTTAGCCCTCCCTGAAGCAAAGTGTTGGTAATGAGGAACGCAACCAGTGGTTTTCAACTCGTTAGTGCTTCTCCCATCTGCTTCTTTCCACCTGGACACTTCCAGAAGAGGCAGTGGTTGGAGAAAATGAGGGATCAGGGCCCGGGGTGGAAACCTTTCAGGGATCTAAAGATGCGTATATGGTATGGCCTCTCATTAGAAGACCTATGGTGTCAAAACAGTCTCGTAAGTATTCCACAAACAAATGTCAAGTTATGTAACTCTTAAAATGTAATGCACAAATAAACACAGAGTGATTTGTATCTGTAAATCTCTATCTGTTTCTGAGCCTCTAATTTACGACTCCTATATTAGCATTTGTATATAAACTTATCATTTCTCAAAGGAAAAGGGGGCGGCTGTAGCTCAGTTGGTAGGTTCTTTAACCCCAGTGTTGGTGGTTTGATTCCTAGTTCTCCCTCTCAAAGTGTCCTTGGGCGAGACACTGAACTGGACACCGGTTGATCCCCAGGCGCTTTTTCAGCAGCCCAAGGATGGGTTAAATGCAAATGTCAGATTTTATGTATGACGACTAATGAAGTTTCTTTTTCAGTTCAAACGTATAATATGTAACCGTTGTCAGTTGCTGTTTGTAAACACACAGCATTCAAAGTTGGCCACACCTCCACAGCTCAACGAGCCGAGAGGAAGAGAGAGCAGCGATGGTCAAGCAAGACATCAAGTGACTAAAGAGAGAGGGCGGCGTTAATTAGAACAAAGCAGCGAATCAGAGAAATAAAACGTTATTTTCTAATTGTTTCATGGCGGTTACGTTCTAAAGCACAAATAAACACACAGCTACCAATGCACAACTCCGCATAACTCTGCGGGAACATGCCGATTTGCCAGACTTCCTGTCTGCTGGCTGTGGTTCAGCGGTGCTCTCGTCAAACTGCAGACACACACCGATCATAGCTGCACTCACATCACAGAAAGGAGCAGAGGGATCACCAGCACACATGTACATAATAACACAACCTGTTGTCCATGAAATACCGCCATATTGTATGTGGAGACTTGTAGCTCAGTATCAGAAACCAAGGGGTACAGCAGCAGTATCTGACCACTTGAACGGGTTGCACACCCTGCATGCTGTTATTGTAAAGCAAAATAAGAAGAAATGGCAAAAGATAGGCAGAGGGCTGCACGGTCCTCCACATATTTCTAGTCGGGCATAAGTGATGATTGAGAGAGATTCTTTTTCTATCAGTCTATACATTATTTTTAGTTAATTCTTGCATATTACACCTTTAAGAAATATATCTGTGAATCTACTTGTGTGGACACTTTTGAGACTGTTTTACCGTGCTTTATTAAACAGCATGTGCACAAAAGCGCTTGCATTGCACCATAATTCCTTGATGTTGGTGCCAACACCCTCCTGTATTTAAATATTCAGAGAGGAGGAAAAATATATTCGCCTCATCTGTGATGTTTCTGTAGCAGAAACAAGTCAGAGAATTTAATCAAATGAATAGGTCCACCTCCTTGGTACCTTTGTATTTAAATACGTAATAAAAACTAAAGTTTGTGTCAAAGAATACAAAGGTGGCATTGCATGTGAAAACTTTCAGAGCACTCTTTACAAGAAATAATCAAATATTAGGGGACACTGGCTTAGAAAGAGTAGTCATGGGTTTGAACACAACTTAATGGAATAGTTTGACATTTCGGGATATAACATTTATTTGCTTCCTTGCCCAGAGTTAGATGAGAGGATTGATACCAGTCTCATATCTGTGCAAATACAGCCAGCAGCATTTAACTTAGTTTACTATAAACCCTGGAAATCAGTTGAGAAACAGCTAGGCTTTGCTCAAAATTGCATACTATGCACTACATACTCAACGGCTGTACTATTGTTCAACATACTTTTGTGTGAATAAACAGTAGTATATATCTTTTCGGACACACTGAGCAGTAATTTACATTATCACTTCCTGAGAGCCATGATAACCCGTGCCAACCTCATGTGACTAAAACGACAGTTTGTGAGACTAAAAGTCTGAATTAATTTCAAATACGGTATATTATGTCCAGCAACGTCAAATCTTACGCTTACTCTTAAATTGAAGCATTACTGATGTTACAGAGCTGTCCGTCAATGTCTGTTTTGAATGTTGTCGTCACTACCGCATTGCATTGTGGGATATTTATGTCACCATGGTGTCCAGCATTGCATACTGTAATATTTCACCAGAAATAACATGCAATTTGTGTACTATTGGTTCAATACTAAGGTTTTTGGACATCCTAAAAAATATCACATGCTGTTTAAGCGTATTGAAGAGCATGTTAATGTGGAATTTCAGACGCAACCCTCGCCTGGCTCTGAAGGTGATAAAATACACCTATCAGCACCTCTACAGCTCATTAATGATTAACACCTTATATCTTGTTTAAGCTGTAAGAAAACCAAAGAAAAGTTGGGGTTGCCGACAGGACTCCAGGATAACAGTGCATCCAGCAAAGAAATAGATCGACACGTAACCCCAGGAAAAAAAAACACAACTTTTTACACTTGGGTTTTAATCAACCAAGATATAATATGTTAATTAGTGAACTTAAAATGGTGCTGAATTTAATCTCTTAACCTTTGGACAACAGGCTAAACGGGTACTGATCTTCTAATCTAACTATCAGCAAGAAAGCAAATAAGTGTATTTCCCATAATGTCCAACTATTGTACAGTTTTTAAATATTAACCTCTGAAGCACAATGATGTACTTACACTACACTTCAGAAATCTGATTTCAAAACCAGACTGCATAATCTGCACTATCAAAGCTGCATAGGTTTGCTCTGACAGTCATCTCACAGAATAAAAAGATACCCGTTTTTGTCACAGAACCTGTAATACATGAGTAATATGCAGTTAATTTAGACAGGGTCTTAAAAGCCATTATTAAATGAAAAAGCTGAAAGTATTCCAGAAACCACCAGTGCTGCACATTTCAGTACTTTTCATGTCATGTCCCCACAAACAGTAATAGTGTTTTCAGAAAGGAAGACAGTCTGCTGTCAGAACACAGCTGGTGGCTGACAAACTGTCCCCAAAGTGCCCCCCATGTCTGCATAATACATCATGACATAAAGAGAGGGAAACAAACAACGCTAGCTGTGCAAAATGCTGTACATGCTTTACAGGGAAGGCCTAAAACCGAGCACTGTGAAACTGAGTGCACAAACTAAATCCAGAAAGGTAAAAAAATGAGATAGATTTGATATTTTTGATTAATGATGTGTTGAGATTATAAAGCAGAAAACTCTTTCCCACATTTGGATTTACACAATGATTGATTACTGTGTCAGAAAACTACAGTATACCTGTTTTGAACTTGTTACCCAACATTTAACTTTAAAGATGCAGCTGTAAGAAAAAATAATAAAAGCTGTGGTTGGTAATTTTGCACACTGGCATCTCTAAACTGCAGTGACGTGTAAATGGATCATTTCAAAATATCAAACAAACATGATGGTCATGTTTGTTTGCCAACCCATCCAGCTTATAATTATACAAACACATAGGGAGAGAGAAAATGTCACTGTTGTTGCTCTTCTGCTGTATTTTTTAAGACATTTTGTATTTGCTCTGAAGTTTAAATTTCATAGTCCTTTGGAGATGAGCACATACCTGGAAAAAAAGAAGAAATATCATAAATCGTAAAATGAGGGAATGGGATGCTCATGCTAATGTACTTAAAATGAGCACAAAAATCCAATTACTAAGAATAAAATATAGTCACTGGGGTCAGAGACTGGTGTAAACTGATGCCTGCTTTTATAAGCAATAAAACATGTATCTTAATATGCTACAGAGTTAATACCGTCCAACATTTAGTGGCAGCTATCAATAAATAGATCAGTTCATCTGGTGTATCACTTGAAGAGGAGATGGATGATAATCCAACATCAATGCTGATGGAGGTTCATGCGCGATTTCTTTTGCAAGCAGTGAAAAAAACCTCCTCTGAGCGGGTTCCTCAGGGGTTAACCGTCCACAGATTTTCAGCTTGGTGTAAATAAAAAAAGAAAAATCACAGGTTAGATTTGGGTCCACTATTGACTGGAATGGCCCTGAGCTCAGTCCGCATGCACAGGTACTCTCCGATTACAGCCATCAAGGCCATGCAGGCTACATTGACAAGCCACCAGGACAACGCAGCTGGAAGATGAGCATTGTAGATCCAGCAGCCGATCATATGGAAGAAGTGTACAGTGACTGTGAAGTCCAGACACTGTTTCCCCCGACGGATGAAGAACCACAGACCGAGGGCACTGCAGGAACAATGACACAGACAAATTATGTTATCAGCCAAGGTCATTTAGGTTGCAGACAAGGCTGTCAAGTGATTAAAATATTTAATCACAATTAATTGCACTATTGTCCATGATTAATCATGATTAATTGCAAATTAATCACACATTTTTTATCTGTTGAACATGTACCTAAAAGGAAGATTTGTGAAGTATTTAATAGTCTTATCAACATGGGAGTAGACTAATATGCTGCTTGATGCAAATGTACTTATATATTCATATATATTTATTATTGGAAATCAATTAAAAACACAAAACAATGAAAATATTGTCCAGAAAACCTTACAGGTACTGCATTTAGCATAAAAAATATGCTCAAATAACATGGTAAACTGGAGCCCAACAGCTGTCAGTGTATGTCAGTGTGCTGACTTGACTATGACTTGCAAACTGCAATGTAATTATCATAAAGTGGGCATGTCTGTAAAGGGGAGACTGGTGGGTACCCATAGAACCCATTTTCATTCACATATCTTGAGGTCAGAGGTCAAGGGACCCCTTTAAAAATGACTATACCAGTTTATCCTCACCAAAACTTGGAGTAAAGTAAAGTAAATTTGGAGTGTTATGTAGCCACCACACCAATGGATTCCTTAGGTTTTCTAGCTTTATATGATACCAGTATCTACACTGAGCCTGCTACAACCTCCAAAAGACTGACTGCATTAAGGCATTAAAGAAATTAGCGGCATTAAAGTGATTTTTACATTAGCGCGTTACTATCACATTAACTTTGATAGCCCAAGTTTCAGATAAGAATTGTGTGGATACAAAGATGCTCCTGCAATGTTGTAAATGTTCAAGTCTACCATGTGCTAAATCTATAGAAATTATCTATTTTATTTTTATGTAAATAAATATCTTCTCCAATAGTGTGTAGTCCTGTTGGTGGAGATCTTTCAGTTGTGCAGGTATGAATAAATCCATTTTATCAATATATACTTGACAACAGTATTTTAGTAAGAGGTGTCACAGCTCTCATGTCTTTGGATGTACAGTGGAACAATTGAAGAAATGACTTACCAGGTAAGAGAGTTCAAGATGAATGCCATCATTGAGAGCCTGCCCTGCATTGTTGCAAAACCAAGGACCTGCAGAAGCAGAGCAGAGATTTACATACCACTTCAGAAGTCTACAGATGGGCTACTAACATGCGTCACACAGCTGGCAGAGATCTCATAACTTACTTCATAGCTGAAGATCTGGTCCAGTGACCGACTAGTTTGCACCAGACTGTCCACTCCAGCTAACCACAGCCCCAAGAAGCTGTAGTAGATGCACTGCATCAACACAATCTGGCTCACAATGAGGACCGGGTCCCAGATGTAGCTACGGAAATTACTGGCCATTGTGGACTGATGTTATACGTACAGGCCCAAAGGATGTTAACAGCTGGCCCCAACTGTTACCAGCTGGGCCATCCAGTTTGATCTGCGTGTGATCTCAAAATCTAAAACACAAAAAGTTATATTTAATGAAACATATTGACATATTACTCTTAAGTTTTGTCATTTCAGTAAGAATACAGCCAATTGTACTGTTGTAAAGTACCTTGTTAACTGTCTCCTCATCTTAACAGATTAAATAAGAAGTATAGGCTAAAACCAAGTGTACAGTACTAGTGTTTGAAAACAAGGAAAATTAAGCACTGGAGCTCACAATGAGCTCTACAGTTAAAAAAAAAAAGGCAGTACAATGCCATTACCTCTCTTCTGTCTACCTCTGTCTACCACGTATCATTGTCAACTGGCCAGGAATGTCATCAATGCATCTTTTCCGTTTTTATCTTTTAAATACTGCATATTAGACTCTAAATACAGCTGAAAGGTCAAATCAATCAATATGAAGATAGACAATAGAAAACGCTGTAATCTAGAACATGAATTCCTGACACCAGCACCCTCTCTGTGACAACCTCTGCCTATGGTTTGACACGATAATAGTGAAATAGCAGCTATAGCTACCACAGAGTGCTTAAATAAATATTGCTCAAGCTCAGTACCACTGCATGTGATAACATTATAGGGAAATGAAGCTTCCTTTCACTATACAACTGAATGAATACCTGAGTAAATCCTCCACTGCTGTAGTATTGACTGTGTCACGTATGCTTATATTAAAGCCAAGAGGAGGCTAACCGAGCGCCCAGCTAGCAGCTGTTCACCAACACAAACTCAACGATTAGCACATGCTAACGTTAACAGATTACAGCCTGCTAACACCGTTTCACTGTTTGACTAAACTGCTCAAAACCCGCAGTGGTCCAAAGAAACACGAAAACCAAGTTAACGCATACATTTAACTGTGGGTGAGTGAGTTATCTTTCTCGTCTAACGGTAAAAGACGAAAGATGACCAACAAGTTACAGCATGTTAGCATAGTTGTTTTCTTTATGAGCAGTGGGTCAGCCGTTTCAGCAAAACATAGAGACAGCTGATACCTGAGCACTGGGTTACAAAGGTTTCAAAGTGCCGTATAAATAATGATCCCTTCGGTTACTTACTGTTTTTTAAAACTTTATTGTTAATAAGCCGGGCCTTGTAATCGACTAGCTGTACCTTCTTAACAACACGGAAGTCACGACGGTGGATCCGGAAAGAAAACTTGAAAACTAACCCTTTCTTTTCGATGTAAAATACTTCAGATATATTACTGAGATAATCTGTGCAAATTTCACAGAAAAATACTTTTTTGTAGAAATAAATCTTTATAAAATCTTACTACTTATTATATAATTGCTATACTTGTGACTTTCCCTCGTTTAATGCAAGCGCAACATTTATTTTGAAATCATTTCCGGTTTACTTTCCGGACCTGAGGATGTAACTTTCAAATTGTAATAAGTACACATATAAAGAAATTAAATAAAAGGCAAATAATAATAAACACATAAGTTTAAAAAAAAGATATACACTAGAGGAAAGCAAGGTATTTAGCCGACACACTTTAGCACACATACACAAATATATTTCAATAATCTTTTAAGAATCTGATACTTTCAAAAGATTAATGATTGGATTATTTAAGCTTCTCTCAAACAAATGAAGACATTGGGTTGGAAACCATTTTTTTTTGTAAATTAAAAATTACAAATAAGACTATCAAGACATGGCACTGGGTGAACTACACATGGAAAGACATGCAGTGGTGCATGGTTTCAGATGAGTGGTCATCAAAAGGAATACACTTACCAAAAGAGGAGTCTTGTCCACAGTTGCTTCAGTGTATGAGCCACTTCATGTCACCCTTCATCCTGGTTGGAAAACAGATCCTACAACAAATGTGTCGTGACAAGCTCAGCTGGGATAATACCTTACCTGATGCCCTGTGACCTCAATGGGAATGCTGGCTCTCAGACCTACAAAACCTGGCTAGTGTGAAGATCCCAAAATCCTACGTTCCATTAAACTTCAAGGTCCAGCACTACGAGCTTCACCATTTCTCCAACGTCAGTGTGTCGGGCTATGGCACATGCTCGTACCTCAGTGCAATCAGTAAATCAGGTTAACTCCTTAGTGATGGGGAAGTCAAGTCATACTAAGGCTTGAGTTGTCAGCAGCCATGGTAGCCATCCACAGCAGTGACATGCTCAAGAAGGAATTGGAAGTAAAGTGTCAACAAGAACATTTCTGGACCGATTTTATGGTTGTCCTTGGGTACATCAGTAATGAAGCCAGCAGATTCCTTGTGTTTGTAGTGAACCGTGTGGAACATATCAAGCAAAGCACTGAATCTACACAATGGAAGTATGTGGCTTCTGAAGAAAATCCAGCAGACCACAGTGCTCCAGGGATCAGGGATGAGGAATGACCGTGAATGCACTGTGATCCAATGGCATAGGGATCCTAGGCAAAGACCGGATATACACAAAGGTCAATGACATCGTTCTCCTGCAAGATGATACCACTCCATGCAACCCATGGAAGTTGGCAAGGATCATCGAAGTATACCCAGGAAAGGATGGAAGAGTGAGAAAACTGAAGTTGCTCATCAGTGACTCCAGCCTTGATGAGAAGGAAAGGCATGTCTCCAAACTTGTCCACCTTGAGAGGTCCATTCATAAGACGGTGACACTGCCGGAAGCGGACTGAAGACTCCAGTCTCTCTCTGTCTATCTCTCTCCATTTCTATCTTCTTTGTATATATCTACCTTCCTCTAGGTGCAGTTTAAAGTGACCATCCTGTGGGAGCCTAAAACCCAAAGCTACTGTTTATTGGTTCTTTTTTCTGCGTAGTATATTTTATTCTAAGTAATTTAGAGTAAGAAATCCCAGATTTTGATGAGAGTGTAAATGCCTCATATTGCATTTATTTTTTTTACAGTAACATACTAGTGTATGCACATTTCATTTTTGGTTCTTAACCCTTCAAAAAAACACAAATAACAAAGAGACAGTGAGGCGGAACAAATGTTCTACGAAGGTTTCCAGGGGGACCTTTAAAATGCATGCACAGACAACTAATGGAAGCAGACGTTTATTTTGTTGGTCTCTCTTATTTCATTACGATTTCTAAGTGTTAAACATGTATATAAGAGTCAAGGAACACTCAGGAAGAAGCCTTTCCCCCTTATGGGTTGTAATGCAGCCAAGAGTTTTCACGTTTAGGAATAAACGCCTAATCAGTAGACTTAAAGGACTGTTGTGCTGTCATCATTCACATAACAACGGAGGGAGGCACATCTTAAACAAATTAATGCAATCAGTCTTTCAGAGGTTACATCAAACTCGGTTTTAGAGCTAGAGTGAATGATCCAACCATGTCAACGAACGCAGTATGCAGTATGTAGTACTACAGTACTGTGTACTCCATACTGCGTTCGTCAGTAATATGTAGTATGCAGTTTCGAAAACAGCCATAGTGTGTTGTTAATTGATTTCTAATGATGTTGATCGGAGTATTAATTACTTGACAACACTCTCTTCGTGGTAATTTTGAACCCAGAAAAAAAATGTGTGATTAATTTGGGATTAATTGGGATTTGATCATAGACAATCATGCGATTAATAGCAATTAAATATTTCAATCGACTGACATCCCTCATTATTTCAACTTCCACATTCTATTACAACCATGCATCTGTAATAATTTATTAGACTACATTTCGCATTCAGACTGTTTATTATAAAGTGCAGCAGATCATTACAAAATGTGTTATTACACAGTAAAGTGAAATTTCATGGGTCTAGTTTTTACATAATGTGTTGTTATTACAAGTATATTATTTTGAAAAGACAATGTTAATAATTAAACCAAAGGGAGCTTGTCAGGTAAGCATGGTTTTATAACTTTATGATAATAAAACATTTGATCAAAGTTTAAGATGAAACGCAATGTGTGGACACAGTGAGTAACTTCAGCGTCATGCGGACGTAAATGAGGCCAACCATTCCCCTTTTCACCAGACCGTCTCCCCACATGCCGGAGGGGAAGTCTCCCTCACGAATCCTCTCAGCTTTTAGTCCGTTACGTCGGAAAGTTGCTAGTGGTAAGATAACTTTGCAAATATTGACATCGATAGTCAAATATCGATAGTCAAACTCTGTGTCAGCTTTGTGTGAAAATGACTTATAGTGGGTGGAAACGGAAAAAATGCGAGTTGGAAGTTAAGTTAGCTCCGTAGATTGGACCACTGGGTCAGGGAGTCCGGGGTTCAGTATACACGTATTGTTTACAATGTGCTGTCCTGTGAATTAATAGCTTTCTGAACATTACAATCGGTTCCTACAGTAGTCAAATTACTTTTAGATATGTCTAACATCGGTTTTCTTTAGGCTGCCGTTTAAAAAAAAAAACAAAACAAAACAAAACATGGCCTAAGTAAATATAAATCCCCCTTCACATCCATTATAATGCATTGGGAATTCACTCTTAAAAACGATGTCAAACAGTAGACCTAATAAATCATTACTATTACAGGTTTGTAGAGTGAAAGAGTATCATTGACTGAAACTGCTTGAAATTTCGATGTACAGTGATTGAGATTAAAATGACATCAATAGCTCCTTTTATAACTTTTTTTTGTCTCAAAGGGTTTTTGAAGCATGCGTTAATTCTTGTAATTTATAGTCCACTATAAGTTAAACCTACGGTGGGTAGAAATGGAGCAAATATGATTGAAAAAAATTATTTTTTATGACAGCTGTCAGTCACTCACAAACTCTGATCAAACAGTTAAACTAGGCAGCGCTGATCAAATATGAATCAATATCCTGTTGCTGTAATAACTATTTCTCTCCTCAAATGTTTTCAGAAATATCTTGTAATTACTGTTTAGCTGTAAATGAGAAAGTTTATGACCTGGCAGCCACGTTGAGAACATTTGAGGAAATACCAAGCACCGCCCACCATTTTACATTTTTTAAAATTGTTTTTTTAAAAACCATTTTTCACTTTAGAGGTGAGAAATAGTCATTACAGTAAGAGGATATTGATTCATATTTGATCAGGGCTGCCTAGTTTGACCGAGTGCATGGCAGCTGCTCAGACGGCAGGACTCCAGCTCAGCTCTGACTAGTTGTTTTCCTCTGGTCTGTGAAATCTTGCAGATGCTCTTAGGAGCGCCGGAGGATATTTGAGAATTGAGCCAAAGCGAATGAGAAAAACTGTAAAATGAATATAATGCGTACTATCATTCTGTAGGCAAACTGGAAAAATCCACATCTTTAAGGAGTTAGCTAGTCATTAAGCAACATCTGTTTTCTAATGGAAGACCAGGTCAGGGGAGTTAACAGGACGAAGTCCTGATTGATCACCAACAGAGAAATAAGTAACCTGACTTTTGCAACAGAGTATAACATTCAACCTTGCATCAGTTGTCAGCTTCAATACTTAACTCTGTGTGCAGTCCCAGTGTTGACTGGGTAAGAAAAACCTTATTTCACAGTTGGCACGGAAATGTTTCATGCATTTGACCTCCATTAATTTCTCTCTATAGGGTAGACAGAAACACCATAATGGTCAGAGGTTATGCGAGTGTGACAACGATACGACAGCTTATATTACAGAAGATTATACCATGCATCGGTGCACGCAGGAGCCTGGCATGTTTGCATCGTGCTGGGGGTAAGAATATTGTTCTTTATTGGATCTTTAGGAGTTATCAGAGAGCTTGTATGTGAGTTGAGCAGTGGCATCTCCTTTAACTAAATGCACTATTACAGTACTGTAGGTATTAACTGCAAAGGTCTGATTGTATGTATTGTGTATGTATGTGAACATCTGAGACAGATAATCACAAAACATTTTGTAGAAATCATGCAAAAAGTATTTATATTTAAACTGAATTGCTTGTCTATAAAGAGGTAATCTTTCTACACCATTTTTCTTTATGATTGCAAATGAGTAGCTTAACAGCTTGTCAAGGTGTGAGTTTG
Organism: Pterois miles; assembly: GCA_947000775.1. Classification (NCBI taxonomy): domain Eukaryota; kingdom Metazoa; phylum Chordata; class Actinopteri; order Perciformes; family Scorpaenidae; genus Pterois; species Pterois miles. The sequence goes on from CAMQGK010000466.1 coordinate 4,005,997, forward strand.
TCCTTTTTTTAAAAGTATAGTTGCACACATTCCAAGATATATATATATATATTGGCACACATCTCTCCGGACTTTGATTCAGAAACAGTTGTAAAGTATAATAGTAAAAGACGGTGACTGAAGGACAGGACATTGTTGGCTTTTAATTTTTAGTGATTTGATTCCCAGCTCCTCCCATAACATATGGACAGGAACCCAACTGGCCACGATAGGTGTGTACAGTATGGGAAAAAATTGTCTGCCAAATGCGTGCAAACTGTTAAAATTTCTCAACATCAAGGTCTGTTGAATCTTTATCTTTATTATCAATTGGTTTTATTGTTATTTGTCTGTTAGCAGGATTACTCTAAAAATTTGCATTGAATTTGAATTAATTTTTTTGAAGGGGTGAGGTGTGGCACAATGAACAATCCATTAAATTTTGAGGGTGATCTATACTCTGGCACTGTGGAGGAGGTCTGCGCTCTACAAGAGCTCTAGTTTATCTAATATTTTGACATTTAGAGCATTTGAAATATCTACAATACCCCTTGGTGTTTATTATGTAATACTTTAATGTTCACATGTACATTTTTCTTCTACTCATAGGTGGAGTTCGGTGGACGAGCAGCTTTAGACAACTTCCCCTATTGTCAGCCGCTCCTGTTCGTGGACTCATAGATGAACCGATCAGCATTAAAGGGCGGTTTCTGCCGCCACAGTGTCCAGTCACAGTGTGCGCACAAATGCACAGTGATGATGGCGACCTGTGGGAGTCATTCGCCCATTATAATACAGATGCAGATGGCACCATCAACTGTGAGTCACAACGAGATTCAAAGTACCTATTAGATTATATGTAATGCTTTTATGACAATGTAATTTTATAATTTTGTTACAGTGACCTCACAATTTTTGTAGTTTTTTAGGTAATTTAGTGTTCATGTAATGAAAAGTGGAGCAGGTGGAGCCAAAAGCACAAGGCTACAGGCAACAGGAACATAATCATTTTAATTTAAAGTCCACTGCAGGCAAGGGAAGCCTGAACAATGCATAACAAAATCAAGGATCTAATGAAGACTGAACTGAAAACCAAGGCCTATTGAAAGAGGCTAACACACAATGTTGTGCTATGGACTGTGCAGTTAAACTGAAGCTGCACTTCTGTGTTGCTGTTGGCTCAATTTTGGCAAGTGCAGATCAGATTTTACTGCGCATTTGTTGTATCCCACAAATATGATACAATGATGATGCGTGACATCTCCTTTTTCACTCTCCTTCCTGAAAACTAGGACTTAAATACAATGAAATTGGAGAGAAGTGCAGGTAGAGAGCTGGGCGAAGCTCAGGTGAGGGACATGAGGTGATTTGGCAGGAGAACGGACAGGGAGCTGATTGGCTGGGGAAGAACATGCAACAGGAAGGGAGCTGATTGGTTGGGAGGAGCTATTCCGAGGAGGTGTGTAGATGGGCAACGGAAGTGCAAGCCAGTACAGGAACGCAGGAGGAAAAACAGCACAGAAAACCCCAAAACATAGAAAACAACTCAGTCCAGTCTACAAAAAGTCTGAGGGCATCTGGACACAGTGACAGACTATGATAGCTCACATCTATGTAACAACGCTTATACAGTTACACAAAACTAAAAGGAGATTTGAACGTAAGTGTTAAATTTTAACTAAGGAAGAGCTATAAAAATGGTTGATGATTGTTGTAAGTTGACATTGAATCTGTGTATTGTGGATGTAGCTTTTAGAAATTAGATCTGAAGCATTTAGACTTTTATCCAGGCTGTTAGTAATCTTGGCCCCTCTCTGTCTCCTCAATAGTGACCAGGGATCATTCAGTCGGGGGTTCATATTTGGGCTGTGAACCGATGGGATTGTTCTGGAGTCTGCAGCCGGCTCCTGGTTCAAGAGAAGGTTTGAGGCAGGTGATGAAAACAAGCTCACCAAGAGCTAAAGAAAAAAAGTTTTTGGCATCAAAACCCAATTATGAGTTGTCCTTCACAATTGCAGCAAAGCCCAATAACTCTTCACCAACCCCGGTGGGTAGGTATCAGGCAGGTGAAACTAAACAGTCTATGATATGCTAGGCATGAAACCTGAGACAATCTGGCAGAGGGTTAGTGAATCTGGGCCAGTATATGAATGAGTGGCTGATGAGCATAATGAGGCTCAGGTAAGGACATGGGCGGGGAAGCTCAGGTGAGGGGAATGATGTGATTAGCAGGTGATGGTAACATGACAGACAATCTAATTCAGTCCCTTCGCCCTCCCACTCCCATCTATCTATCTATCTATCTATCTATCTATCTATATATAGTACTGTACTGTAAATTTCCCCACTGTGGGATTAATAAATGTCTATTCTATTCTACAACACTGGACTAGACAAGGATACATTTGATCATAAATACAATCTATTTACTTTAAGCTGATAACATCTTTGTGGCAATAAAGTTGAATAAATTAAATGTCTTTCCTAGTGTGAGCCGATTATGAGTAAATATTTGTACCGGTAGACACACACAGACACAGTCCTGGGACAAACACAAAACGGTGTTGCACATCATCCATAAGGGAAGCTGGTTAAGTCGGCATTGATGCAGGCTCACCGTTGGAAGGTTTTATATCCCACTTCCACTCCCCGCTAATTTATTTGGGATGGCACTCAATATGGCGGACCCTCCATGCGAACGCACAAAAGGAGTGGAAATGGGTAGACAGAGGGTGTAGGGGTGGTTTGAAATTGGACCGTAATGATGAAGGTGCACTTGACTTAGACTGCATACACTAATGCAACTCCCTCCAGTACTCACCCATCTTAGAAATGAGGTTCATTTGAATGAAATGTGATATCAAATGTTTAAGTCTCTGTGATGTTCACACAGATTTGTTCTTGAGCCTCACAAGAGTAGAGCCACAATGACAAACACTTGTCTTTTTGGCAATAAGTGGTAAATGGTTGATGAGAGTCTCCTGATGAAAATGCTCTTTCTTACAGGCTGAGGAAAAGAAATGTAGAGACTCCATATGTAGTGCTCATGTCTTTACTGGAGGGTCACGTTTCACCCAGTGAGAGACAGAGCTCTGAGCTGGCTGCAGTAACTACTGAGCGCTGGTATATGGCGCCAGGCGTGCAGAGAACAGAGATTTGCCAGGATGGAATTGTGGGAACGTTGTTTTTGCCGCCTGGTGAGTACAAGTCTGGAAGCATTCACTCGCAAATTTGAGGTTGACCGACTGTGTCCTCTGAACAGCACCCACTGTACTTTCCTGCAGGCCCCGGCCCATTTCCAGCCATGCTGGACCTGTGGGGAATGGGTGGAGGACTGGTAGAGTACCGTTCCGCCCTTTTTGCATCCAGGGGCTATGCTAGCTTGTCCCTTGCCTACATAGGGCACAAAGATTTGCCCGGCTCACCAGACAGGGTCAATGTTGGTGATTCATATTTCAAAGTAAGATAAGATGCTTTACATGAGCCTTCATTTCTTTGTTTTTGCATCAGAGCTCACATTTACTTTTGTTTAATTTTGTCATTCCCTTAAAATATCCTATTTGTTTTTTGTTTGGACAGTCAGCATTCCAACTACTTAAAGATCATCGTCAGATCTGTGCAGACAGAATTGGGATCATGGGTCTCTCCTTTGGAGTCTACCTGGCTCTTCGACTTGCCACACAGAGTGGTGTCAAAGTTTGTCAGAAAGGCCTTTCACGGTCATCTATTTCTTAATCTACAGTCATCACACCTGTTTGTTTGGAATTAATAGTAAATATACAGTTCTATGTAACAAGCAATACAGAGTTAATAATGACTTCACATTGACTTTCATCAATGAATGCTCTCCCTTCCAGCCATCCTGCTTGATTTGTATCAACGGCCCATCAGGAAGTACAGTCAAGCTCTTAGATGCAGAGGGCAGGAGTGAATCCATAGAAAGGTAATTAAAGATGTTGTAGGTTGTAGATTTTATTGTCATGACATCACTGTGGGATTATTGCACTGCTCCATCTAGTCTATAGAATAAAGTACTAGTTTTAGTCTGATGCAGGCCTGTTGAATTACTTTTTCAGAAAGGCGAGATTCGGAAAACAGTGAAGTACCACATTTATATTTCCTATATCTAATCTGCAAAGTGGGGAATTTAAATGTGAAAACAATACAACCTTTTAGGTTGTTGTTTTAAGAAGCACAGTGTTGTCTTTATCATTACTTTTACTCAGTTTGACTCCCCTAAATTTCCTCTGCTTAAACAGCCTGGGTTAAAACATTTGAATAAGTATGTCTTCACAACTGAATAAGTATGTCTCTGCTTAACAAGACATAACCAATGAATGAACTGACTAGTCTACTAATAAAATGTTGATCTTCTAATAACCAAACAGTGTTCATTCATAAACTTGGTGTTATGTTAGCAGGTTAATTAAAAGAATTACAATGCTATTGCAGCAGTCCTTAACAGCGTCAATAACGTGAGTGGTATTGTTGATCAATGAGAATTATTTTTTTATTTTTATTTTTTTTCCATATTTGGGTTTGAGGTTGTTAAAGGGCTGGGTGCTGTCTGTAATTTAATTGTGTATTTGACTGAGTCTGAGAAGCAGAAAATGTGAATCACAAAGATTGTTTTTAACAAGACTGATTATGAGTTGTGTTTTTCTCTGTAAACTTGTCTTTTTAGTCAAGGAAAATATTGGATGTACGATGATCAAGGCTATGTGAGTTTCAGAGCTGTTTCCTTGCCTGAAAACATTCCCCCTGAGAACAAAGTGAAGGTAAAGACTACAATACACATGTGCACACTGTACACACTCATGCATACAAAATATCAAATCAATATGAATATTTATCAATAAGAGAACCTCTGCTCCAGAATGACATCTTGTGTTTTTGCAGATAGAGCACATCACCTGTCCATTAATGTACATAGTGGGTGAAGATGATCAGAGCGCTTCAAGTATGGAGACTGCGAACCTGGTAGACTGTCTTATTTTGCCGTTTTTCCTCCAGTATTACAAACTATTGATACTGGAAAGCATTTATTAGGCAGTCCTTGATAAATAGTGAGTGCAAACCATATTGGATAGGGTTTTGATACGTGTGATATTTGTTAAGTCAAACATTTGTGCAGTCTTGACTATGTTTAGTTTGAAAAGGAAAAATTCATCCAACGAGCAACAATTTACAGCTCTTCGTGGGCAACCCCAAGGGGTTCCCAGGTCAGACAGGATACTGTATATAATCTCTCCAGCGTGCTCTGGGTCTATCCACCCAGCCTGAACCACCTCAGCTGGCCCCTTTTGACGCAAAGGAGCAGCAGCATCTACTCCAAGCTCCCTTCAGAAGGCTGAGCCCAGCCACCCTGCGAAGGATGCTCATTTCGCTCACTTCTATCTGCGATCTCATTATTTCGGTCAATACCCAAAGCTCATGACCATAGGTAAGGGCTGGAATGTTTCACCACAACGGTCAGTGTTTGCATAACTACAGATGCTGCACCGAACCACCTGCCCACCTCCCACTCCATTTTACCCTCACTTGTCAACAAGACCCCGACTTACGTAAACTCTCTCGCTTGGGGCAAAGACTCACTCCCGACCCAAAGGGTGCAATCCACCGGTTTCCAGCAGAGCATCATGGCCTCAGAGTTGGAGGTACTTACTCTCATCCTGCCGACTTCACACTTTGCTGCAAACCACCCCAGTGTGTGCTGCAGGTCATGGTTTGATGGAGTCAGCAGAACCACATCACCTGCAAATAGCAGTGACAGAATTCTGAGGTCCCCAAACTGGACTTTCTCCTCTTCCCCGGCTGCACCTTGAGATCCTGTCTATGAAAATCACAAACAGGATCAGTGACAAGGGACAACCCTGGCGGAAGCCAACATTCACCAGAAACGTGTTTGACTTTGTGTCGAGTATACGGACACAGCTCTCACTTTGGTTATACAAGGACCGGATGCCTTGTAACAGCGACCCCGGTACCCTATATTCCAGCAGTACCCCCCTCAGGATTCCCTGGGGGCAACAGTTGTAAGCCTTTTCCAAGTCCACAAAATACATGTACACTGGATGGGCAAACTCTAATGACCCCTCCAACAGCCATGTAAGGGTAAAGAGCTGGTCCACTGTTCCACGGCCGGGACAGATCCTGCATTGTTCCTCCTGGATCTGAGGATGGACAATCGGTTGGAGCCTCCTGTCCAGCACCCTAGAATAAACATTCCTGGGGAGGCTGAGCAGTGTATTGCCCCAATAATTGTAGCACAGCCTTCGGTCCCCCTTTTTTTTAAAAAGAGGAACCACCACCCCGGTCTGCCATTCCACAGGTACTGTTCCCAGCCTCCATGTGACACTGAAGAGGCATGTCAGCCAAGACATCCCAACAATGTCCAGAGCCTTCAGCATCTCAGGTTTTTTTTTTTTTAGCTTTATTAGCTTTTTGACTACATCAGTGAACTCTGCCAAGGATATGGACAAACCTTCCAAGTCTTCAAACTGCCTCCTCTTCGGAGGGCGTGTTTGAACTGGACATGTTGATTCTGGGACCACACTCTCTAGGAGTGTGGTTTCAGAACCAAAGCTATGCATGGAGGTGAGCCCAACTGTAACTAGTTGGTATCACTCCATCTCCGGCATCAGTTCCGGTTCCTATCCTCGCCAGAGAGGTGACATTTTAAATGCCGAAAGCCAGGCCACGATGCCTAGGATTCGTATGCTTAGATCCCCACCTTTGCTTGCTGCCCACTTCACACTGCACCCAGCCCTAATGCCTATTACTGCGGCTGAGCACAGCCAGGTCCCATGGGCCGAGGCCCGGCAACTAGATGCTCGCTGGCGAGCTCTCCTCCCGAGTCTGGCTCCGGGAGGGGCATCCAGTATCCCTTGTCCGGGCGAGTGTATTCTTGTCCGAATTGTCCGAATCACTGAGGTCTGTGAATCACTCTTGGTCTGGCCCCTCCCCTGAGACAACTTTGCCTTGGGAGACCCTACCAGGAGCTAATGCCCCTGACAACACAGCTCCCAGGATCACTGGAGCACACAAGCCCCTCCTCCATGATAAGGTGGCGATTCATTGGAGGGTAAGGAAAAATGCCCCAATATTTCTTCTGTTTAGTCTGAAGTCTTGAAATTTGGCATGAACATACTTTTGGCAGGTATCTAACAGTACAATTTCACACATGAAAAATCACACATTTATTAATAGTCAAAGTTAATATTTAAGAAAAACAAATAGAAAAAAGTGCTAAAATTGTGTTTATTAAATGTTTTCCATGCAACATATTTTTGCACTGCATATGTGTGCATATCTTTGATAGTCAACTTGTTATGAATTCATACTGTAGATACCAAATACTTGAATGTGCTCCTTGTAGTTTATGATATATGGACATTTTCTTATACTGTGTCTACTATTTTGGACATATGGGACTACTGTGTTCTCCTAAAATATGATGGATTCTATTGCAAAAACAGTAGTCTCATATGTCCAAAGACTAGATATAGTACTGTTTTATTGGTCATCAGATTGAAGAGACCTTGAGGGCTGCAGGTAAATCCCACCTCTACACTTGCTTGTCGTACCCCGGTGCCGGTCACCTGATTGAACCGCCCTTCACACCAAATTCAAGAGTGTCCCTGTGGAGGGCCAAACCGACAAAATGTGAGTGCTATCTCAGAGCCAAATCCTATTTTATACTTTTATACTATATTTATAATGTGAGACTGGTCATTTTAATATAAAATATGTCACTATTACAATAACCATAATGCTGCCCTGTGTTATTTCTCCTGCAGTGATGACTCTGTGGGGAGGTCACGTCGCACCCCACGCTGCAGCCCAGGAGGACAGCTGGAAAAAGATCCTGGATTTTATGGAAAGTTATCTGAGACAGTGAATTTGTGATTTTAAATTGCAGGAACTGAGGGGGGAAAAAAGTTGGGCTTTATTTTTAAGATGTAAAGGACCTCCTAGAACTTGTGAGTAACCGAAACTCACTGCTTCGTACTTAGCTGGCTCAGATTCCCCATAATCATGTATGGAGGTCTAAAATGTTGGTAGCACAGGTCAGACAAGAACCGTTGATTCAGAAATACAGTTGCTGCTCTGCAGTTTTACGATGTTGGCTGTCCGGTTTCAGGAGCTCTACCTGACGCACACTGAGTACCCTCATAGCAAATGCAATAACTTTAATACTAAACATGTAACAATGATTCATTTGAAAAAAAAAAAAAAAAGGTCCAAATCTTCTCAGACACCTTAGAAAACCTTTTTTTTTTTTAAATGAAAAAAATAAAAAAAACAGACACTTTTTCTGTGATCCTCACACTTTTAATGAATGTACATACTAACTAATCATTATGGTAGTTTGGGAGGAAGAGTTCGTGGCATGCTGAGGTAACCATGGCGATGAGGGCGATGAACTCTTTGAAGTCAATCTCCAGGTCTCCGTTCTGGTCGAGGTCCGCAAACAGCTCATCCAGAGTCTCATTCTCCTGGATTTTCTATTCAGCAGGAAAATTGAATGAAACATACAGAATTTTAGTCCTCAAACAAGACTAGAAGTCTACAGAAATGCTAGAGACACCATGAGGCTGAAGTGCTCATTACACACCAGAAAACAAAATAGGTTGGATAGGATGAAACCTGTTTGGTCTGAAGGTGATGATCGCGAAATGTTTGTTAATCCCCTGTACATTTGCCATATTTTGGACTAAAGATAGTGACATTGAAAAATAAAACGTGTACCAACTGTTAGCTTTAAGCTCAGTAAGTATCTGAGGGTTAATTAACACATAATATATGAGTTGATGTATATTTTGTATTAATAATCTGCTAAGTAACTAAAGCTATCAAATAAACGTAATGGAGTATAATATTTGCCTTTGAAATATAGTGAATTTGAAGTATAAATTAGCAGGAAATGGAGTACTCAGCAAAAGTACAAATACTTCAAAATTGTAATTAAAGGTGCTATTGATTCAAATTAAGCCACTAGATGTTGCATTCTCCCTCCCCTGTTCAATTTAAACATGTGATTTTTAGGTTGTAATGGGCTCATTTTTAAAACTAGAGTTAAGTTACTGGCATCAGATAAATGAGGTTAAATAACACTCCAAACTTGTACTAAGTTTTGGTGAAGAAAAACTGGCACAGCGATTTTCAATGGAGTTCCTTGACCTCTGTATAAGTGAATGAAAATGGGTTTTGTGGGTACCCATGAGTCTCCCGTTGACAGACATGCCCACTTTATGATAATAATAATTCATAGTCAAATTAGTGCAGTGCCACGCTGACAGCTGTTTGCCATGAGAGTTTGCAGGGTTATGATTTGAGCATATTCTTTATACTAAATGCAGTACCTGTGAAGGTTTCTGGACAATATTTGTCATTGTTTTGTGTTAATTGATTTCCAATAATAAATATATTCCTACATTTGCCTGAAGCAGTATATTTGCCCACTCCCGTGTTGATAAGAGTATTAAAAGGGGCGGCAGTAGCTCAGTCCGTAAGGACTTGGGTTAGGATGTGGAGGGGCCGGGTTTAAATCCCCCAGGAACAAAAACAAACGGGTGGTGGGGAGGGGGCCGTTTTACCCCTTGGGAATGGCGGGGGGGCCCCGAGGAAGGAACCAAAAACCCCACAACTCCGGGGGGTGGTTAGGAGGGGCCCCCCCTTCACTCAAACATCCCTCTAAAAAAATATATATTTATTGGAAAAATTTTATTGGAAAAAAAAGGGGGAAAAAAAAATTTCCCCCCCGGGGGGAAAATAAAGGAAAAATTTTTTTTTTTTTTTAAATACTTGGCAAATCTCCCTTTAAGGTACATTTTGAAAAGATTAGAAATGTGCAATTAATTTGCAGTTAATCATGGTTAAAGTGATTAATCGTTACGAAATATTTTAATTGATTGACAGCCCTAAAAAATATTCATCTACAAAAAGTGTTATCAATAAGACCTTTAAGTACAGTACTTATGTAAATATACTCCGCCACATTTCACTACTGATCAACATATCAATGTTACAACACACGATGTAGCTGTTACACAGCGTATACATAGACATACACATGACACATGCTTGTTAATAGTCCATTATTTTTAAGCTGTTAAGTTGACACTTTTACTTCCATGACTTACCATTATGAAATGACTCATCTCATTGTTGATCAGCTCTTTGAGCTCTGCTTTCTTCAGCTTGCACTTGTGACCCGAATATTTGTGGAAAACTTTGATAATGGTGACCATGCCACTCTCCAGGTCAGACATTTTCTTGTTTGAGGCCTGCAACAACAGTTTACATTAATTCCCAATCATATTTTACCCTCACATTAGGATGCTGTGATAGAGATGATCCTTTTTCCATATGTTGTTATACATTAAATACGTTGTGACAGGATGCATCCACTGAACTTATTGCACTATATTACTATCATGGATATTTCGAATGAAAATAAAACCATTTATCTTAATCAATTAGTTTCTTACCTGCATCTGAAGAACTTCCTCTGTCTTATAAGGATCGTACTGAAAGTGGAACTGAAGGCTCATCCAGCAGCGTCGACTGACTCGCCCAGTTTAGTGTAGACACTAAACTGTATTGATCAACCACACAAAGGCTTCTCATCTGCCATAATGCATGACTAATGGATATCAGCGGTCAGAGCCTTGACCAAAAACCATTTGCTCTTAAGATGTACCATTTCACTGTGATCAAATTTCTCCATTTAGCCTTTGAGTCTTCACATCTAGCATAGTCTGTACAGTTTGTTCAAAAAACAAAAAACATGTGTCATTATTATTATGGGTTGCTGTAGAAGCTACAGGTGGGCCGCAAAAATACTTCAGAATTCCCACAGAACACGTTTTCATCATGAATCACTTCAGTGAGTACAAATAAATGAGGTACAGTAATATTTCAGAAATAATATCATAGCATAAGTTTGCATATCACCCTTTATCAATGTGAAAAAAATCTGTGATAAATGAAAGCGTGTGAATGTGCAGATAAGATTTGTGGCTACAGAAAAAAATATGAGGAAGATGAACAAAAATGGAGCACAGATTAGATCAACGGTAAAGTTACATAACGAATCAAGGCTGAGAAATAAAGCAAGTACTTTTTTTTGTCCAGTCCAGTCACTTGAGTCAGTCACAGAGTGCCAACATCATGGCTTGTGCTGTCGCTACAGTCTGGGTCTCCATAGACATAAATGGAGGAAGGACACTCTGGCTTTAGATATTAGTGTGTGTACAACTTTTAAGACCTAAAGTAAGGGCTATTGGAGTGTTGGTACTTGGGAGTTGGTTAATCTAAAAAATAAATAAATAAAATAGCCACTGAGTTACCACAATGGACATAGAAGTTGTAGTACTGCCGTTTGGTCACTATGAACGTTTAGGATCAACAACCAGTGCTCTTCCTTGGGGCTTGGAAAAATAATAGTTTTGGCATCATGCACCACTGAGCAACTTTCATAGGAATGAATGTGGCCCCGCCTCCAACGCTGCATCCATTCCTCTTTAAACATCCGTTGTGAAACATTGCAGATGCCTTCAGGAGCACCTGAGAACGCAAAGGCACCGGATTTTTTTTCTCTACCCACTGCTTCTTTAACGTTGGTATGACACAATGATTAACAAGAAAATTTAAACATGGCACTTTTTAAATCAAGAAGATTTCCGACCCCTGCTTAAAAAAAACAAATTTATCTGAAATCACCATTTCCTACACGAAAAGCTTGAATTACCCATTTACAGTGAACGTAGCGCGGGTCCGTTTCCGGGTGTCCTCTCCTTGTATAAAGTGCTCGCCGTGCTCTCTCTGGTTACGCGGCTGACTGCGCCTCCTGACTGCCAGCCTCGACGTGAGAGCACCGTCCGCCCTTCCTTCGAGAGGAAACTCGCACTGACGTAAAGAAACCGCAGCAGAGAGACCTCAGTATTTATTAGACGCGTTAATACCACTGTTTTATTGAAAGCGTACGTCTTCTCACACCCCTGTCACACCAAGTCATCCGCGTTTGGTGACTGTAGGGCGGACAGGAAACACACAGCTACCGAGGGCGACAGACGAGAGGAAAATAAGCGGTGTGTAACCAGGGTTTTGGTAAGGTTTCAGTAATTTCACAGGGCTTTTTGTCCCCAGGCGTTTTTTTCCAAATTAATTTATTATGTATGTGACATCATAAGTGCTAAGCTAAACCTTGGCAGACCTGTTTTTTCAGCTGCCTGGAGTAATGTTGGGTACAGTTACAAGTCAAAACAGCTAAATTTCCATTATTTAGTTTTCATGGAGGCCTTTCTTTTCCATTCCCACACAACATAACACTGATACTCATCTAAGAGCACCCCACAGTTGGTAGGTGGCTTTATCACTTTCTGCACATCCTATTATGCTTTTCTCCCACTATAAGGTGATGTAATGTTTTGGTATTTTCCAGACTTTATAAATAATTATTTGGAAATTGAGTGTTTTTGGAGAGTATTGTGAGCTCTATAACTGTCATGCATTTGACTTCAGCAGAGATGCTGTGTTGGTTCATATGCAAAGACCTGAAGCCACTTTCCTCCCTCACACACTTGTCTTTTTTTTTTTTCCAGAAATGCCCTGTTTTCATTTTCAGGCTATAATTAGCTCGGTATGTTCCAGTGTGACCTGCCTTGCCTCTTTCTCTATCTCACACTCGCACAGTTTCCGTCTCTACTAAACCCTCCCTTGTTTTGTTTCTGCTCAGGTATGGCTGATCTGCTGAGGCTGCTGCTCCGGGTGGCTGAGAAAGCGGCTAACGTGGCTCGGGTCTGCAGGCAGGAGGCTCCCCTCTTCCAGCTCCTCGTACAAGAGAAGACCGGAGATGACAAGAACAAGAAGTTTGTCCAGGACTTCAAGACGCTTGCGGATGTAGTGATCCAGGAGGTGATCCGGCATGATGTTAGTGCTCAGGTAGGAGAATTCTGGACTAAAGGATGGACTGGCACTGTCTGGATCAGCTGTAATCATGTCCTGTCTGCTCTTTTGCTCAGTTCCCTGAGATGGCTAGCTTCATTCATGGAGAGGAGTCCAACAAGTTTGAAAATGGCCTTGGTAATGACTTGATATTGCACTTAACACACTACATGTTCTCTTGTTAAGCTTAAAGCAGATTTTAGTTTGTCTAAAATCTAATCTGTCCAAACACCACATATCCATATCCTGAAGCATGTGTTTGGGGTTGGTCAGGTTCATGCATGGGAATATTATCATCCTTCTGCTCCTGCAACGGCTGACATTCAGATTTGCAGTTTAAGCAGTTAAGTATCTTTGATTTTTTTTTTTTCCAAACAGTATTAGGAATGTAAAATGGAAGTAATACAGCTCAGTGTTGGTGTGTGGCAGCAATACTAGATTATCAATTGGACCCCCTAAAGTCCCAGGTTCCGAACATGTCAGCCAGACTTTACTCTCTGACTGGATGGAAATTTATTTTATTTATTTAATCTGCACCATGACAGTACTGCTTCAACTAGGGCTGCCCCCTCCATTATAACATGTGGTATTCCTGCAAATATAGGTTATGATAAACCATACAGTAATTTCATTATGAAGTAGAGCTGCCCTCTTGTAGTTGATTAGTTGCCATTTTGGTCTTTGTCATTTAAGATTTCTTTAGTCAATTAGTTTTTTGTGCTTTTTTCATGCTGGATGACTTATTTCTAAGAAACTTACGATAAACACAAGATTTAAGTGGCACTTTTGTGCAATTCTTTGTGGAGAAACTCAGTTTAACAGATCTGTCGCTTAAATCAACTAATCAATTAGTCAACAAAATTGTAAGAGTGTTAGTCGACTAATGATTTGGTTGGTTGAGGATAGCATTAGTATAGCGTATAAAAGTTCACTGAATGAAAACCTGAAAAGACCCAACCTTCTGCTGTCGTTAAGATGATGGTGTTGTCGGCAACGGGGTGAGACGTTATCTGTTAATCAACTGCTTCATCAGAGTTGTCTTCGTCTCCTTCCTGACAGTGAATCAGAAAAATAAAACATTATTGCTGAATAATGCAAAATAATAACAGAAACTACAGGTAAAGGGCTGCAGGGTCTCTGCAGATACAGACACCACCACACACTTCTAGTGGATTGTATGTGATGATTTACAGTGATTATTTTTGTATCAGTCTATAAATTGTTTTTTGTTTTTTTGAAAATTCCTGCATATTATACCATTAAATTCATTGATGCGTAGAAAACATGGGGCCAGTTAAATAATATAAAATAAATGGGGCCATAAATTAAATTAGGGCTTTCCTCGACCAAAGAATTATTAGTCGATTCAGTCATACAACTTTGTCGACTAATGGATTAGTTAATTTAATTCACAGATCTGCAAAACTGAGTTTCTCCACAAAGAATCACACAATTTAATCCGGTGTTTACCAGAAATGTGCTCATAAGTATCTTAGAAATAAGTCATTCAGCATGAAAAAAAGCATAAAAAACAGCTAGTTGATCAAAATGTGATTTATGCTTGCTGCTGCAATAATATAGGAGCCTTTATCTGTTAAAAATATGAAATAAGATTAAGAAGTGCTGTAATAATAATCTATTAAGCTTCATGTGGGTACACTAAATAGTAGAAAGACTAAAAATATACTCATAACTTAATGATCTGCACTTTATCCTCACAGCGACTGAAACATCTTTCATCTAAAATAATAAGAACATAAAGCCAACACATTGACGTGTCCCTGTCCAAATATTTAAGCTCACTGCACATTGCATTGTGTAAATATTTAAAGTAGTCAAATGAAGCCTCGCTGACTCTGTGTCACCAGGAGAGAGTGTGACGGTCACGGTGTGCGGTACAGAGGAGGAAACAGCAACGCTGCTGGCCACAGTGCTGGACGGTGACCACACAGCGGCGTCTGTGCTGGCTCGAGCCATCCACCAAGATCCAGTGACTGTCGACGCCAGCGCAGCCGGTCTGACGGTGCCCCTCAGCCCCTCTGAGCTCGGCATCTGGATCGACCCCATAGGTGAGAGGTTCGCTGGTTTCACTGTCTGATGCAGTGAATTTATCCGGGAAGCAAGTTGAGCCCAGTCAGAGCTGTTTGTCTCTTGTTTTTACATTAAGATGCCACCAGCCAATACATCGAGGGCAGAGAGGAGGTGCTGGAGGAGGGTCACTTGTGCCCTTCAGGTCTGCACTGTGCTTTGGTCCTTATTGGGGTTTATCTCCGGAGCACAGGTGAACCCGTCATGGGCGTCATCAACCAGCCTTTCAACTACAAAGACCCATCAGATGGAGGGTAAGTTTAAAAAACAAAAAAAATGACTGCAATGTGTCACCTTCTTATTACTGAGGTCAGTAATAGTGATGGTGTTGTACTGGACCACTGCCCCATCTAGATGGCTATCTGACTTTTTAATGTTCCTTTAAATTAATGTCTGCTAATTTATGTATTGACACATCAATGTTTTTTTTCTTTTGCCAGCTGTCTTTCCTCTAATATTATAGTTTGCTCTTTGTTTGTAAGAGCCCCCCCCCCTTTCATGTGAACACACTCAGCCATATTGAGAAACCCTGGATTGACTCACCAAGTTGATAACCACCTCCACAGAGCTGCTTAGCGGATTCTCGTTTGTTAGGGTTAGTGAAACCAGATATCCTGAGTATGTCGAATTTGCTTCGTAGTACGGGCCTCTGACCTCCATCCTCAAAAGAAATAAACTCAAAAACAAGGAGCAAAAAAAGAAAAACCCACATGGGCAGAAGGCTGCTTGATCTGGAAGGACACAGCCTGCCTCCCTCAAATATGGGGTCAGGGCCGCCCACTAATCACAAATCAGGAACACCTGAGAGCAGGGAGAAGAGAGGGAAATAAATACATGAGGGGACAAAATGGCCACTAACTATGACCTCAATACTAAAACATAGAATTTAATTAACACCTCAATGACAGTGTCTACAAAATCTTAAAGCAACATAAAAGTGACGTAATGGCAGAACAGCTGGATTGCATTTGATTGTACAGAAAGAAAGATATTCCTTTATTAGTCCCACAGTGGGGTTATTCAGTTTTACACTCTGTTGTTCACACAGTACAGTAAACCGGCACCTCTCCAGCAACCAGTTGGTCTTGGTCCATGGGGGATTTGAACCCGGGTCCTCCGCATCCTAACCCAAGTCCTTACGGACTGAGCTACTGCCGCTCATTAGTTCATTAGTACAGGTGTACTAATGAATGATGATAATGAATTGGCCTGAGATGATGATGATGATGATGATGATGGCAGATATTTAACAGTGATTTCTTTCTATGCCAAAATAGTCTACAGGTTCATTTTGCGGAAAATTTAGTTCAAAATTAGTTACTCAACAGATATCTTAAAATTTATTTCAATAAACCATCAGGTTTATCCAAATCAAACAATTGTCTAATAATGGATTTTAATGGTAAATTTGCACCTCACAGTACACTCAGTATGTTTCAGTTTGAGCTACTGCTGCCTTTATGTTAAAATGATGGCATTCAGTTCAGACGTGTGCCATGTTGGAAGTGTTCAGGAAATGTTTTGTGTGTCTGTACTTTACAAATTGTTTACTTTCTCTGTCTTTATCTCTGGATCTCATTCTCTTTGCCTCAAAATGTCAGAATGCATATTGTGTGAGGGGAACAGTTTTCAAGTTTGAGTCTCACCAGATGCTGCGACTGTGTGTCTGATCATTCAGAAAGCTGTGGGGGAGTGTTTAGATGAGGTGACAGACTACCTGATGAAACTCCTGAACTGTGTGAACAACCAAGATGTTATAAAACTGATTGCATGGCCAGCTTTTAACCTTAAAGCAGCTGTTACGACCGGCCTATGGGCCGCAGCTGCATACCAAACTTTAGCTAAACTTTTGATACCTACAAGACACACACAACCACAGTACCAATGAGAACCAAGACAACAGGACTCTGGAGTCATCACAGCAGCTTTACTGAGCTTTATAGTGACTTTCAGCTCATCGTTTAGCTGGCCAGTCTGTAACGTTATTGTTTTGGTTCACTCTCACAGTGTCATTTTCAGATGCAGCAGGCAGCTGTTTTCATAGAAAAAGCTCTAAAACCCCACGTACACTATCTGCTCAGCACTAAATGGCAGACAGACACATAGCAGCTGACATTTAGAAAAGTAAAGTAAAATATTCTCAACCTGCCACTTTGTGTTCACAGCTGGAGGGGGAAGCATTTCTGGGGGGTATCCTTTGGCAGCATCAACGTCTGCTCAGTGTCCCGGCCAAAAGACGGACCAGGAGGCGGGCTGTCTGTGGTTCTGAGCTCCAGTGAAAAGCCAGTGGTAAAAGAAGCCCTGACTTCGCTCTGTGGCCCCGATAAGCTAATGTACGCCTCTGGAGCCGGCTACAAGATCCTGTGTGTCATCCAGGGCCTGGCTGATGTTTACGTCCTCTCAGAAGGAAGCACGTTTAAGTGGGACTCCTGCGCTCCCCACGCCCTGCTGCGAGCCCTCGGAGGTGGGGTGGTGGACCTGACCAAGTGTCTCCAGTCCGACTCTGGGGCACGGGGTCACCAGACAGAACTGACCTATCACCAGCCTTACACTGAGTGTAAAGGAGCTGACCGCTGGGCTAACCATGGTGGCCTGGTGGCCTATCGAGACTGTTCGCAGCTCTGCAGCGTCATCGGACTTCTGAAAGGCAAGCTGTAGTTGAAAGTGTAATCAGCCCAAGCTGACGCAATTATTGTTGCATATATGATCATATAAATGTTTTCTATATTAGTACAGAGAGAACGATGGGGGAAACGGGATGAAATATTTTAAATATAAATAATACTGTCTTATTTGTAACCATATATATTTACAGGTGTATATATTACAAGATGAACATCTGGTCTGGGCCAAATGATGTACCGGTAATCACAAAAGTGTTCTGATCCTCACAAGGCTGTCGAGATTCAAGTTTGAAAGATGTTCAGAAGGCAAAATGAAAAACAGGTGATGCTTATCAATCAAATCCAAAATAATAGAGAAGGCTGTCTTGCTCTGGGGGTCATTATCAAAGAGAACTGTGTCTTTTTGGTTTTAAAAAACACACTGGTTAAGAAATATGCAGTTTATCTGTGCATTCCAATGCTTATACTACCCTACTCTTTAGTATGCCAGAAGAAAAGATTTAGTATGTCTCAAAACATAGTATGTCAAATGCAGTATGTTAAATTTTGTCCTACTGTATCACATCACAGTAAGCCAGCATGCTACTCTGGCTTTTCTGACCCACATTCCTCTGCATAGCAGATATATGAGCAAGAGGGTCAGAGTTCACGGTGCAATGTTATGACAAATTAGTATCGTCCCAATTGTATGTATACCTTATGCAACAGCACCTACTTTGTAATGGCAGCTGCTGTATTTACTAAAAGCAAAAAGAAGAAGTATGTGATTTGGAGCATAGCTTATGTTCCCAGTAGACTTACCAGTTGATAAAAACTGTGGATGGATCAGGGAGTGGAGGTCAAAGGGTAGAGTCACCGAAAAACTTTAGGAACCACTGATGTACATCTTTCCAAACGAGTGGGACTTGTCACACAGGACCATGTGATAGACGGTAGAAAGTTTCTCAGGCAGTTTTACTGTTGACTCCTATGAGCAGTGACAATCCAATATGTCGGCTTTATTAGGCATTATTTAATTCAGACCTGATGAGCATTTATTAAATGTAGTTAAGCTTCGAAGGAACAATGCTCACTGCTGGACAGCTGAGGAATGATTCACTACCAGAAGAAAGATAAGACTGTCAGGCTGCTTCTGACTGATCTGGAGGATTTTTAAAAGGAATCTAAATTGCAGTTATGAAACATTACAATTTTTCCACCCTATCTAATCTGTAAAAGGTTATAATAAGTCAAGTGAGTGAAGGAGACTCAGATCGAGCTGTGTGCAGTAATCTGCACCTCCTCTGAAACACCTCCTTTTAAGGAGCGGACGGGTAGACGTGCCCTGCCCTCTTTCCATGGCCACAGCACTATTTAGTTAATAAGGTCAGAGAATGGAAAAGCCTTATGAGGTAAAACAGTGACACAGAGCCCTTTTCAGTGTGGGTCTACAGTAAAATGAAATATTGAAGGATGGGACCCAACAGGCTCCTCTAACAGATTCTTATCAAGATGTTTGTAACAATGACGTGTAAACTTGTTTTATTATCACTGTGTATGCTTAAAATGGTAGAACTTTGGTATGCATCGTTAAATAGCTGAGAAATAATTTATGTATACAACAGAACAACAAATGTGCATATAGGAAATCCTCTTTTATTTTGAAAACCAGAGAAAGCGGGGGAAAGAAACCCAACAGTGAAATTTTAAAACTGTTTGCCAGCCAGGGAACTCGCCTCCTAATTCCCTACGAAAAGAAAACCCTGATGATTGTCAGATATTTTTTGCAATACGTCTGCATATTCTGTTTAAAAACTTGGAAAAGAAAAAAGAAAAATCTGAAGTGTTGGCTCTTCTTTCGTTGACCTCTTGTACTTCTGACCTGCTGCTACCTTTAACTTACAGCACTGCACGTTGTCAAGTCAAGGTGTGGAAAACCCTCTGCTCAACATGGTTTCAGCTGTGAATCCAGTTTACCAGACAGGGACTGCGTTGGATATTTGACAACATACAAGCTAAAACAATGATTTTCTGAATATGTGTATCGGAACTTACATAATCCACGCTTCAATGAGTATACTATTAAGTATTTATCCAGGTCATTTTTGTTGGTTTCTTTCTGATTATCAGACAGTAGTGATCTGACTTTAAAGCTGCCTAGTATGAAAAACTAATTTAGAGCCTCATAATTCTCGCTTAGCTCTAACCTTCCTTTATGCTATAAATTCAGGACTAGTTTCATTATATTTTGATTTAAAGGAGGCATTTTAGTTGATGACAACAATCCATGTCTGGGAAACTGGTCAAATGCACACAAGAGAAAAAACAATTTGACACATGAAAAGAAACACGGCGAACTTAACGTCCTGCTTCAATGAACTCAAACAAACTTGAAACAAAAGTTCATCTTTTCAAGCTACCAGACAAACCCACATTACAAAGCCAGAATTACTTCTGATACTTGGGTTTCTCCAGAGTGTGATGACGACTCAAATGTTGTTTTTAAAATAATTTGTCACTTATTTAACATTCAGATTCTACCCAAAAAAAAATCAAAATTTGCAGATGAGCTGTTAGCTTAGCGAGCTACACCTCCTACTCAGCTGCAGCTGGAGGAGTCTGGTTAGGCTAAATCACCGATGACTGTTCAGAATCCCTCTGATGTTAATACAGGGGTGGGTGTGCAAATTAACACAACAACAAAAAATACATTGAACATGGTACTTTTCATCATCAACTGTCAATATAAAAAATAGCCTTTATCAAATGCCTTATCACACACAACTACACTCTCACAACCTTCACATATCAGGTGTAAACAAGAACAGCTGTTTGCTTAAATTAACTTATGTTGAAACTTAACTTAATTCTATGCAAGAACCATATCAACAAACAAAACCCAAAATACAACCAGTTATTATTCTCCTGACCCCTTTATGTTGTTACATACTGTAACACAAGAAAAATCAGTTGTTTAGATTTAGATTAGATTTTCTGTGAAGGTGTGACCTTGACATTTTGAAAACTGAAAAACATCCAAGAACCAGAAGAAAACACCAGTTTAAAGCGCATGACTTAAAAAAGCAAATCTTTGTCAGATTATTCATGAATTTAACTATAAGTGGCCAGGAGCCACACACAGGAGTAGCACTATTATTTGTGAATGTTTATTTTTCAGACTTGTCCTGAGCTGGGTGACAGATCACTGATGTAGACCTCATGTCTTAACATGCCCCGAAACTAAGATGCCACTTAACAAGCTGCTGTAAATTGTGTTGAAGTTTAGCCGACTGAAATGTTTATTTTTCAGCAGCAGTGCGAACATTGACACAAATCAACAATATGAAATCTGCATATTGCATATGTTGCACATGCATTATGTTTTTAACTGGTATCTTATTCAAGGCTCACTGTGAGGATAGTAATAGGCAAATTAACTAACAATGCTGATGGCCAAAAATAAATTTGACAGCATGATAAGTTTACATATAGGTCAGACTTGGCAGCACAATTTCGGATATCAAATGACGTATTTAAGACGTGCTGTTAACCATAAGCTTTGTAAATCACTATGACCAACAGTGAGTCAACGGGGGGCAGTGTAGATCAGTTCTATGTGGTCTTCAAAACCGCAATGAATCCCTGGCAAAGAAAAATATCAACATTTCAAAATGTCAAGGTTTCTCTTTTCAAGTGTTGAGAGCTTCTCAAAGCAGCTCAGTCGGGGTTCAGTATTATAGAAACACAACTGAACTCATTCCTGCTGTTACATCTGAACCTGGGCTGTAATTATAACATCAATCTGGAGCTGGAACAATAAACAGCAGGCAGATTTAGCATGTCTGAATCAGTATATCTCAAATTCAATTATTCAGGTCCCGATTTTACATTTTCCTCTGTGGATCAGTGGCTCTAGAAAAGAGAGGTTAATAAATGCAGGATGTGATTCTCTGGTAACTGTCAAACACACGCATCAGCATCAATTTTAGCAAAACAATTTCTGCAAAAATGTCCAAACCCTCATATAGTAATAATGTTGAAAGGAATTTGTAATATCTCCCCACTGAAAGTGAACTTCAAGAGAGTACAAGTTTGTTATTCCACTACTCTAAAAAGATTCAGGTAATATTTAATTATGCATTGTGTTTGTTTAGGAGGCAATTTGCCTGTTTACAGTAATACAAAGAACTAGCAAAAATTACACAAATGCTAGTAGCCTCCATGGATCCGTAATGCTGGAGGATGACTGCTTGTGACTTTCACAGAGGTATGTATGTTGAAATCTTGCTACCAGAGATTCACACCACACCCTGTGACTGTACTGGAAACTCTCAGGCCAGCTCATCAATAAAAATGTTTCACAATTTTCTGCACTTTATGTAAATTTAGTTGGGATGTGTTGGGTTTAACTGGTTTTGATTCATTCTTGAAATACGGTGGGCGAGGTGCAAATCCAACATGAGTAACCACTGACACAGTGGAGCTACCCAGATCATCATCTTCTTCATGTTACTTATAGTGATCGATAACTCTCTCTTCGGGTGTCACTCTGTTTGGAGCCAACGTCTCAAACTAACCTCATACAAAACATTAACAACAAAAGTGAGAAAACCAAAGTGTTAAAATGCAGGTGAATAAATCATGCATTGCTTGATTTGGCAGGAAATTATGAAAGGAGAACGTTTCATTACAGCATCCCGATAAGGATTTAAATGCCAAGGCTACAGTCGTCTTAAAGACCAACAAAACAATAAGGTGAAATGAGAAGTAAAGCACCATCACCGCCACCTCTTCAACCCTCCTTCAATACTTCAGTCAACAGGCTCCTCTTCATCATCCAGCCTCTCTCTCTCTCACACTCATTCTCTCTCTCCTCTGGCTGATCTGACCGCAGCTTTAAGAATTATCTCCAGTTCAGATCTTGGCATGCCAACACGCAGGCGAGAGACAAACATGGCCATTATTTATTGTGTCCCTGTGTTGCTATGTCGATACACTGAAAGGTCAACAGACTTCACCTCTGGAAGGGTTTGCGGACTTTCTTCCTCCTTCTGGGGGGTCTGCCACTTTCACCCCACGTCTCGCTGGACTCTGGCCGCTGACCCCCTGGCATGAAGAAACCTGTCTGGTTTGGAGGAGGGGAGAAGGGGGGTGCTCCAGCACCTGGTGGGTGATGATGGGGTGGACCTGAGGGGAAGAAGCCCCCGTTGGCAGCCATGTCGTTGGGAGGTCCTCCCTTGAAGATGCGGTTGAAGAAGTCCTGCAGATCTGCAGGGTTGGTCGGACCTGTGGCATGCTCTGAGGGCGTTCTGAAAGTTGAACGAGAAGATGAAAACAAAATGATCAAAACTCTGACATAACAGTTGTTATATAACATAATCTGTTATACATAGCTATGGTCTGTTATACTATACACAGCTATGGTTTATTATACATAGCTACAGTCTGTTATAGGGCTGCACGGTGGTGTAGTGGTTAGGGCTGTCGCCTCAAAGAAGGGGGGTGGCGGGTTGGTTTCCAGCTGGGGGCTCTTTTTGGGGGGGTTTGAAGGTTTCCCCCTGTGAAGGGGGGGTTTTTCCGGGGGTCCCGGGTTTTCCCCCCCCTTAAAAAAAAAATGTTTATGGTAAAATTTGATTATTAAAATTCGCGGGGGGGGGAGAGGGGGGGGGGGGGGGTTTTTTTATATATTTTTTTTTTCTTTTTGGGCCTGTGGGGGGGGGGGGCGACGTGCCGGGGGGGGACTGCGCCTTCGCCCTACGATAGGGGGGGGGGGCCCGCCCCCCCCCGCCCAAAAAGAGAAAGGGGAGGAGGAGGAGGGGGGGGGGGGGACAGTCTGTTATACACAGCAGCGGCCTGCTATAAATAAATAAGTCTATATATATAGACAGTATAAATATATAAGACTGTAGAATGCTGTAATTGACCAATCACAACAGAGTATTCATCAAAGCTGTGTAATAATGTACAATATATTCACAACCTTAAGTCCTGATGGCTTCTTTTTTAAGAAAACATTTTGTGTCCTAATTGTGTTTCAGTAACTGAGATACCATATACTGCAATACTTTACATTTTCACAGCACCATGTGTCTAAAAGGACTCTTGTCTGCCACTGATATTTGCTTCATATATTCAAAAAGGAAAACTATGGCAGATATGTAAATTTTCCCCAAAGTATTTACTAAAATCAGTTTTGAG
The DNA here is from genome assembly GCA_947000775.1 of Pterois miles. Lineage (NCBI taxonomy): Eukaryota > Metazoa > Chordata > Actinopteri > Perciformes > Scorpaenidae > Pterois > Pterois miles. Next base: position 4,029,816 of record CAMQGK010000466.1, read on the forward strand.
GCTGCATGAATGAGGAAGAGGATGAAATACTACTTGCTTTAGCACCAAACAACAAACACTTGCTTGACTTGAAGGGACGTACCTGTGTCGTGTGGAATTGCTGTTGTTCTTTGAACCAAAAGAGATGTGATAGGGCACACGGTGCGTGTCAGGAGAAATGCCTATTCTTTGGCAACCTGCCCACTCTGAAACATGACAGCAACAGGTCACATGACTGAGAAAAAGTGTTCTGTAATCTGAGAATACAACAGTGAGTGGGGTTGATATTCATGATATATGAGCTCATGTAAACTACAGAACGTGTTACTGTTTAGTTACTGATGAGGGGAGCAGACCATCTCAAACGTTCACCTGTAATATCATACACCTTGCCGTCCATACAAGCAAAGTATGTGATACGTAGGCCCAGCATACTGGACTCGGCCCATAGGTCCCCCTCCTCGGCACTATGGCAACGGTTGCACTCAGCACAGAACCGGGCTTCAGCAGGTTCACGATCCATCTCGAACCGCCTGTACAGACACAGGTCATGAAGGTTTATTACATAAGACATCATTTAGCTGTGTGTAATATATAATGTTTAGCTTCAGTCTGACTCAGTTCAGTTGATGTGGGTTGTGTAGCGACGTACTTGTGTTTGCCTTCACACTTGGTACACATCATGGTGTTCATGGCTTCTTTCAGGTCATCCTGAAGTTTAGTAAGAAACTCGTTCATGGACTTTGAGAGCTCGGTTGCCGCCATACGCTTCCTGTATGGGAACAAAACAGACGCGTTGATACATGACCATAACAGGCCTAAGGTTTCAAACTCACTCTAAATCACGGTACAGTTTTAGGCCAATTAAGCCAAATAATGTCAGAAGAGAAAATACTGCACCGCTTAAAACAATAGATTTAGGATCCAGTCAGTCTCTATTTACTATCACTATTTTACATATATTGAAATTGTAGGAAACTTCTGTACAAATTTGTATTTGTATTTTATACAAATAATGCAAGGATAGTGTCCACTGGGGGGTTTGTTCACTCCGCAGTGGTTATTAAAAGAAGGATAAGAAAAATAAGAAGTCTGAATATTCAGTTTTACCAAACTGATGATACAACTTCACAACTGCAGAAAAAAAGCCAATTGTTGTCTTGTATTACTGTAACTGAAAAAAAAGTTTTAAAAAAAACTACTGCTAATTTTATTTTTATCTATTTAGCTTTAGAATTTACATGTCCTCTGATTTTTTCTGTGTACTCACATCTCGTACTCTCGTCGTGTCTCTGGATTACTGACGATATCCCAGGCAGCCCTCAGTACTTTGAACGCCTCTCCAGCTCGTGGGTGTTTATTCTTGTCTGGATGGACCTGAAGAAGAAAGCACAGAGGAAAAGGTTGTATGAGTAAAACAGCAATCAGCCTCAGATAAAGTTTGTTAGTCATTATTAATTCAGGGATCCAATAGCTGTAGTTTTCACTCAGCCACAGGCACCTCACACACACCTGGACAGCCAGCTGTCTGTAGGCCTTCTTCAGTTCAGCCTCAGTGGCATGCACCTCCACACCGAGCACAGTAAAGGGGTCGAGCTCTTCCTCCGGTACCTCAGCCAAGGCCAGCAGTCTCTCCAGCTCCTGGCCTGGCTGGCTTCTCCCTGCTCTGTCGGGTGAGTCAGGGCTCGACAGTGGTACATGGCCATGCCTCCTGAACCTGCTTCTGACTCTGTCCAGCAGGGACACCACCCTCTTCCAAAATTTTGACTCCTGAAAAGCTGTCCAATAGCGTTTTCCCCTCTCTCCACCAAGGCGAGACAATGCACCTTTTGCCCATTGGTAACCGAGAACAACCAAAGTACAGAAAAGTCTCAAACAAGATAAGGCAGCTGACTTTATCCACTTTATCGACCTAACAATTTTATCCACCAGTTCTGTTCCTGTGCATTTTGTCCATTTCAGAATCCGACTAGCGTCCTCTTTCATGCCTGCTGTATCTGTGATCTTTACAAGAAGCAGCTGTCCAAAGTTGTAAAGTTTCACCCCTCCAGTCTCCACACCAACTCCACAATTGTGAGTTAATGTGACAATAATCTCAATCATCATGTGAACGCAGGAGATACACCAGAAGCTCAGAGACCCTGACAGCATCTCCTTGAAAGCTAAGATGAGCTGGTTGCCTGTCCGCCTGCGGCCTCGGTTCTGCTGATGGTGGTGGTGGTTACGTCTGCGGGCCTGCTTGTGCCGACCACCACTTGACATAACATTGCCTTTTTGAATGGAGGAAAAAGCACTTTGACTGCTCTGCTCTGAAACTGATCCACTGCTCCTCAATTTGCATCTCCGTCCAGGCCCCACGTTCCTCCAACCGGACTCCCCGTTCATGTGCTGCTCCTTTGCAGCTTCATCCTCTTCTTGATTTATAACTTGTCGGTTCTCATGATCTGCCGTGTCATCGTGCTCTAACCCATCTGAAGCCTCCTCAGCATCCTCTTTGGCCTCTGTAGATCCACAATACTCTGCTTCACCAATTCCAGAGTCGTGTGGAGTGCCTGGATTTGGGGTGTCCTGAGATTTGAGATAGGCTGTTTTGTCCTCCTGCTCGTATTCATCATCAGTCTGTCTGGCTTCCCACTGACTAGACTCGGCCACTGAGGTGAAATCACCATCAGGGATCTCCTCATCAGTGTCTGTAACACCATCCATCTCCTTCTCAGCTGCTTCTCTCTCCATGATCCTTACAGCTGTTTGACTGAATCACTCTGAAATGGGAATCTCATGGAAGATAATTTTCTAGATCCATAATCTGTGGCAACATGTTCCCCAGGCTCTCATAAAAAAGTGAGACTGGGGTCTCCTGAGGGTCAGTCTCAGGTACACCATATCAGCAGCCACTTCCAGGTGTTAAAAGGTTTTTACACACCTCACATCATGCATCAGGACGTTATCTGAAAAGCAACACAAAGAGTTCAGCTTACAACCACACTGTGAGCAAACAGAATTAAATGAGGAATATGCTTCTATCAGCAGTCATTTATATTACAATGCAAGTTTTCACACCTTCCAAAAAGTAGAACAAAGCAATATGAAATTACTACAACAAAAGATTTTATCCAAACTGCACAGACTACAGAGCCAAAACAATTATTCAATTGACTGAGTACATCTACAGAAAATGAACAGCCAAAAACAGATTTAAGTTACTTAAATCTAACAAAAATATAAAACATCCACTGGTTCCAGCTTCTCGGATATGACGATTTGCTGTTTTTCTCTGTTTTATCTCATCGAATATCTCTGGGCTTGGACTTTTGGTCTAACAAAGAAGACATGAAGATGTCACTTTGAGCTCAGGCATTATCTTTTGACATGTTATATATTAAACAGTTGAAGAAACAACAAATAAATTCATCAATCATGAAAATAATTGTTTTGTTTTGTTTTTTTAGTACTACAGTACTACAAATAGGAGATCATTTGTGGAGTTAAATGTTTTGCCACCCACACAGTCTTCACTGTGTAACAACAGTGTTTTGGAGAAGCTTTTCTTGACTAAATAACCTAAGAACGAACGAGTCATTTTATTTATTAATGATTAACTTACATGTAGTGTAGCTGCATGACCTTATTTGTCCAGCCGTTGTAGATGTGAACATCAATAAATGCAAACTTGCTTTAACACGTAACGTACATGTGCAACAATGCAACACAGATTAACGTTACATCCATGATCCCAGCTAATTCAGTTAACGTTAGCTAAAGAGGAGCACGGTGTTTCTAGAAACGAGCATGACCTTTGTGAACCGATAAAAACAAGAAAAACACACATTACAACGCGGTCGATCCTCTCTGATCAACTGGCTGTCAGACTACTGTGATATTAATTTAACTGTGATAACATCACCAGATATCTTAAAGGCGGCTAATGTTAGCTGATAGTGTTAGCATGAAGAAGCAGCAGCCAGCCAACAGGATGACAGACAGGCGCTACAGGGGCGAAAATTAGCTTGCGTCTGGCTGGCTAACCTGACAACATTTCGACTAAATACGGTCTTAAATGAAAATTAAACGACAACACAGTTGCAAACTGTTAACGTCTTTAGCTAGCAGACAGCCAACCGAGCAGCTAGCTGTTAGCTGATAACAGTCGCGAGCTGGTCTAGCAAATATTAACGCCTGTTTCCCTTCCTGTGTTGGACGAGTAAGCTAAGGCATGTTTTGGACACCAGACGATCCCAGTAAGAAGGTAAGTTATTTTGCATTTTGCATTCAAACAAACTAGATGGCATATATACCTCTCAGATAATTGTGTAACCTTGTTTGTTAACAGACAGCCAAGTGTCCGTGTTGTTTTTTTTTTTTTTTTTTTTTTAGCCACTTCTTCTTCTCCTGCTCCTTTTCCTACTTTCTTCCAGTTTCTTCTTCCTCCTCCTCCCCCTTCTTCTTCTTCGTTGTTTTTCTGACTGCTAGCAAACAACTCTGACAACCATTACTGCCACCCATTGATTTGTTGGTGTAGCTGATTATTAACAATTAATCTTGACATTTTAAATAGATTTTACTTGATAAATCAGATAGATAGATAGATAGATAGATAGATAGATAGATAGATAGATAGATAGATAGATACTTTATTGATCCCAAGTTGGGAAATTGTGGTGTTACACGCCATTTATACTTTTATAAATCTAGGATTCTTCAGAAATACCCAGAGCATTATACACAATATTACCAAAACCATTTGGACAAGCCTATCTGGTCAAGGTCCCTTAGTGCCAATTAAAGGAAATTTTATTTCTACAAAATACATTTAAATTACATTTAAGACAATAGTGTGCTTCCAACTTCATGGCAAGTTGAGAAAGACTTTTGCTCGTTTTCATATTATAATGCTCCAATGCGTAAGGTGAGGACCATTAAAAGATCACTCACTCAGTCCTGTTTTTTTCCAGCTAAGAAGCTTTGCAAAAATCAAATCCTTCCTATATCCCAACAATGCAGCCACTTAGACTGTTGTCAGGCTATTGAATAGGCATTATCACTTCCTGTGAGCCCCGTAGATGTGGGTCAATAGGGGCCTACTACACCCACTAGTAGGTTTTATCATCTACTCCCAAGGTCGCTCACTGAAAGAAGGTATAAAAGAACATGACAGTGACCTCTAGTAATTATGACAGGAGCAGAAATGAAAGGCACTGTAGTATAGACAGTGTGAAACTCCATAATAGGTGGAGGGTGATGATGATCGATGGGTGGGACACAAAACGCAGGGGTTTCACCCAGGAGACCGGAGTTCAAATCCTTTACTTGAGTAAAAGTACTAATACATCTGTGAAAATAATCCTCTACAAGTAAAAATCCTGCATTAAAACCTTACTTAAGTAAAAGTATGTAAGTAGCCTGTCCGCAACATGTACTTAAAGTATCAAAAGTAAAAGTACTCAGTTATGGTGTATAATGTTCCTGTTATTGATTTAGTAGCAGTTATTTTTGATTATTACTGCTGCATTAATGTTGCATTTTACTGCTGTAGATGTTTTCTTGTGCTCAGGAAAAACAGCTGTTTTCAGCTAAGCGATGGTGCGTTTCTTTTCAAGGGTGTTCATAAATAGTTATTATAGCTGAAGAAATAGGAGACTTTTATAAATCCATGAAAGAACACAAATATTCAAAATCACCACATCTGGTGATACATGGTTTTCACTAGACAAGAAGTAACTAGTAACTAAAGCTGTCAGACAAGAAGAAGAAGAAGAAGAACAACAACAACAACCTTTATTAGTCCCACTAGGGGAAATTCAATTTTTACACTCTGTTGTTAACACTGTTGTAAACACACACATGCACGTACAGGACCCATATACATGCATCAAATGAAGAGATGTCAGAGTGAGGGGGCTGCTCCTGCCAAGCGCCCCGAGCAGTTGGGGGTTTGGTGCCTTGCTCAGGGGCACCTCGGCAGTGCCCAAGAGGTAAACTGGCACCTCTCCAGCTACCAGTTCACACTCAGTTCTTGGTCCATGTCGGGACTTGAACCGGTGACCCTCCGGTTCCCAAGCCAACTCCCTACAGACTGAGCTACTGCCGCCCAAACGTAGCAGAGTAAAAAGTACAGTATTTGCCTCTGAGATGTAATGAAGTAGAAGTATGAATCTGCATAAAATGGAAATACTTGCATAAAGTACAAGTAGCCTAACTTGAATTTGTAATTAATAGTTGAGTAAATGTACTCCGTTACCGAAATTGAGTTAATTCATGTGCTATTAGTGTGGTTCTTTTTTAACTTCAAATAAGAGTATACTTTCAGTTTACTTTCTGTATGTACTTATAAGAGATATACTTAACAAAGTATACTTAAATATACTTGGTTCATATTGTATACTCAAAAGTCTAAGTACTTGGTTTATACTGACAAGTATACAGAAAAATCTAAGTATACTTGGCTTATACTGACAAGTATACATCAAAGTATACTTAGCATATAGGCCTACTTTCTTAATCTTTTGATCAAGATATACTTAAGAAAAGTATATATATATATATATATATATATATATATATATATATATATATATATATATATATATATAGTAGTTGTCATTATTTTTTGACATAGTAACCTATTAAATTGTGTGAGAGTTTGTAAAAGGATGTTTTGATATGAATTTACTCCAATTCATCAAGTTTTGGATTAGCTGTTCACCGTAGAGGCATGCGAGAGCAACACATATTATTATTTCTTTAAAAATCTCATCACAATCATCATGTCAAATAGGAAAAGGAGCAAGTCTCTTTATGTACATACATAAGTACAATAAGTTAAAGTTACAGTGGGTAGAAATGGAGCAAATATGATTAAAGTTATCTTCATAAAACAGACACTACACTACGTATATCCTGACAGTAGTGCATGAGCAGCTGTCAATCACTCGCAAACTCCGACAAACGGTCAGACTAGGCAGCGCTGATCAAATAGGAATCAATATTCTGTTACTGTAATGATTATTTCCCTCCTCAGATGCTTTCAGAAACATCTTGTCGTTACTGTTTAGCTGTAAATTGATAAAGTTCGTGACCTGACAGTCATGTTGAGACCAGTTGAGGAAATACCAAGTACCGCCCACCAGCTGGAGCACAGCCAATAGGAACGCTCTCTCTGACATGACCTGTGATTGGCCAAAGTCTTCTCCACTGACTACATTTTGAAAGCCTGAAAACAGAGCCATCGGGAGGTGTAGAAGTCTGGCTGCGTTTCACCTGTACTCTGTAGAATAATGAACGACCACCCACCTCCTAACAACAGCTCAGTAAAAACCCACATCTGCTCATTGTCCTTTAAATAAGTCTGTGGTGTTGGTAGTGCTGAGTCTGGCTGCTTGTTGAGGGGTCTTTCACACGGTGAAACTCCGGGAACCCCCCACGGCTTCTGCATAAAAGGCGAATCTTGAAGATGCAGAGGGTTAATTTCAAGCCCCCACCACCGCCACCCACATCTCCAATTTGAAAGCCGCCTCTCTACCGGGAGAGGAAGGCTCTTTTTCGGTCAGATGGCGTGCTGCAGTCCGCCCCCGTCATTCTCCAGCCCACACAGACAGGGCAGCCAGCAACCAATACGCTGCGCCGGAGGAGGATTTCTGCCAGTGATTTCAGACGAGCTACGATACGCAAAGGGGATTTACTACGCCACTCTGAGCCGGGGAAGCTTTCGGCGATAGGTAACAGGGTAAGAGGCGAGTAGGATCACAACTGCGATGTGTGTTTTCAGCGAACATCTGGCTCAGGAATGCTTACCTCCAGTCGATGGTTTTATATGAGCTTGAGCCAATAATCTCCATACTTGAATGTATATGTAACGTGCTTTTGTTTCATTGATAAACCGAAATTAGTGTTTTATTTCTTCATCAGTTTCATTCCGGGAGTACCGACCTGTGATATCGGTGGTTTGGAGAGACACCTTTCCTCTTTGCACATCCGTATACCTGACCTGAACAAGGTAAGAGATGCTTAGCTGTACTCAACCATCAGTCATAAAGGGGCTTAAATGATGTTTAAAAAGGTGAAAATAGTTCGTATGTGGGGGATCCTGCTCCAAAGCATTGCACACACTTCCTTTATTCATGTATTTTTATTGATGCTTCATCCAGATAAAAGAGTTTGGAACATGTTGTACTATGTGTAGTCCAGTTGGCGAAATCTTCATCTAAATAAATAACTGGTCCAGGATTTCTCCACCTGCAGGTTCATGTCTTTCCTTTCTCCTGCCTAAACTTTCCAGAGCTGTGTGCCATGTCTCTGCCACGCACACTTGGGGAGTTGCAGCTCTATCGGGTGCTGCAGAGGGCCAACCTGCTGGCCTATTATGAAACCTTCATCCAGCAGGGTGGTGACGACGTGCAGCAGCTCTGCGAGGCAGCAGAGGAGGAGTTCCTGGAGATCATGGCACTAGTTGGCATGGCCACCAAGCCGCTGCATGTGCGTAGGCTCCAGAAGGCCCTCCGAGACTGGGCGGCGAACCCTGCCCTCTTCAGCCAGCCCGTCTCCAATGTTCCTCTCGGGGGCATCCCACTCTTCAAAGTGGACGGGACGGGCACTGGTGGGTCAGCGGGCGGGCCCAGGAAGTCTGTGAGCAACGGGCAGCCGGGGTCACCGTGTGAAAGGGAAGATCGGGCGTGTCTTACACCAATGCACAGTGGGAGTCCAAGAAGCCCTTGCTCCCAGGCTTCCCCGCAGCCACCAGACACACACTACAGGGAAAAACTATCCCCCATGGACCCACACTGGCTCAGCCCAGAGCCTGATGGGAACTGCACTCTGGTGGCGTCTGCATCCGGAACAGAGGAGGAGCCGTCCAGCCCACCTCTGCTGTCAACATGTCCTCCAGGTCCCTCCACATCTCCCAGCCCCTCTGCTTCTTTCGTCCCGTCAGCCCTGTCGGCCTGGCCCGGAGGACAGCTGGACGGGGAGACGGCGAGGGCGGTGGTGGAGAGCGTGGAGAGGCTCCTCCGGACCCTGCCTAGGTCAGACCCTGCAGAGGTGAAGACTCTGCTCAGGATGAACAAGAAGATGGCAAAGACTGTGGGACACATCTTCAAAATGGAGTCCCAGGATGTGAACAAAGAAGAGGAGATCCGGAAGTACAGTCTAATTTATGGACGCTTTGACTCCAAGAGGAGAGAGGGGAAGCAGCTCACACACCATGAGGTAAAAGCACCATCATGTTTCATACAGAAATCTTTAGGGACGTTTATATTGCGATCTGAAGGTAGCTGTATGTCATTTCTTTATTGTCTGCGTGATGTTTTCTCCGTGTCCTTCCCTCCTTCACTCAGTGTTTTTCCTCCTCAGTTGATCATCAATGAAGCTGCTGCCCAGTTCTGTATGCGTGACAATGCCCTTTTGCTGAGACGGGTGGAGCTCTTTTCTTTGGCTCGGCAGGTGGCAAGAAAATGTGCCTACACCTCCACATTAAAGCATGCAAGGTAGGACCACTGCCTATAGAGAAGAGTGATCTGTTCACCAGCAACCAACACACCTCACACCTACTGTGTCTTGGTCTCTAGCATCAGGATTATAGTTGTAGTCCAGACCCTCCACAGGAACATTTAAGCAACTCTTAAAATACATTCAGCGTTTAGTAGCATCTTGTTATATTGAGCCACGTGAAATAAATGAAATCATATAGCTGAAAAAAGCACTTCCCACCAGTGCATTTGTTTTCTCAAAGAGCCTGGTTCAGATCACCGTGGGAATTAAACTCCAACCTCTGTAGTGTTCGTGTGATGAGCTAACTTTGGAGCCACACAGGAATACACAAATCCCATCTGTGGTTGGTAGCTTGCAAAAAAAACATTTTTCTTTATGAAAGTAAATATCACCATCATTAGTTTTCCCTCATGATGAATTAATTGCAGAAAGTAACAGCAAAGTACTCATGAGATTATAAAATATTTGATTTAATGAGCCCATTTTTAAACTTATTTAATTTTTAAAATATTTCCCAGTCAAATGATAAAGACCAAACACACAAATGCTAATACAAAAGTCCCCCTTGTGCTCATTTCACGTAACATTAGAATATTAACAAACATGGAAAATATGTATTTGCATTCAAATAATTTGAAGAGATAAAAGTTTATCAGAAAAGTCCAGGTACAGTTATGCTCCAGGTCATTTCACAAGTTGAATAAAAGTTGTATTCAGTGTAACTTGTTGTCTCTCGCTGCATCTTGCACAATAACATCAGAGACAAAAACAAAAACATCATCTGCTGAGGAAGACATTATGGTTTTAAGCTCTGCAACAAAAAAAAAAGTGGACATGGAGTCCAGATTGATTTTTGTCAAATTATTTGTTACCGAGGTCAAGAACGAACTTTCATGACTGTTTTCCTCCTGCAGGACGAATGCAGATGAGAGCAGCGTACTGTCCCAGAAGAGAGCGAGACATGAGGTGTGTTTTCAGAGCGGCAACAATATTCAGTGTGACGTCTTATACATGAATGTGTAAACGTAACCACAGTTTCAGGTCACTTGTCAGTAATTTGAAGTGGGTCATTATCACTAAATTCACAATGATGTGTTTTAGGTAATCGTGCCTGAGGGTGTGTCATCACTTCTTGGAGTGGAGGGCTCAGAGGGATTGACTCAGAGGGCAGATGATGACAGCTTATCTGCAGAAAGCCTCGACAGTGTTTCACATGGTAAAGACTTCTGATCTATTTTGTCTGAGCTGAGCTGTAAGCTGGTCTTGAGATGATGAGTTGATCTTCTACCCCTGACATTCTTCCTGCCTGTTTCTATAAGAATCTAGTGTTTGAAGACAGCATTCACACCCAAATATGTCTGTCCTGTTAGACATCTGCTCACAGTGCAACCAGTCTCCGTCCCCCCGTCCCCACACCGACACGTCCAACCCTGCCAGCTGGAGTCGACATCTCATACAGCAAACGCTAATGGACGAAGGGCTTCGATTGGCTCGGATGGTGTCACATGATCGGGCTGGCAAGATCAGCCTAGGGTCAGAACGAGCTCATTCTACAGGTGACTTAACCAATAATGACTCAACAATATCATGTGCTTAATAGTGGACACATAATAAAAGTCTGTTTTGTGATGTTTGTCAAACTTTGTTCAGGTTAAAGGAATAGTTTGACATTTTGGGAAATAAGCTTCTTTGCTTTCTCACAGAGAGTTAGATGAGAAGAACTACTTTCATACTTGAAAGATAAATATAAGGCTACAGCCAGTATTTGGATAGCTTAGCATAGCACAAAGACTGGAAACAGGGTTGTGTCTAGAAGGTAGTGCAAATGTGAAACTCAAGATGGTTAAGGTTAGGCATTGACCTTGAATGATTAAGGCATTGACCTTGAATGATTAAGGTTAGGCATTGACCTTGAATGATTAAGGCATTGACCTTGAATGATTAAGGCATTGACCTTGAATGATTAAGGTTAGGCATTGACCTTGAATGATTAAGGCATTGACCTTGAATGATTAAGGTTAGGCATTGACCTTGAATGATTAAGTTTAGGCATTGACCTTGAATAGTTGAGGTTAGGCATTGACCTTGAATGATTAAGGTTTAGGCATTGACCTTGAATAGTTGAGGTTAGGCATTGACCTTGAATGGTTAAGGTTAGGGTAGGTTGGGCAGTGAGTCTTGCGAGAGTTTTTGCAATTTGTGGGTTACCATTTAGACACAACCTGGAAACAGAGAAACTGCTTGTAGGCTCTGTGCAAAGGTAACAGAATCAGCTCTTCTAAAATTGACAACAAATTAACGTTATCCCAGTTTGTGTTAAGGTTCATTAGTATATCGTCAAACAACTATTGTCTATGTTAAGATATGGATCAGTAATGTCATCCTGAGCAGAGAATGAAGTCCCTCTCCCTCTGTGTGTGGTGTCGTCAGAGTATCTCTGTGCCTTGTTTTCGTAGCTGGTTCGGTCATCCATGCTTGTGAGTCCCTCCATTTGAAACTGTTGGCCCTCCCCGGTTCTTCCCTTCCACCTTTCATGTTCACGTCCCACTGGCTGGCTAATCACCACCGCTCAGCACGTGGCACTACCGTGCAAGGGAGGGCAGTGTTCATACGGACGCTACTGCTGATAACAGTGGTGGGATGGCGTTGTTGTGAGTTAGCCACCATTATTACTCAGCTTTGTTGATTACTTCATTCTGATTGCGAACTTCTATTTCTTTATAGCAGATCGGGATAGCGAGCTATTGAGCTAGCGGCTCATTGTTGCAAAATAAACCCGTTCATGTACACGTTGGGGTCCTGCAACACCCTGTTTGAGTTTATTTCTCAAGCAAGGACCCGCTTGCTGTACTTTATCAGCACCGTTACTGCCACTTTGGCACAGCCACCTCCATGTTTGCTTGTGACAGTTGAGAGCCAAGTGCAGGCCTTAAGCTATGTATTAGCTGGAAGCAGTTTTACACTTGTAAATATAAACAATGTAGACATTGAATAAAAAAGATATATTAAATATTGAGCTATAGAGGTAGATTTTGTTACACTCAGACAGTGCCATGCTAGCTGTTCCCCCCCAGTTTCCAATCTCTAAGCTATGCTAACTGGCCTCTGGTGTTAGCTTCATATTTAACATGCAGACACTATTGGAGTGGTATCAGTCTTCTCATCTAACTCTCTGCACGAAAGCAAACTATTTATTTAAGTTGGAATTTAAGGGGGGAATTAAAAGAGGGCAAGTTGATGTTGGGGTTGAATTGAAAATGACAGACAGAGCCTGCCTAACCTTTCTTAACAATGAATATTTTATAGCTCTACAGCTTGAACTGTAGTGAGTCACAATCTCTCTGAGGTGACGCCTCCCACCATGCACAGCTGAACTTCACCAGACTGTAAATTAGAGAGGATAGAAGTTAGAAGGGGAAACAGAAGGAGGTGTAGAGCGATATATAGAGAGGAATAGAGTGTGAGGGGGGGTGTTACACTGTTATAGCACTTCTTTAATACTCTGTTACTGCAGCATTTTTCTGATGCATCACAGCTTCTCACAAGAAAGAAAAAAAAAAAAAAGCAAGTGATCTGGGCAAGTTGGTCGTTCTGGGCTGTGATAGCCAGTCGAAGAGATGAAGCAAGGAGAAGGAAGCCAGCAAAGACATGAGGGGGCGGGGAGGGAGGGAGGAGGGGGGATAGGAAGTACTCTGTGGGCGGCAGAATCGGACCCCCCCTCTCGGCAGCGACTGACGTCAGAGTGTGTTAGGTGCGTGGGCTGAAGGGCGGGATGGATGGGCGTGGGGGCGAAGGAGTGGGAGGTAATTGGAGGGGCGTTGCATTGACTCACCAAGCGACAGTGTACAAAAATAAAACCTGTGGGCAGGGAAATGGCACAGTCTTTTTTATACATCTTCTCTACCAAAAGGACTGCGGAAATAACAAAAAAATGACATATGTTTCATCTCTGACGTCGATCTCCCTCACTTTGTCTCAGTTTTTTGTCTCTCTCTCACTCATCCAAGTTTCCTTCGTCTGTCTCTCTCTTTAATCACAACTTTCTCTTACTTCCTCTCGCTGTTTTCTGCCATATCTTATCTTATATTCCTCATGCGTCATTTGAACATTTAAATCATGAGTTGAAATCAAAAACCACATGTACTTTTTTCCATGAATGTTACTGAATATGTGCTATTAAATTTTTGTGTTTTCACAAACTACATTCCTCATAAGTTTTTCTATTATTGCTTGCTGTTAAAGCACACAGATCTTTACTAATGAGCAAATAAAATACGCAAACGGTCAATAAATGAACACTCATTGACTTGGGAATCACTTTAGTGCTATTTACATTTACAGCTTCTCTTGCAAGCTAATAACTGCACATCAGAGTTGTTTCAATACGAATACACAATGAACATCAAAATGTTTTGTTTATTTACGCATCTTGTTCACTTGATTCGTATCACTGCCTTATCACTAGTCCAAAACTAGACTTGTAATACTGGAGATTTATTCAGCAGCTTGGGTTGGTCATATAAACCATGATGACTTCACCACACGTGGGAGAGTTTCTTGCTGAATTCCCCGAACTGTTATTCAAATGTCTCAGAACACTGGTTGCATCTTGATGCTGTGGCTCTTAAAATATATTTACCTCAGTATAGTAATAACTGGCTGTCCGGTCATTGTGAAACTATGTGCTGTTTGTCTTGCATTCAAAGTGTTAAACACATATAAAGTTAGATGTTTTGTTGTCCTTTAATGTCCCATTTGATTGACAGGTCTCACCTCAGATTTACAGTAGATGTTACAAACTAAGTAGATCCATTGATAACCTAAATACCATTTATTAGTGCTCTTTATAAACTTTTCATCAGTTCTCTTAACTAGTATTTGTTCTTTAAGTACCTTCTAAGTTAATTTTCTTTATCAGCTCTCATCTTAAACTTTACCTCTCTCCACAGACCATGACAGTAAACTGGAGAGGCGGAGCTTGATAACAGCATGCAGGAGCAGCAGCCCTTGCATCACCAAAGACGACTCCAATCACCGGGGGAAATGAAAACACTCAGCTTTTGTCAGGGAACTTGTGCTCAGGCGCCTGCCACTGAACTCCACTCAGAGTCTGTTACAGCATACAGACTGCTACTGGCATCTGAGGAGGAGGAGACTCTTCAAAATCAATGCAGTAATTGTCAGACTTTACCAGCGACTGATATCATAAACCTGCAGTGACTTCTAAACACTGAAGTTGTGGATCAGAGATGTTCTGTTTTGACTTTATGTTCACTAAATATGTAGGGGAGGCACCTTTTGTTTATTTTTTTAAAAAATACATGGACTGCATGTCCCGCAGATTTTAGCTGATGATGTAAAAAATTACTGATTGAAAAAACAGATATTTTGTTAAATTAGTCAGTTTATTGTGAGAAGTGCTGTGTGTTGACAGGGCCATCTGTTTCAGATGAAATTGTTTTGACACAGCAGGGGGCACTGCAACTTTGGAAATTGACTCTCTCAACTTACTCCAGTAACATACTGTAGTTATGTAAAGGAAATTTGGTTCTGTATTGGAGGACTTTTTTTAGAAAACAGAATAACTGAGTGAACATTTACAGCAGTGCATCAACCTCGGGAAACAAATGGGTTTTAAAGTCAGTGTAATATAGGATTCAATAATGAAGATAAAGTCCATGTACATGAATTAGTAAAAAAATAAAAAAGAAAGGTGTATGGCACTTGATCTAGATTTCCCAGAGCGTTCACACAAACCGCCATCAGGTTCAGAGGCCCTTTTGTCCATTGCTGCATCATCTAATTGCCCATGAGAGCTGAACAGAGGTTCATGAGATATAAAGCCGCAGGTCTTCATCATCCTCTCCCTCACATCTTTCTGTAACAATATTTTGCACGAGCGGCTGATATGGTGTTTTGTAAGAGATGATACTTCAGGCTTTTCATTATCTTTAATTATGTGAAAATGTGCTCAAAACACCGTTTGCAAACTGGGCAGCATGAGATTAAAAAAAAAAAACAACACAGTTGCTTTTGATTTCCAGTCAATGGTCAGCTTTTCAGTTGCCTCACTACACATCAGGTTTCAGCTCCAGGGCCCGTCAGCAGGGAGGATGCTCGTCGTCATCTTTACTTTAATGTTGTTCCCAATAGGTACCATTGTACAGTGCAGCCTGTGAGGAAAATGCATTCAAAACTACATTGCAAGATTTAGAGAATTATAAAAAAACAATAGCATTTTCAGAAAATATGGTGATTAGTATAGATTTTTGATGCAATTTTATTTAGGTGTAGCAGAAACTTACAATATGGCAGCGTGTGTTTTGGATGATTTCTGTAGTCTTAGATATTAATTACTGTAGGTGAACCTTTTGTCAGTTTCCCACTTCTGTCCTGTGGGACTTATCATACATTGGGGTGACTAATCTTTCATTACTTTATGAGCTTTAAAAAACACATGCAGAGGTTTACAAAAAGAAATCTCAAGGTGCTTGACTCTTGATACAGCAGCTCCCACAAGTTCCTGTTTCACATGGTTAAAATGTATTCAGATTTCATATAATGGCAAGGCTCCTGTTGATAATGACTAAAAACGTTTTTGTATACTTAATAATATGTCAGTGAGGTAGCTTGCTGTGCATCAGTTACACCGGCCTGTCTCTTGAACATTAGTAACCTCCTCAGTTTATTATGTTGCAAAACAGATTATTTATTTTGTTACATCTCAATAAATGTTATTTTATTGCTTAAAGTCACAGCGTGTTGCATTGTTTCCCACAAAGAATCGTTTATTTCTTGGCAGTTGTGATGTGTGGAAGAGGCTGCAGGAGCTGCGTCACACAGCCAGCAACACCTCTTGCTGTCGTCTTGTTTGTTGCACTGACGCTGCGCCGAGCCTCGACGCCGGCATGACTCACCTGTACCAATGATGTCATCAGCACACACACATACACCCTCTCTCGCTGGATTTTCAGACAGAGAAGATAAAGACACACAATCCAAATATCTGACAGCCTCAAGGAATTCAGTTGTACCAAAACCAGAAATGTAAGTTTATTTCACAGTGTCCCATAAAATAATAAAGATTTGCATACAGTGTGTTTGAATATTAAATGTCATAATAATTAAGCTTTGTTATTGTCTAGGAATGGCTTTGTCTGCTGGTCAGTCGGATTGAAATATCTCAACGATTACAATTACAACAATTATTTAAAGGATTACCATAAAGTCTTTCATGATCCCCATACAATGAATCACTCTGACTGTGGTGATCCACAGTTTTCCTCTAGCACCGCCATGAGGCTGACATTTTTTTTTTTTATGCCTCCACATTTGGGTTGTCCATTCATCCGTCCAGCCCATTCTCTTGAAAGCGATATCTCAGGAGCGTGTGGAGGGAATTTCTTCTAATGTGGCCCAAAGATGGACTAATTAGATTTTGGTGGTCAAAGGTCAAGTTAACTGTGACCTCATGTCTGTCCCATTCTTGTGAAGGTGATTACTCAGACACATCGTGAGGGAATTTCTTCAAATTTGTCACAAACATCCTCTGAAACTCTGATTAAAATTTGTTGGTCAAAGGTCACTGTGACCTCACAAAACACATTTTTGGCCATGACTCGAGAATTCGTATGCAGATTAGGGCAATTTCACACAAATGAAATGTCTAACAGATAATGAAGTCATGACATTTTGGACAGACATGGAGGTAAACTGCAACTTGAGGCACTATGGAGAAGTGGTAATTCTAGCTGAAATATCTCAACAACTTTATGATGGGTTGTCATGAAATAAAGTACAGACATTCGTTGTCTCCAGAGGATGATTTGTGACTTTTAATCTAGCGCCACTATCAGCTCAAACTTTCTGATTATCCAAGTATTTGGTTTATGGCCACATACCTGCAAAGCTATGACATCCCTATCAGTTTTAGCTAAACTTTGTATTTATTGCTCATTAGCAGCTGTTAAATGCTAACATGCTAAACTAACCTTGTAAACATCATAAATGCTAAACATCGTCATGCTAACATGCTAGCTCAAAGCACCGCTGGGCATGGCTAGACTCTTCTTGAGTATTGTTATATAAAAAGGCGCCTTTATCTTTTTTTTATTACACAGGAACAATTATATCAAAGTTTCTTTACTGTGACAGAAACAGTCAATGTGGCCGCAGATGAAGGGAGCTGCAATCATCAATCAGCTGTCATCACCATTAATAGGGAGTTAAGTCTTTGAGTCTATTCTCAGCCCATGCTCTGTCCTCTGTAACACTGAGCTGAGCAGCAGACAGCTGATCAGTTTAATGCCTGACAGCAAACATTTAAAAAGCGACAGGAAGGCTATTAATTAAATTAGGAAGTGTCTGTGAAGTCTGCTTGCTTGTGCAAATCCCAAAAAAGCTTGTAAGCAAAAGTTTTCAACAATAAACTTAAAGGGGAACTACGCCCATTTTCAAAATTCATGTTATTCCTATATGGTCTATGACAGTCCAAAAAAATATTAGTATGCCTGAACACCTCTCTTCCAAATCCAAAATCTAGAGTGCTAAAACTAAAGTGTGGAACTGCTCCACAGACAATGAATAGGGAGAGATGTTATAAAAGACACCGAGAGCACCCAGGGGTGTTCTGATTATAGGCCTTTTCATTGTCATTCTGTTGTTAGGGCAACAGCTTTGATCCATGTTTACTTCCTGTCAGCAACTTTAGTGGTTGGGTCTGAAAGTCCACACATGCTATTTAATTCGCTAAAACAGAATGTGAGATATTTTAGTATGTCCGAAACCTTAGTATGAAACCAGTAGTACAAAAAATTGCATACTATTTCCAGGGAAATATTATACTATGCAAACGCTGGACACTGCAGCAGCATAAATATCCCACAATGCAGTGAGGTAGCAATGACAACAGTCATAACAGACAATGGAGGACAGATCTGTAGCACCAATAACACTTCAATTCAAGTGTAAGTATGAGATTTCACTTTATTAGGCATAATACATACTTGAAATTAGTCCCGACATTATAATTCTCACGAATCAATGTTTGGTCACATGAGGTTGTCACGGGTTACCATGGTTACGTGTCCTCCTGGCAAGGAGGCTATCAGGAAGTGACGATGTACATTGCTGCCCAGTGCATCTGAAAAGATCCATACTACTGTTTATTCACACAAAAGTATGTTGAACAACAGTACACATAAAAAGTATGTTGAACAACATTACATGTATCAAGTATGTAGTGCATAGTATGCAATCTCAGATACAGTCATTAAGAAACCTTGCAACAGGAAAGGTCATCAGTATATGGGCATAATTTCTGTTTCAGAACAGAGGACAAAACAATAGATTAAAACTCATTTGGGTATAAAAACGAACATAAACATTTGCTGGGTTCACAAAATCAGTCTATGGAGCAGCTATAGACTCATACCAGACTTGATACAGCAAGGTCTGTGGATGGGCATGTCAAAACCTGGACAGATAAAACCATGGCCAGATAGTGTAGATGTAAGTGAGATGTGTTGTTTTTGTAATTTGGGTGAACTGAGCCTTTACAAATACAATATCTCAACACTTTTGCATACAATGGAGGCATAGCACATTTTACATTCTTCATTTTACATCTCAGAGACATAAAATGATGCCAGAATCAGCATCTACACAGTTCATCCAGCAAACGGCTGACTACATGAAGAGCAGGTCAGTCTCCTCAATGCTGTTTCCAGAGATCAGGATAACTGAATTTCACAGAACAGAACAGAACAGAAAAGACAGAACAGTTCAGACTAGGTGACGTGTGTGTAAAGATGACGAAGGAACTCTCCTCTGGTGGCCGTGTCTCCGGGGAAAACCGCCTGGCAGAACTCACAGACATGAGACTGCAGCACCACGTCTGACATCAGCAGCCCGCCAGACTGACTCAGGAGGTCTCCAGCCAGGGAGGGACTGTCTGCCGCAGGCATCTGACACAAACACAGAAGGCAACATATGAGGAAGAACATGGTAAAATCCAAGGACAGGTTTGAGAATCCCTGGTCCAGAAAAGACACCTACCCCCACCGTGTGCATTGTCCTGTCTCCACTACGATGATCAGCTCGCCCCGGGTTATTTGAGACATTGGATGAGGCTCCTTGCCACCTCATGACATCGAGGCTTACCAGGGGAGCAGCCGTTTGCTCCAATGTCTTCCCATCTTCCTTTCTCTGACAAGGCACATCCACACAGAGTTTAGATATGTCATCAGCAAGGAGATCATAAAAAGTCCCAGCATTGCGAGGGAGACAATCGACATCACGCTGTGCTGCAGGGTTGCGTGCTGTGGCTGTTAACGGTAGAGGCATTTCTTGGAGATATACGGGGATTTCTTGGGTACACTGGACGGGGATGGACATCATATCACTTGACTCTCCATTAGGAACAGTGGCACCTGCAGACAGAGAGTTTTAGATGTGTTAAGTGAATGACATGTTTATGAGCACTGGAATTACAATAGGTTTTATATGGACCTTGCTGTTTCTGTAGAGCTGTGGTGAGTTGATGTAACAGAGCTGCCTGTCTCAGGCAAAGTGCCCTCAGACGAAGAAACTGCTGGTACAGTTCACTGTACGCTTCCTCCATCTCACCAGCTCAGGGGTCTGCAGCCAGTAAACAGACATATTAGACTCACTGAGCATTCCAATACCCATAATACCACACTATTTAGTATGCCAGAACAAAATTTTGGATGTCCCCATACATAATATGTCAAATGTAGTATGACAAAACCAGGATGTCCTACTACATCCAGTCATATTTTGCAGTATGCAAACCAGCATGCTTTAGCTGTGTCTAGAAGGTAATCAATAAATTGTGAAATCTGATCTGAGATCTGCAAAAACTTGCAAAAACTCTCATGAGACTCACTGTCTGATGACCTATCCAGACCTTAACTATTCAAGATCAATGCCTAATCTTAACCATCTCGCAAGAGTTTCCCCAACTTACAGGTTCATTCTAGACACTACACATACTTTTCTGGCTATTCTGACCCACAATCCTCTACGAAGTGGATATATGAGCAAGGTCAAAGTTCAAGCTGCAATTTTATGAAGAGGTAGTATGTCCCAAATGTGTGCATACTGCATGCAACAGTATGTACTAAAAGTATAAAAGAAAGTAAAAGAAAAGTATGTGATTTGGAATGTAGCCCAAGAACTATTCACAGCATGTATGTTCTTTATTGTAGACCCCACAAACCGACATAATACATGATATTCACATATAAGTTCAGTGTATGGATTGTCCCTGCAGGTGGGGATGTTGTAAACAAAAGTTTTTCTTTCTTTACTTAAAATATAAAATATGTCCATAAAGTTCGTGCAGTTGGATCCTGAATTAAATGTATTTTTTTCACAATACAGACCAAGACTCATCTAACTTTTCATGAGGTCTGTTAAAACACTAAACCTCGGTCTTGTTTTCTTTTTTTTCTGGCTCTGTGTGAGTATGCAAAGTCATTTCAAACTCCTACCTATATGATACACTGTCTTGTATATGATTTACTCACCTCTCATAAGCGTATCTGTCGCAGCTCCAAAGAAGGACTCCTTGTCATTTTGGCATTTCATTTCTCATCATTTCTTTCAGCTGTGTTCAGCGTCCTCCATCTCCGACCAGCTTCCTGTTATTGTCAAGGAATCAGACACCATCTCAGTGTGTAAATCCAGACTCAAAGCATGTCGACGGAGAACCACAACAACACCTCTGTGACGGTGAAACCCATTCTCCAGATGAGGCCTCACCAGCCACAGTGACAGTATGGAGTCTGTTTCTCCACAGGTGGGCTAATGGAAAATATGTGACAGCACATACTGTTAAATATGAGGAAGTAGCTCTTGAAGACAGGGAAGTGAAACTACTTTGGCATAAAAAGGAACGTTGCCATGACTCAGTTAGACTGTTAAATGAGAGTCTGCAGAGTATTTTTCAGCTTAGACTCAAAAGAGGAAAGAGTCAGACTTCATTATTGTACTGTGCTATTTTTTAAGATTTTAAAATATTTGACTGTCTGACTTTGCCCTCACTTTGTTCGACATTGTCGCTCCATCTTAGCTTTCAAATGGTTTTAATGAGGAGCGTCAGAAGAAGATAGAAGATATAAGAGCAGAATGATGAAGGTGTTTGCTGTTTGCTATCCAATCTACTGCATTCACAACAGGCATCAACTGTGTCAACAATATTCCCCAAAACCAGACAGCAACCACGATGCCCTGTGTGTGTTTAGCTATGGCTGCACCCTAACATGTCAACACTGCTACCTTCTATATTAAAGGTGTAACAGGGATTTTATAAAACTGCAATACGCTTGAACATCAGTAGCGGAAGAAACTCACTTGAGTAAAAGAAGCAACAATGTAAAAATGTAAGTAAAATTTTAATCAAGTAAAATCTGTACTAGCAGCAAAATTCAAAGGTAAAAGCACTCATGTAGAGACTGAGCCCAGTAAATGTCATATTATTATGTATAAAATGATAAATTTGATTAATACAGACACATAAGTGTGTAAGCAGTATTCAAAACAACCTAAACAAACTAAAGTAAATATTCTGATATAATTATAGGCTAACAAAGTTAAAAAATGAGTAAATAAGGGTACAAGAAACTGTGTTGACTCTGTCCAAAACTATACATACTGTATATATCCTGTATTTTGTTTCTATATTTGCAGTTGTTGCATATTAGCAGTTGTTTTTTTATTTTTGTCTCATACAAAAACTGCATGTCTCCAGAGTGCCCCCATTCAAAACTCCTCCAACATCTGTCCCTCAACAGATCCGCTTTCTCTCCTTTGTGTGACGCATTTCCTTCATTATATTTTCGATATTTTGAACAATATAGTACAGAATCAGTTTCAAGGTGTCTAACTTTCTCGCCTCTATCCGCCCTCACATAAGTCCTATTGTGCAACTGTCTGTCGCGTGGAAATGAAGTCACACTTTAACTTGTTTGCTCAGTTTTAGTGGAGAAAAAAAATGCGGAACTCAAACAAGAAATTTGTTTTGTTTTCGTCTTCTTTTCCAGCTGTGAGACATAAATCATGACGGACAGTTTCCTCTGCTATGAATATCTTATATCTTTCGACAAAAAATAATAATTTACTTACACTGTCAGCGATCGAGCACTCCCAACAGGAAGTGCAGACGCAGCTACAGATGATGATGATGATGATGAACCTTCCTCCTGGATCCTCCAAGATCCGCATTTTTTCTACGATGACGTCTCGACCCAAAACGCGAGCTCACCTGCGTCACACACAGACAAACCTGCCACAATAAATCTTCCTGTTTAACTGCCTTCAAAATAAAATGCACACGCTTTCGTGGACAAGCAAGAAAAGACTTTAGACTGAGAGTTGGTCACATCGGGTAAGCACCATGGGACCAGCTGGCTAAACCAGGGCCGGCTCCAGCTCTTCTGGTCTAGACGAAATTTGGATTTGGACCCCCTCCACCCAAGATGGTTTTAAGACAACAAGATTTGTTATTATTATTATTATTATTATTATTATTATTATTATTTATATGTTTGTTTGTCTGTCTGTTAGCAGGATTACTCCAAAAGTTTGTGATGGATTTCAATGAAATTTTTTGGAGGTGTGCACAATGAACAACCCATTACATTTTGGTGGTGATCTGGACCATGATCTGGATTCAGGATTTTTATTAAAAGGATTCCAATCAGCCATAACATGAAGACCACTGGGTGTAACACATGCACAACGTAACTGACGAAGCCTCCTTCCTCAAAATAATTTGGATTTAGCATATATTATTTTGACAGTTAAAGCTACAGTGGGTAGAAATGAAGCAAATATGATTTTAAAAAATATTTTTATAGAACGGTCATATATTCTGACAGTGGTGCATGAGACAGGTAAGCTGAAAAACATCTGCAAGATTTCACAGACCAGGTGAAAACAACCAATCAGAGCCGAGTCTGAGCCTGTCGCCTCTGAGCAGCTGTCAATCACTCTAATTAACTTAATTAATATTCTGTGCCTTTAATGATTATTTCTTACTTCTAATGTTTTCAGAAACATCTTGTTGTTACTGTTTAGCTGTGAAATGAGAAACCTGACAGCTATGTTGAGATCAGTTCAGGAAATACCAAACAGCCAATAGAGCGCTGTCTCTCTGAAATGACCTGTGATTGGTCAAAGTCTCCCGTCAAGGACTAGATGTTTTAAAGCCTGAAAACAGCTATGAGGAGGTGCAGAAGTCTAGTTTTCTCTCAGAACACTTGAATTACAACATACTGAAAGGTTAATATGGGATTTTTGCCAAATGGTTCAAAACCATTCTGCCTCCTGCATGTTTAAGTATTCGGTTATACTTTCCTCTCATGGAGGTCTATCTTGTGTTTCAAAGCCTTCTCCATACTGCCAGGAAAAAAAAATCTGTTTGGGAAATACTTAAGTTTTGCTTTTATTTGTTTGTCTGTTTGTTTGGTACTCAATTTTAAACATTTCATTGCACGATAGATTGCACTATAGATGAAAAATTAAGGGATCATCTGAGAGGATGTGCGTACCAGATTTCATGGCAATAATAGTTGAGATAATTCACTCTAAGTCCCAGGAGCCACTGTGACGAGAGCTCCCTGTGAAAATGTTTAGTCATGTTTAGTCCTGTTCTCCCAGAGGGTATTTGCTGAATGTGTGTGCATGGCATTTTGGGTGTTCAGTCATGTGTTGGGCTGTAGTTGATATTGATTTAAAAATAGACCAACATTAAGTCAGCAGAGTCCTGTGGGGGACAGACTGCCTTCAATGCCATCCATCCACTCAGGAGGAACAGCAGTTTCTACCCTCAATGTCAACCCCTGACAGCTGAGATCACAGCCAGCACCTTGTGATCTGACGACGGGTGCCAGCTCCCTTTGCTTCAGACTGATTATGTAACTCTATGTGAGGGACGGGCAGCCTTCATCTCTCTGATACTGAGTCTTTGTCACGTCGCTTCTCCTCAAGGTGATCCATTTGTGTCATTGCCTAATTTTTGGCTGAAAAAAAAAGCTGCTAATATGCAGTATTTGCTTTATTATCATGTTGTTGGGTTGTTAAACATATCTGCTTGCTGACATGGCACGGTGTGACATCAAGTCAGAACTGCATTGATTTTAACTGTATGGCAACACTTTATAAGACTCAAATACCAATGAAATACATACTGGTTCATAATGATACTTATACAGGTACTGTGTAAGACAACAAGATTATGGGGAACAAGAGAATAACAACTGGTGTTTTAGATTAATGTAGATATATCAATACTTTGAGCTTTAATGTTTCGTGAAGAACCATTTATTTTTAATTCTTGTAATTACACAGTAGGACAAACTATGTGGCTGTGGTATAAAGTGTTGATGGTTTTCCTTTTACTCTACTGCTACATATATTGGTCATAGTACTCCTCTAAAACAACTACATCTCTATAGCAGGTTTTACCAGACGGACGACAGATTTCCATTGGGGCAACTTTTCGAATAACTGCCATGAGTAAATGGTAAAATAATTAATTTTTTATTTTCTTCATCCAATAAGGAACAATACCTACATTGTATTCAATCCAACAAAATCGCCTGCTGTGGGCTAGTGTTTAATAGTCCCCTATGTAAGTTGCTGTCTATAAATAGTTCATAAATCCCTTGTTATTCCAATATTTGTTTCCCTTTTCTTTGAGTTTTCTACCCCCAAACGTCATTTTTTGGGGACAAACAGCTCATTCTCATTTCCAGGACATTAAAGGCTTTGACAAAGTCGGCGGTGTTTGGTACCGGTGTACACGGCACCCTTTAGCACCAGTATGAAACAGAAACAAAAGTGTGCTGACGTAGTTTAAAGAGTGAAAGAGACACACCAGGTGGGCATGGATATGTCCAACAAACACAGGGCTTTCATCCAGGAGGCCGCTCTCTGTGTCCCATGCAACATGTTACAATCAGCTGTCGATTCGTGTCCTGTGTTCACAATGTTCAGTGTCATTTTCACTGTACAAATGTTGTAGTTTTAAACCCAACCACATAGATCTTTCCTAGTGGTTTTGTGGTCTAATCCTAAAGTGATGCCAAGGGGCGCTAAAAAGCATCAGTCTGTGATGAGTTGGGATGACAATCTGTTGGAAAGTATTCAGTATCCAGTATGTTTTCCCCAAAAAAACCTTCCACATTTCATTTCTTTATTTTCTACAGAAAATCCTGAACTTCAGTTTAGTTTCCCAGTACTGTATTCCATAGATACCTAGTATAACTTCTTCTTTCCCCAGTTTTGACTTCATTGCTCCCCATAGTCCCGTATTCCTTCGACCAGCAGGAACTTGTAAGTATTTTATTGGGATATGATTCATACAACAAAAATACACTGTAAATCATGGGTTGGATTATAAAAAGTGTTACCCAAATATCTATTTATGTGCCAAGTCAGGTCAATTTACGCAACCTAACCAACAGAGTAAAGAAACAATTCACCATTTAGAGAATTAATCTGTGATTATTTTGATAATCAATTAATCGATTTGTGTAATTTAAAAGAAAAGTCAAAATTCTGATTTTAGCGTATCAAATGTGTATATTTTATATATACTATATATTTTGAATATTTTCTGGTTTCTTTACTCCTGTATGATAGTAAACTGAATATATTTTAGTTGTGGACAAAACGAGACATTTGAGAACATCATACTGGACACTGATCAACACTTTCCACCATTTTCTGACGTTTTATAAACCCAACAACTAATCAGATAGTCAGGAAAATAATCAGCAGTTTAATTAACAATGTAAATAATCATTGGTTGCAGCCGTACACATTAGAGTGGTATCGATCCTAACATCTAACTCTCAGCAAGACAGCTAACGCGTGTATTTCACAAAATGTTGAACAATAGTGATACTCATACTTTTATTCAGAAATGTATATTTATTATCTTAATTCATTTTTATCTGGTGCATTTTATGAGCTACAAGCCAAGGCAGGAAAAGATTTTTAAAGTTTGATGATGTGATTTGATCATAAAGAGAACTGAATGATACAAGACGACAATGAGAACAGGAATAGACAAAGTCAAATGTTTTCTTGCCAAAATAAGTTGACAACAATAATAGGCAGTGACAAATGTACGGCACAGATCTAAATAACCCCCATACTCTGTCTTTACAGTCTGTGTGAAAGCCTGTATATTAATTCCTATTTTTAGCAGCTCCTCATGTGTCCAAGGGCATGTGTGCCGCTTTATCACGTCCACAGCTCTTAATGGGATGCAAGTGTCCAAAAGTGTTCAGGAAATATTTCTTCTTGTAATGGTTAGAAATCTAACAGGTTTACTTTGTGCACATTACAGTTGAAGAGGCTTCATCTACACCCATTTAGTAGTCAGAGTGTGAATTGTTGATTGATGCAGTTATTTATATCTACTGTATGTTGTACCTTATGCAAACAGCCCGCACTAGTTGCTGGTTTGCACCATGTGTTTGGTCTGACCTTGAACCCCTCGCACACACACACACACACACACACACACACACACACACGCACACACACACATGCACGCCCTGTCAACCAGCCTCACTCTTCGAACGCCATCCCTTTACACTTGATCTGTGTGTGTGTGTGTGTGTGTGTGTGTGTGTGTGTGTGTGTGTGTGTGTGTGTGTATGTGTGTGTGTGGTGGGGGGGGGGGCTTTGCTGTGAATAACTTCCAGGCATGCAGCCAAGAACTGTCATCTGCTGGTGCAACATGATCCATCCTGTCAATCTCGTTTTATAATTGTAACATTCTCATATTCTCTGGCTGAGCACAGAGAAGTTTCCAACATAGTGAGACACACACATCTTTGCATCCTATTAATCAAGTTTTAAAGCTGTAGAGTTATAAAGTTTATGGTTTCTGATCTGTTTGCATTCAGTTTCAGTCTTTTTCTTTGACCTGTGATGCTTCTTCTCTTATAATAAATAAAAAGACAGAGTCAAGGCAAACAGAATAAAAGAGGCTTAAACTCTGCATATTGTGTATGAAACATAAGACAATATTGTCCTTTTTTCCAAGTTTACCAGTGAAATCTTAAAGGAACGTGTAGCATTAGAATATACAGCTCGGCACACAGCACTTTCAAAATTTAATATATTGATTTCTGTACACAGACACAACTAAGTAGTTTTATTTTAAAAAGACTGTACCGGAAATTGACAAGTGATGTTGGACATTCGTAGGAAAAAGCACAAAAATATGTTGTTGAAAGTCATGCTGAACGGCATGAAAAAAGCACAAATTTGTGTCTTTGCACACAAATCAATTAAATTTTGCAACTATTTCACAAACTGCTGTGAAATTGTGTTGGAATATAATATTCAGAACTATCAGAACTATGTTTTCATTAGTGTTTAATCACCTGGAACTAAGAATCGTGTTTTTGTTAGCTTAGAATGAGCCGTTTATATCTACACAGGGAGCAGGTCCTCTCCATGGAGTCCCCCATGTTTCTCCACCATGTTTCTGCAGCATCCCTGAAAATACAAACTAAACACTGGCTCCAGAGAAAGACTTTGGCGTTTTTATGTTACCTGAAGGCCACCACAGTTCTCCGACGCACTTGGAAAGGGAGGAGTGAGTGGAGGGTTATTCGGTTGCAATCTAAAACCTCAACACTAGATGGCACTAAATCCTATACACTAGTCCTTTAAAAAAACAAACCGCATTGAAGTGTTTCGTCCATCTTTGAAGTGGCAACTTATTAAACTTAATACCCAAGGACATAACGAAGACAGCCATTAAATGTCCACTAAGCAAACCATCCCTTCCTGAGAATGATAATTCAGCCGGCTCACCATTCACTTATGAATTTAATCCAGTGGAGAGAGACTAAGACAAGCTTAAGATGGTGATGTGGGGCATACAGTTATCACAGGGACAGCATGAGCAATGACATCTGCCAGCTCATTTATCACCGGACTCCCTTAGCAAGAGAGACTAGATCCAATTACAGAGGTTTCTAGGGGCTCAACAATAGCCGGATATAAATACACTCACAGAGGGTTTTCCACACTCAACAGTACACCCACACAAGAACTGTTGCACAAATATACAGTACGTGTACAAATTAATGTGCGCTGGAACATGGGTGTCTCTGTAGTCATCACTGGAATGAGATTATCATGGCAAATTCTGTAAGACACCTTCAGTTTTGTCTTTCACAGTGAGGGATTCAGCATTGAACTAAGATGCTCTGGAAAATAAATAAGATGAATATCTACGTAGAATATGTGACCCTGAGTTTAAATGTTTGTGCATTAAAGAAGAGGAAGAACAGTGGAGAAGGAAACACAGAAGCCCCCACCGAGCGTGAGGCAGCTTCACAAAGTTATTTACAGCTCAATCCATCAATAAACGACAGGTGCAGCATCCTCACAAACAAACCTATTAGCTTTCCCCTCTCTGGAACAATATCCTCTCCGGCAATCAGCTGCTCTCTCACACACAAACACACACTCTCTCATGTGACTCACTCGTTGTGACAGGCCAGTATGTACAATGCTGATGACTTAATTGCTTGTAAAATCGTAAACATTAACAGCAAAATACACTCATTGTCAAAAGTAAAAGTCCTTATGTTTTATGGAAAAATGGTCCCTGTGCATGTTATATTGTTAGCCTGTTCTGATTCCCAGGGTGTCAAATATCGATGCTTTATAACGGCTGTCGGCGTTCGATACCACCGCATGAATCATCCAGCCGCGGGCTTTCCATTAACTACAATATAAACTTATCAGCAACAGCAAATGCTTTGGGAAAGTGCTATGGTGACGTAGTTTAAAGAGCGAAAAGACATACAGGGCCGATAAGTCCAAGGCTTTCATCCAGGAGACCGGGGTTTGTGTCCTGTGCGTTACGTTTCACTTTAGATTCAGCTGATTATTTGTGTTCTGTGGTCACGTCAAGTCACATTTGCACTGCAAAAACATAGTAATTTTAAGCCAGACCATGTTGTTTTTTCCTAAACCTAACAAAGTGGTTTTGTTGCCTAATCATAAACAAGGGTTTTTGTTTTATTCACAACATTAAGCATGCTTAGTGCAACCAAAAAGTGATGCAGAGGGGTCTGACAAAGTGTCAGAACATGATGAGTTGGGATGAGAACATCACAACTAGCAGCATGGCACTATAGATGGAAAAGATGGTCGGTTGGTCAGACGTTCATGGTTGGTCAGACGTTCATGGTTCCCAGAGGATGAAGTCCTTTCCTTGATGCCCCGATGGTAGATAAAATATGATAAAAGCCTATCTACTGTCTATCTGAGGCTGGACCCAAATACAGATGCTGGAAAGGTATTCTATTACAGGAGTGTTTGATATTGCAGGCTGGCAGCGGCGGTGGTGAGGGGAAAGGGAGGTTCTGGAGATGTGAACTGGTAGGCGAGCAGGAGCAGAGCGGACTGGTGGGCTGGATGAGCCAAACAGGCAGGTAGATAGAGAGAGTGGAAAACAGCAGTTAGTTGAGGCGAGAAGGTAGGCAAACAACCAAACAGACAAACGGGAAACAAACTGACAAAAAGAGCTGCAAGAGCTGGAAGTGTGGCACATTGACAAACCATGTATGGCAACGGTCCAGCGGAGACTGGCCATTGAAGCGGAAGTTTAAGAAGTGAAGAGGAACTTGCTTGATTGGTGGGCAGGTGTGTAGATTGCAGGAGATTGGCCCTCTATGATGCCCTTCAAGTGTAAAAAACATGATTTAGTGCCATATAATAGGTTGGTTCTTGTTGGTGCTGTGCACCAACAAAAACTGTGTTAGCCCCACCATGGAACAACCAAGAAAATCACCAAGCAGAAGGAGCCAAATCCTTTCATTTTCATTTCGGCTTACTTTTGAATGTCACACTCTCCCGTTGGCTCAACAGCGCCTCCACATATGGCATCCACATCGCCTACTGTGTCTGCTGTGTTTTCACTCTGAGCCACCTGTTGTACTCTGTTAACTGTCTCTTTCGCTCTCTGTCTATGTGTGTGTGAGGGAGGAGTGTGGAACATAATGTACAATATGTGGACAGGTGCCTGACAACATGAAAGAGTTGAAATAACATGAATGGTATTGTCTGAATTCAGTAGTAGTGACCGTCCACGTCTGTTGCAATCATTTAACAGGAGCCTGATGCATAGTATGTGTAGCTGCTGGGAGGGGGGCTATTCTGTTGTGTATTGTTTGTGTTATTGAAACTCCATTATTGATTTGAGCCCCTCACTGTATGGATTATCCTCACCGTAGTTTAGTAAAAACAAAAAAAAATAATAATAATAATTACTCAGCTACCTCCACTTCCTACATGCTAAAAAAAACTTTCTGCATGGGGCATGTGGCTCCTTTTTATTTTTTATTTTTTTGGCCCCACCCCACCAGACAGCCTGAGTTCTCCAATATGAAGTTCAAATTTGTGG
Organism: Pterois miles; assembly: GCA_947000775.1. Classification (NCBI taxonomy): domain Eukaryota; kingdom Metazoa; phylum Chordata; class Actinopteri; order Perciformes; family Scorpaenidae; genus Pterois; species Pterois miles. The sequence continues at coordinate 4,060,747 of CAMQGK010000466.1, forward strand.
TTTAGTGAAACGTCTCATCAACTACTGGATAGATTGCAATGAAATTTTGTACTCGTCTGGATGAACTGTGATAACTTTGGTGATAACTTTGGTGATCCCTTGACTTTTCCGATAACTTCCCAATACTTTGATTTCTGGTAAAATGACTTAAAACTAATTCCCACCAGCCTCAGCTGTACTTTGTGTTCATTGTTAATAGTCCCTTCTCACAGCAGCCATTTTAACACATAGCAGGGTAAGCACAGATGTCACTGATGAAATTAATTATGGTCCCATTCTGTTTAGTGTGTTACAGCCATTCCAGTTAGCCAGCATGCACAATAGTAGGTTGGCCCACCTAATGGGAACAGGGCCATAATTAATATTATTACGGTGCCTTCAAATGGGGTTGTGCTTTCATATGAACATCCCCGTCATGTCGTATTCAGGACCTCGTAAGTATAAAGTTTCTGAAAGCTCAGAGTTCACAACTTCTTTAACGTGTTTATTGTTGTGACAAATGGAAATGAAGTTTATTTATGGCTGCATAATTAGTTAATAATTTAAGTATAAGTAAGTAAGTAGTTGTAAGTAATAACTTAATAATGTATAATATATTGTAATTTTAGTCATATATTGTTTTTCTTGTTGTCTTTCTGTGGAAAATGTTGATATTCTCAATGACATCATCTTTCTCCTATGTCATTATGCTTTTGCATGTCCTGTATTATGTATATGTAATAATACCCACTTGCTAGCTTGCTAAATTGTTAGCCTCTGTGGCTTCTAGACTCGGATAGTTAATATTGTTGCTGCTTAGCAGCAGTGTTCTTCATGACTTAACTACTTGAACACCACACATATTGTGTACATGACTTCCCATCTCATAAACATGGTAAACACAACCCCGTTTGAAGGCACCATATATGACACATGTGTTTGAAGTACTTTATGTGCTGTTGGGTTATCTATGAAAACACATCATACATGATGAGCTCATCACTGGTTTTGTGGTCACAGTGTTATTCTGCAAAGTAAGTTGTAACTATATCTGTCAAATGGATGCCATGGAGTCAAAAGTAGTAAAACTGACTAAAAAAGGAACATGATACACTCAAGTAAAAGTACAACAAACTTGAAAATTGTACTTAAGTAAATGTACTTACTATCGCCTGTACATGCAAATGTGCATACATGCATTTCAATGTGTAGGGTGGGATAGGATATGATGAACTTCATTAGCATGTTAGTAACATGTTCTCAAACCTTTCCTGTAAAGTAGGTGTTGCAGAAGCAAAGCATAAAACACGGCGCTCAGCATGTTCATGCAACAAATCACCATGACAAGTGAGCCACATATTACCGGTCAGAACATAATGTCTCGTGTGTACAGGGTGTTGCATGTCAGGGAAGAGGGCAAAAGTTAAAGGGGCCAATGGCAGCTCCAGATGGTACCTTTCCTCTTTTGGAAAAAGATGGTGTCAAGAAACACGGTGAGTTCAAAGATGAGCTATATTGGCAGGGGAATGTATTTAGAGGTTTGGGCAGTGTGAGGAGGTAACGTGCCTGACCTGTCATGGATACATGACCATAAAGAATGAAACGTCATGTTGAAAGACAGAAGGGATTAACACAGATAGATAGATCTGATAAAAAAAAGGTTTTAGTTTGAACCAAAGGAACTCACAGCTAAACCCTTTTTATGAAAGCTTCTCATGAAAGTGTACTTGTCTGCTGTTCCCATTACATCGGACTTGGGCAGCATGCTTACCATTTTGTAACACACTGAACACCTCAGTGCAAGCTAGCTTTCATATTGCCTCCTCCTCTTTTCTCCCCTTGTCCCTTTTTTCCACTCTGTCTGCCAACACCAAAATCCAGATGACCGGAACGTGGTGTACAGTAGGATCAGGTGTCGAGCGGCTGAATGCAGTCGGTGCTGCTGTCTAACATGGCTGAGAGTGGCATGGTGTCGTCTTCCCTTTGGTCAGGGATGTTGCCAACCTTAACGCCATGTGTGACAGAATAACACAGACTCAGTGAAAAGGAGATGAAGGACTACTTTTGCTCACTTTTCATCACATTATTAATATGTAACAAGCTGCAGCACGGTGAGAGCTGTGTTAAATAACGCCTAAGCTTTGTCTACTATGTTGCACCAACTGACTGGGAAATAGTGTATAAACGCTTCTTAAATGATAGGTATGGTGATATTTTTTCTGTCAACAAACCCCATAAAAACACCAAAAACATCAATTTATTTTCCAGTGTTTCTCCTGACAAAGCTTATATATCAGGCTCTGTGAGGCTTTTAGATAAATGTTGATGTCAGCATGTTAGCATGTGCACAATGGCAATGCTAACTTGCTGATGTTTGCCCTGTTCACTAGCATGTTAGCATGCTAACACTTGTTAATTTGCACTAAACACAAATGGCAGCTGGGGCTGATGGGAACATCTTTAGTTGTTCAGCTGTTTTGTGGACAAATAAATATTGTGAACTGGTGATGCTGCTAGATTAAAAATCGGGGGTTTAACTAAATTATTCCATTTCATCCTGAAGGGGTGGACATCAATGTCTATACCAAATTGCATGACAATATACCCAACATATGAGACATTTCAGGCAAAACCACAAATGTCAACCTCTTGGTGTTGCTGAGGGAAAAGCCAGTGTATCAAAGTAGATGTAGATGTAGGGTTTTTTTTGTCAAATGTAAAAAATGCTGAGATAAAATAAACCACATTGCTATTGTTGGGTGACATGTTGCACTGCGGTTTATTTTGAGTTGAGCCTGTTACATCGGCTGTTGCCTCTTCCCCCCTCTAGCAGCCCAGCCCAGGTGTGTTGCATTCATCAACCAGGTGCACCTGGCCTAGAAAGGAAGTGCTTAAAAGCTCCTGTGCCAGCAGCAGAAGGGGGAGGTCATTGGTGAGGTGACAGCTGGTCTTGTCCCCCGCTGCAACAAGGGTCTAACCGGCCTAATTTTTTCTTGTCTTGTTTGTATGTCTTTTTAAATAAATCCAATGGATTTAGTGTTTTAAAGGTGTCTTCTGTGGTTGATTTGGGTCAGTGGTGGAGTGTTGGGCTGCCCAAGGGTGGGGCGTAACAATCTCACAAACAGTTCTGCTGGTTTAAATACTCACTACCACAACTGACAACAGTCTCCATAAAATACAGAATTTACTCCTGTTTGAGTAATGTTTGTTAAAAGACAGTGCTCAGCTGTTTTAGGAAATTATTTAGCATATATTTGAAAATGAATGAATGTATACAGTGTATTAGTGAAAGATACTCCTGCCTCACACACCCTGCTCTCCACTCAGCCCACCTTGCCCACTTTTTTTACATTTTTCCAAATTGTGCAGTGTGAGTTAGGCTCAGACTTGGGGACGTAGTTACACTTTAAAGATTTACCTTCAGTAAGAACCAGTGGTCTCCGGACTGAGAGCCAGAGCAGGGAAGTTTGAAAGTAGTGACTGTTGATTTTGGTCTTTTTGTGTGATTTGTTGACAACAAGTAATAGAATATTGCCAGCCATTTTTGTCAGCCGACGCTTCCAAAGACAGAATATAAAATATACACCCTGTGAACTTCATACCTCAATGAAATGAAACACAATTCCCAATAGCAACCGGTGGAAACTAAAGATATATTTGACAGCACATAATCTATAATCTCACAAAGGCCACATGGCGTACAAGAAATACTGTATATCACTCCATTTAATGACATTTAAACAAAGGCAGCCAGTGGTGTATTTTCAAAAAAATATTTAATATCAAATATTCTCTGTCTTTTAACACTTCTGCACCATTTTACGAAAGCCCTGGCAGTATTTTCAAAGTTCACACACACGACCCAAACAAAACACACATACAGTAGGAGAAAGACGTGTTCTTCATATTGTCTGAACACTGGTTGTGTCTTAGCTGCTCATCTTCTCATCACATCTCACTGTGATTCCTTAAGATATCTCTTTAGTTCATTTTTAGATGAAAATACAAAATAAATCCAACATATAAAAAGTCAGAAGAATGTGGAAGACAGTAGGTGAGCTTTACGAACACATGCAAGGCGATGTATCTGCAGCAAAAGAAACCAGTTGAAATGTCTGCTTAAGCATGTGGATTTTCAAGCGTTGTTGGGTAAAAGCAAATCATATAAGGGTGTCTAAAATGCGGATTCCAGGAGACTCTGAAATGCGCTTTGACTTTAATCTTAAACTGGACGGCTCCTCCGTGGTTCTGAATTTTGCTGCCTCAGCAACATGAAAACAGGATTTAGCTTTTGTAGACCTTAAACTGTTATCTGATGGCCTCCCAGTTTAGCAGTGCGAAGTGTGCGTTCAAGTATTGTACGTTCTTTGTCAAAGTGTGCCGACATCACATGCCTCAGGCACTTAAATCTGCACAGACCTGAAATCATTGAAAATGATTATTTCACATCTGTAGAAAATGGGGTTCGCTGTATGTGATATTTGGAATGAAAATCCTCTTAGTGTCACTTTTTACGGTTCGAGGAGTGAGGCGTTATAAAAGGCACTTTGTATTTAGTTCATTTTTGTTCCTAATAGCCCACAAAGTGTGTTGCAGCAGGGACATGCCGTCCAGCAGGAATCCTGCCAGCATCAGCCTTTACAAGATGTTGCAAAATGGCAGCATGGAGTTATGGCAGAAAAGTTTGTTTAGCTTAAGGCAATAAGGTTTGTAAGTGATATAGTATCAAAATAAGAGTAAACTTTGGTCCGAGACCTTCCACAGGAGTACGATTAGGACTAAAACTATCTTTTGTGATAAATATTTCCCTTTTGAAAAGTAGGACTCCACCGTTCTTAAAAGAAACAGGACATGTGAATCTGCTTGCCTTTTTCTACTGAATAATCTACTATCTCAGTTTCTTTGTGGGATCAGAAAGTAACTTTTAAACATGCTTTTTAAGAGATTAGTGTGTTTCCTTTGTTGAGTATGTAACACTGCATTACATCTACCCAAATATCCATGTCTCACTAGCTGCATAGCAGGACAACATTCACACATCCAGCACAGCAATAAAGTCATTTTACAAATGCACACAAAAATATATATAAACTGTAATGCGAATACCATTTCAGCTCTGTCTGTGACAGTTTCACTGAACTGAAATCAATCTGTATGCGGTACTCACACAGGTACCTTATTCTATTTTAAAACTTAATTTTAGAAAAATAATGGTCTCTTGAACTATGTCAGACATTTGTCTGCACACAAGTCAGTGTGATAAAAGGAGGTTCACCAGTCGAGTTCAATGATAAAACCTCACATTTGTTTCTATCATTTCACAAATTATGCATTTGTGTTCATGTTTTTTCAGAACGGCAGAGTATCCATAAAGATTTTCTCCACTATCGGTGGCGGGGGCACCAGGTCCTCTAGTTTCAGGTAGAAGATGCGCTGCAGGCCCTGTGTGCACAGAGTCCTCAGTTCGGGGAGTTTGCCCAGAAGACGAGAAAGATAGTTGGGCTGGGTCCGGCTTGGTTCTGATCCATTTCCGCTCACATGTTCCCTTAAACAAGTGATGAGGTGACTCTGAAAGTCCTCGACCCGTTTAGGCTCTTTGAGGCCATGGCGATCTAGATGTAAAAAATGTTCTCATGAAAACACAGTCCTGAATATAAAACAGAAAATTTTAATGCAATGCGATTCAAACAGAAGCTCTCACCAGTGATGATAACTAACGCAGCGAGGCAGGCAAACAAAGAGACATCTAAGTTCATGCGGTGAAGGCTTTGGGAGAAATCCATGATGGAGTCAATCCAGTCACCAAAACTGCGAACGCACTGCAGTCGGTGGAGGACCAAACCGTTACAGAAGATCAGCTTGTTCTTTTCGGGGTTTGACCTGCAGTTTCAAACCAATAGTACAATCAGCAAACTGAAAGGTGGACATTAGTCTGGTGACATATTAGCTAAAGGTAGGGTTGGTAGTGCTGTTCAAATACATTTTTGTTACATTTGTAGAAATTATCATAACATCTTGACAACAATTAATAAATCAAATGCTTTGACAAAAAAAAGATAAATATCTGGTATCTGTGGCAGGACTGAATGAAGTGATTGCATGGGCTAACTACCTGCCTGCAAGCTCTCTTATTATGCACTCATTGCATGTCACTGGAGTCTTCCAGCAGCAGCTAGCTTCACAGAGTGAGTACTAACGCCAGCCATCTTTGCTATTCACGTTCATTGATATGTTTATGTTTGTAATGATAATTTTGGGGGAGTAACTTTGGAGGGAGTCCTGAATGTACAGACTGTCAGAGTTGCTAACTTGATAACTTTCTAACTACGCATTGCTGCTTGCTACTTTCATCGTAGAAGAGTTGGCAAGACTGGGGTAGGTTTTTCTGTTCGATCATTTTTAAAAACTAGTGTACTATTGCTGGTTTGTCAGCATTACCAACGCAACCTTTAGAATGGCTTTTTTTTAACTGTAAAAGAAGCCGACCTGTATGCGAGTCGCAGAATGAAGAGCTCAACGAAGGCTGATTCAAGGAGCAGCTCCTGGTCCTCTGTGCAGAAATCTGTGAATCCTGGGATGGTTTCAGCCCAGTTTCTTATTACATCCAAAGCACCGGTCAGCAGGTCATAAAACTGCTGAATATCACCGGCATCCTCCTTTTCCTTCAGGTTGTCCACGGTCTCCTGGTACTGATTAGGAAGAGAAATGAAGGTTAATACTACTGGAAAGAGGTTTGCCATCTATGCTTTTATTCTACATCTGTGTTGAGGTTGTTGTCAGTGATCTAATTTGTACAAAGGAGCTCTCAACATGCTGCAAGTCTTTTTTTGAGATCTACCTTGGAGTAGTCGAGCTTTCCGATGGTTGGGTTCGAGTCTAAATGGGCCCTGACAAGAGAGGCTATGATGTTGACACTGGGGGTCGTGGATGAAGCCTCAGCCACAGTTTTGGGTTTGGAGGGTAGACGACCACGACGACCTTTCAGGCTATCTGTGCGAACAACTAAGAGAGGGACAGAAAAGAGGAACACTTGAAGCCCACGTTTGTGACTCTCACATGTTGCTGCACCCCGCAATTTAAAAAAACTGCCGTATCAGTTTCAGTTTCTCTTTTTCTGCAGCTGGCACTGTACGGTTCTGGTTACATATGTCTGTCATTCCTAGCTTTGGTTTCACAAGACTGTCATTATAAACCTTGGTTTCTCGTTGTCATACATTAGCCACTGAAGCAAGTCTGACATTGCATTACCTTCTTTAACCATTCCCACTGCGAGACATTTCTGGAAACGGCAGAACTGGCAGCGGTTTCTCCTCCTCTTGTCCACAGGACAGTCTTTATTGGCGAGGCACACATACTTTGCATTCTTCTGTACAGTTCGCTGTGAAACAGGAAAAAAATACATCACTATGAGTTTGTAATGCTGTACACGATGTAAATGACAGAAATGCAACAATAAATCTACTATCTTTTGTAGGCCTAACTCAGTGGTAGAGTATACAAGATTTTCAAGCTGATACTTGATATTTGAGAGTTCAAACAATCCAATAACTACTTTAAATAAACACATAACAAACATAAGGAAACACTTCTAATAAGGATTCCTTAAATGTGTCTTGCGATTATGTACATTGTACAGTTGAAAAAAAAAGAAATACACTTGTCACTGCTCTCTGGTTGACAAACTTTGCATGGTGTCATTTAGGGGTTTTGCGATATATATGCTTACAATGATATTATGATTGATATGATATTTAAAAAATTCTCAGTTTCCCGAGGGTCTTACAGTAAAAGGACAGAGGGTGTCATTTCCTGTACAGATTGTAAAGCCCCCTGAGGCAAGTTTGTGATTTGTGATATTGGGCTATACAAATAAAATTGACTTGACTTGACTTGACATGATAATAATCCAACATTTTTGGATCCAACATCATTCTGGTTTCTTTCCATTCTCGCTCTGTCTCCCTCCCCCTACGCCCCCATCCCAACACATGCACACACACACTTGAGGTGACGATGCTGTTATGCAGTAATTAACTAGTTAACAGTGTGTGGCTACTACTGTCACGCAAAATCATGTCTGAGAGATGTTAGATGAGAGCTAAACAATCTATCTGCGCCTGAAAAAAGCTAGATGTTAGGCCGATGGTTACAGATTCTCTCTTCACATCACTACACTCATATTTTGAGTGTAATTCATTCGCCAAAAATTTTTCTATAGATAGCTTTGGCCTATCATGATAATACAGTTATGGTGAATTCTTTTGGCCATAATAATCATGTAGTAAAAATATGATATTGTGACAGCTCTTGTGTCACTGTTGCTATACTATCTCAAACATATCTTTGGCTATTTTGTATGACAATTTGTCATTACTTATCTCCCAACATATTCACGCTGATACCAATATATGCAATAAGCTATTATTAGCCAATATGTCATCCCAGCCAATTTATCAGTCTGGCTCTACTCAATGAAATAAGCCTATGAAATGCTGTTCAGCTATTTACCTTGAAGAAACCTTTGCAGCCCTCACAGGTGCGGACTCCATAGTGCTGACAGGATGCATTGTCGCCACAAACTGCACAGCGGCCTTCACTGGACCCTGGGTTGTGGGTTTTAGGAGAGGTCATGGCCCCCTCCACTATCCTGGGACTTTCCAGGGGTCCATGCTCCAAGGACATGGGGGGACAGTGAAGTGGAGAGACATGCTGCTGCTGAGAAGGCAGGAAGAAATGGTCATCATGGCCTGCCTGAGCATCCTGATGCTGCCCAAGGGGAGAGTGCTGCTCTGGTGAGGGGCTGCTGAATGTGAAAAAGGAAAGCTGCTGGGCCATGGCGGCCTTATCGGCCACAGAGGATGGTGGCGCTGAGGGGTAAGGGCTGAATGGGGAATCCCAGACAGGTGCAGACTGGGCCTGAAAGCCCGATGTCGTAGGGGAAGCGGCGGTATAAACCGGGCTGCCATAGTAGTCAGAGCTGCATGACGATAGCGTCTCATCAAGGCAGCTCAGTGCAAAGGAACCTGGGTAACAGCCGTACACCTGGAGATCATCCAGCTTGAAAGCTTGGCCCTGCATCTGAGGGCAGGAGCTCTCCGCTACCGCAGCGTGGCTGAAGGAAACCGTAGAGGCGGGAGGGGAGGTGGTAATCTTGCAGGAATAAGCATCAAACTCCCCCACATAGCCATTTCCCACCAAGGTATTGATGCTGGGCAACGAAGATGTAGACAGCTGGTCCTTTTGGCCACTGATGTCCATCACCAATTTGGCACTGAAGTCAGGATTCAACAACTCAGAGCTGAAGTGGTTGTCATGGGGCAGGGATGCATACTGGGTTTGTACACAGGGCATCGCTAGGATAGAGGACAGCAACAATTACTATTGATGATAATGAACTTCAATGTTTGCCCTTGTAAAATGAATGTTGTTTAAATATCTATACACTAAGTGTGTTTTTACATCTACACAAATGTCTTAATAATTCAAAACTAAGTTTCTATGTATGTAAATGCATTGTAAAATAAAGAATCGCTGGGGATAACTAGGGCAGATAAGTAGTTGTCTGTCTAAACATAGGTATGTTACGCAGTAATGCATGCAATGAAATTCAGACATCCCTATAACTCAGATATTTGTTTAGGTCAGCATTTTTTAACCCGCCCTCTATAACCTTCCAAAACAGTAGCTTACATTAACACCTTGAACGCACAGGGTCTCATTTCCCCCTACATGCCATTTCTCTGGCTTCAAGGCCAAGCAGTCCTCTTTTATAAAATGCAGTGGGAAGTCCAGTGGAGCAATCAGATATCATCAGATATTGTGTTACTGGCTGCTAATGCTTTGAAAACCTCCTTCAGTGGAGGGCAACCCTCTTTCACAGGGGCTGTACCAGGGAGTGTTACAGATTGGATTTCAGGGTGGGCTGAATGCCAGCTGAAATGGGAAAGGTGGCAAAGCCTGTGTGTGTGTGTGTGTGTGTGTGTGCGCGCGCGTGCTGGGTGAATGGGCGTGTATTTACAACCGCAAACTTCCTCACTGTGGGGTTTTTCGACACAAAAGTGAAACACATCTCACCTGATCAAAAACGGTTCAATCTTAAAACCTGACTGTTAAATTATATTTGTAAACTTACAATTAAACTTGACATATGGGGAGACTACACTGATCAAGTGTCAACATGTGTTTTATGTCCTATAAATACACCCTACTCTGTACGTCTTCTCGTATAGCAACAGTCATAAACCCACACATAAAACACACAACACGTGAGATCATGTTAAATCATTAAGATGAAAAAAAAAACTGCCATAAAGCTCTTAGCCATTAACTTCAGAAAGTAAACCTTTTTGGAAAGTACTCATAGTACTGTTGCAGCACTAAAACTAATGCTGCAGTTTTGAGTGGCAATGATGCAACTTTGGAGGCTGTAGTTTGTTCTGCTAGTATGGTGTTATACGTGTAATATGTTGTCCACTCCATTTATACCAATGAGGGTACTCATCAATACTTATCTAAAGTAGTTTCAGCAAATCTTAACATTATAACCATGAAGGAAGTATTTGTTGCAGATATATTGTAGCCCATTATACTGCATTAGTTTTAGCTAGGTGTACCTAACAAACTTGTTACCTCTACTGCTACCCAAAGACGGAGGCTGAGGCACACATGACTTCTCTAAACATTATTTTCCATCAACCTAACCTGATTATGAGGGTGCATATGTTTTATCATTGTATCAGCAGTCCAGACAGCTGTCCTATCCGCTTATGGAAGTAGTTTTAATGATGTATAAAGGCAAGCATATATCTAACATCAACTTAATGTGCCCCCCTGAATAAATAAATATAAATAAATGTAAACAAACAGTTCAATTTCACTCACCTGGTTCATGTAAATATCCGGATTTTGAAGCTTTTCATTTATTCCAAACGAGTGAAACTGATGAATGTCACCTCTGTCAGCTGCTGTCAGCACACACACTCATTCAAACACACTCTCACACACACATACTGGGTCAGACCAACGCAGGAGGATCCATACACTCGTTTTATTTTGGCTGCGTCGACAAAAGGGCGGGTCAATGCCCAAACATGGTGAACAGGGCGGTGGAACGTTCCGGGTCGGGAACCAATCAGCGGCGGCGACACAGACGTTCTTCCGTGTGACGCACGGACGGGATTCCATTGACGCAAGAGCCGGGGGTTGCGTGCTCTCTAAATATAAACCGACAACGACAGAGGCGCTCACGTGGGGCTATTACTGGATGAAAAATGCTAAAAATAGCCGTAGTTTAGAGGTGCAGACGTTTTAAGACTGGAAATGTAGACGTTATACTCGTTTACAACAGGGAGGTGTGTTATCACATGACAGAACAGGAAACACCTGTATGTTGTTTCATTAAATAAGATTTTTGTTTTCATAGAACGGCTAGAAACTCCCCACTGTCTGCCATCTTTCAACTAAACCCTTGGAGGAAAAGGTACCATGAGAACACATCTAAATTATGAACACTTGATGGTTCTTTTTTAGGATTTTACACTTTATAAAATGTATTTTCTTACATATTTCTTTTCATTTGATTTTTGTTTTAATTCATATGATTATTCATTTCATAGTGTTTTATTATTTGTGTGATATTGAACACTTAAGATCTCCATAATAATGTAGTTTCTATTTTTACTTATTACTAGAGCTGTTAAAATTAATGCTATAATATGTAAAAAGCTAATTCATTTTTACACCATTAATTTCTTAAATGCAGTAACCTAATCAATATTTTGGTCTATTAATAGCTATTCTTCAGTCAACTCAATTCAACTCCTGTGGAGCTTTCCTACATATCACATGATCAAAAAATATGGAATCAATAATAAATCAAATGGAATTTTAACATCTACATAATATATGATATGATATGATTGAAAGCTCAAAAACAGTTACTATACGGTGTTGTTTGTTGTTGTTCACTTTGAGATGTTTTACTCTGTTTTGTTTTTCAACTTAATACAATATTTTCTGTGAAAAATTATATGCAACTTGCAGTTTAATAGTACTAATAATACTCCAAAATAGAGATTGTTACAGATTATGATCAAGTTTAAGCAATCATAATGAACACAGTAGTGCTGGCCTATTTGACAAAGTGTCACTTTTTGAGTGGTTATGAATGAACATTTCAATTATGTTGTGTAAATTCCACAACTGACAATTATCACAAGAGAAAATCCCCTAGAGGAGTCCCTCCAATCCAGACAGACTGCATTGTTTCTATCATTCAACATCCTGAGAGCACTTTGAGATTTGATTCTGACCCACAAATTATGCCAATTACACTTCAAGAGAAAGATTCAAGAGATGTGAAATCACAAACCTTTTTACATCGTAATGTCATCATCAGGCAATTTGCACTATGTCTCAGCCACAGCTGCAGGTGTCTATTTTTCAACATCAGTTTAAGCATCACCTAATACCACTTATTAATACACCACAACAACCAGAAAACCCAACACATGCTAACACCGAAACCTCTCAAGGGATCTTTGGGAGTGATCTGGTTTCCCTTTCAGTATGATGAAAGTACGAGGGATCATTCAGGGTGAGAGGCAGTTGAGAGTTTCTCCAAAGTGGGAAGAACCTGCATGTGACTGAACAGACCAGCTTGTTCCATCCATCCATTATCTGTAACCTCTTATCATATTCAGGGTCGCCTGGGGGGGCTGGAGCCGATCCCAGCTGACGTTGGGCGAAGGCGGGGTTCACCCTGGACAGGTTGCCAGACAATTACAGGGCTGACACATAGAGACAGACAACCATTCAGGCTCAATTTCACACCTATGAGCAATTTAGAATCAACAATTAACCTGCATGTCTTTGGACTGTGGGAGGAAACTGGAGAACCTGGAGAAAACCCACGCTAATACAGGGCGAACATGCAAACTTCACATAGAAAAGTCCAAAGCTGGGTTTGAATAACAATTACAGGCTAGACAGGACATAGTCTTTCTGTCGCTTTCACTCAGGCATTCATGATCATACATGCTGGCATGTAGTACACAAACTGTACATGTATAAATACACAGACAAAAGGCATTGCTCATGTCAATGAAGCACATGTACCTGGTGAAATGATTAAGAATTAAACACACTGAACTGACTCTATAGGTGAACTTCAATTTTAGCCTCCGGGATGTTTCACTAAACATTGTTAATAGGTTTACTGTAAGATGTTGAGATTTCAGCATAATAATAATAATAATCTTTTTCTAATTTTGACAGTTTTTATAGTAATAAACAGTCGTTGTGCGTCTCATTGAACTGTTCCCAGACTGTCAAATGCAGGAAGCGTGTAATTTTCTTCACCTCAACGCACATAGATGATGACATATCTTGGCATAAAACCACACATATCGGCAAGTACATTTATTCAAGAACTGTACTTTGGTATAATTTTGAGATACCTGCACTTTACGTGAGTATTTATGCTATCCTCCTCCTACTTCACTATAGTTCAGAGGTAAATATTGTAGTTTTTACTCACTACATGTAATTGAGAGCTTTAGTTAGCTTACTAGTGACTTTTCAGATTCAGATTGATAAAAAATATTATCATCAAATAAAATATGATGTATTATCATAGACTAAGATACTCCACAGTATATAGAGTAATTGAAATTAGCCCCACCAGCTTTAAGAATAAAATGAGTCTTACATATTGATGCATCAAGAATTATGATCCAATAATACAATATGCTGTATATCATTCTGAAATTGTACATTATGCATAATGCGTATTAATTACATTTTCAATGGAATTCAATGCAATAATCTGATTTTTTTTAATCTTGTTTCTGGTATGTTCCTGAAACATGTCAGTTTGTATCTAAAATTGGTTTACAGTATGGTACCATATGTTAGCAGTGGCTGATTTGTTCAAATGAAAACTATTATGAATTCATAATAGATGACTTGACTTACAGATTGAGATTTTCATTGACTTTGCATTTTGGCATGTCTCAAGTGGAGAGAAGTAAATTAAAGTACTGATGAGTAAAACTAGACAAAGTTGAAAACTTCTGATCCAATTCAATCTTGCTTTGCCAGTATAGATAATACTTCTATACTCAAAACAACTCCCAACTAGATTTCACATCTAAATATAGATTAGCATATTTATTTTTATTTGCAATGTATGCATATTTGTGTAATCCTTCATTTCAACCAACTCCCCTTTCTGCTCTTTCCTCCATTATCCAGTGTCAGTCACTCCTTATGTCTGATGTCTGATGCCTTCAGCCAAGTGTGTCACTCACACACAGACAGCTAACGTTTGCTGTTACCGCTACACTTCACCACCTCTGGATTAGTCCGTCCGTCCCCCTGGTAATTTATATAACCATGTCAACATTCAGGTATGCTGCTTTTTGTCCTTTAGAAGAGTTAAGGTTTAGATGAAAATGGGAGTTCTGTATCCTCATAATAAATATGTACAGTAAAATCTACACAAATACAAACAGGACACAGTATATTATGAAGAGACTTGTGGTGGGACAACAGATTGTAATTAGTTCTGAGGACAATTCAATAAAAGTTGTCAATAGTATTCCTCCCTGAAACAGATGCAATATTGTCAAGACACACATGCAAAGAACAACCACACAATTTGACATTAAGACAACATAATAAATGAACATGCAAGCATGTTACATGTAAACATGTATTACTACTGTATGAATGTACACTGACAGACCACTGACTCCTGAGAGACACATAATGCACATCAAACAACAACACCTTACCTGCACTGTTTCCTCCATTTATCCAGTCAGTCACAAAATCTCTTATTAGGTGGGATATGTCGTATTTCATTAGAATTCTGTGTATTTTGTGACTGTTTTTAAGAAGCCAAATCAATGGGAGTATCTTGTTACAAAGATGATGCAAAAACAGAAATTGTTGGCAAAGTTACAGGACAACATCTAGGAAACTAACATTACTCCAGTGTGCAACTTAATGTATTAAATACAGTGGAGTGGTGTTTTTTTTTCCACACTTGGTAAATTTGTGAGAACTCAATCACACACCCTCTGTCCACTATAATCTTAGATGGATATAATTTAGAAAAAAACTTTTGGTCACATTCAATCAAGTGTTTCTCACATCATTTCTTCACTTATCTAAGAAACAGTCAAAAACACTGTAATAGTTACATTAACCTTCTTTCAGTTGGATGAACACTGACAGTGAAAGACACAAGAGCAAACAGGGAGGATTGTGTTGCTGAACAAGGTAAGCTGCTACAAGCTTCTGATGGCTGATTTTTTTTAAATAAATAAATTTAATTAACCACAAAAAAAGCTATCACAACATGAAATAAGCAAATATGTTCCTTATCCGTATATTGTAGATACACAACATCTCTGCTCTTTTATTTACACAAACAAAAAAATGGATGCATTACATTTAAGTTGGCACACAATAGCAATGATCAGACTGAGTACTGAAATTTGACTGGGTCTGTCTGCAGAATTATATCAGGGTTAGGGTTAGGATTAAGTGCAAAAGACATTCAAACTAATACTTAGTAATAGAAACACACAGTTACACACACAGCGATGGGTTAAATACTCATCCTGCATCATTCACGATAATACAGGTGTTGTGACCCTCAGCAGACCGGAGGATGAAGAAGAAACATTCATCTACTTGAGGTGAAAGAAGCCGGTTGGTTTTGTTGGTGCAGCCATCAGCATGTTAGCTTGGTTCTTGTGAGTTATGTGGATCTATAATAAATACATTTAAAAAATGTTGGCGAACAACAATTTAATTATTTTTGGTCAAATGGATGCATATCTGAACAGCTCAGTGTAATTCATAAGTAGCCCAAAAAACTTTGATAAGATAGAAAAAAAAACAACTTTAAAATTGTCTAGTAAAACAAATATTCTGTCTGCACTTCAACTAAATCAAGGGTTCCCGTTATCAAAAAATAATTAAATTTTTACTTTTACTATGAAGATACATTGCCTCCTGCCCTATCCACCTTTTGCAGTGAGCACTGAATCCTATCTGACTTTAAATGTCGTACACATGAGCAGTGAGTATAACTGGGCTCAGTTGCCAGTTTATTAGGTACACCAAGCTAAAACTGATGCAGTCAAACAACAACAGTCCTTCAATAAATCATCCCCTCATGAAGGTTATAATGTACAAACTGTTTTAGAGAAGTGTTGATTTAACTGTATAGTCATTTTTGAGGCTGCAGTTTGTGGTGCTGTTGAACAACAGTATATACTGTATTATACTATTTCTAATATTTATCAATGAGTGTAGAGTAAATATTAAAAATAGCCGTGCTGCTATTTGCATGTAAACCTGTTCTTGGAGGCTGTTCTGTTTTAAAGATGTCAGATTTCCCCTTTTAATATTACTACATGATGAATTGTAGGTAGCTCAATTGGTAGTTTGCTATAAATCACATGGTAGGTGCATCTATCCTCAAGCTTCCCCTGTCCACATGAGCAAAGCATAACCTCTAAATAGCTCACAATGTATCTTGGTGTAGTGGAAGGTATACGCAGCTATACTGGGTATATCCACCTCTTTTTTCTGGCAGTTTACCACATTCCAGCCAAATATATATCAGCCAAAAAGCCATAGCAAAGAACTTCCTCCTCAGTAACCTACCCATCTACCTAGTTGTACACCCATCTCATCAACAACAACTACACCGCAATGTACCCATGCAATAACTGTAAGTCACGTTGGATAAATGCTTGCTGATTCCACAGTGTGACAGCCCTGAGTCCTCGCAGATTAAGGCCTCTTTTACTGGCTTTACAAAGCTCACACAGATAAACATAATTAAGGTGAATATTTTTGATGTTTTGCTAAATGTGTATATATATATAGGTATTATTGCTCATATTTGTGCTTGTAGCAGCAATTTTTCAGCCATAACATTAAAAATAAATCTATGAATAAATGTAGCTAGGTTGTACTATGATGCTGTAAGCACTGACTGGCTTGAATGGATCTAATATGTAACATCTCTTGGCACTGAATTAGATCGGTTAATGACACTTACAGTACATGGAGGCTGCATCCAGGGCTCCCCATCGATCTGCATGGGCAGGGCTTTGATTGTCCTGCACCAAGGGAGGAGAGAAGATGAGATATAATTACACTGCATTGTTAATACTGTTTGGGAACATTACTTACGTGACATAATACATGTCTGTTTACAGCAGACTACACAGAGAGGGATACAATACCAGGAACACCTGACAATAAATTGCAATTTAAAACAACAGCAATACACATCCTTGCTGTCTTATATGTCAGGTATTCTTGTTATTGTTGTCATCTAGGTCAAAGTTAACAACCTGATGGTAATCTGGGAAGTCTGTGCCAGTCTGTGCCCAGCGCTCTTCAGTCCAGTGTAGATCTGTCCCATCTCCATGGCTCCTTCCAACCCCACCACCTCCAAGCGTTTATCGGTCATATCTGCGGAGTGACGAAACACACACACAGATCAAGTTGAAAGAGTTTGTAAAAGATTAAATCAGGATACAAACAAACGGGTTAACAGTATCAGCACATATGAAGGCAGGTCAAAAATGTGGTGATTTAGGTGAGTACAGACCTTGAGAGACTGTTTTAAGAAGTTCAGCGTCAATGATAACATCACTGTGCTCCACCTCTGGCACGCCATCCGGCTTCTTGGATTCGCCCCAGAGGTTGGAGCCTCCGTGCATGCTGGGTATGTTGAGGACAGCTATGCCCTCCAGAGAGGCGTTGCTCAGATCCACAGACTTCCCACAGCACTGGAGGACACAAAACAACAAGTTGTTTATGCAACGGAGCAAAGAACAACAATAGAGTTTTCCAGTAGCGATACCTTGGTTTTGGAAGTGACTGGGATCAGTGTTTTATGCGTGAAGCGGGGATTAGTGGGGCTTAATATCAATGATGCATGGTTCTGCACTGGCCTGGGGGGTGTTAGAGGGGCCCTGCAGAAAAGGTTTGGGAACCACTGATTTAAACATTGCTTTCCAAACAAATTTACTTAATTGTTCTAAGACAATAAATTGTGAAAAAAATCTTCAAAATGAACAGGAATTGCAATGCAAGTATAAACTTTTTTAATGCAACAAAAAATGTGTCAAAACTTAAACTGGAATTAAAATTCTAGTATATACTGTGTATAATACAAACATAGAACTGAACTGAACAGATTGGCCCCATTGTCACTGATCCACCTATTTGAGTCAGTATCAGCCCAGTTTGATATTGGTATCAGTGCATCCCTACTTAGAACACCAGAAATTATGTTAATTACAAATAATTACTTTTGCCACAGCAGCTACATGACTGTATTAGATATTGTCACCTCGATCATGAGACAGTCCCTCAGCCTTTTGCAAGATGCAGAGATGGTCTCAGAAGTGGCAAACTCAAAATACCAAAGTTTGTTCTTCATCCTTAAAAACAACAGAGCACAAAAACAACTTCACCTTCATTGACTGAAAAAAACAAAGTCTTGTTACACTTTTCATTAGAAAACTCTCATACAGTCAGCGTGAATCCTCACCTGCTGTTGAATCTCTGGGGATGTTTCTCTCTCATGGAGTGGAAACGATGAGCAATAGAGGCATCCTGTCAAAGTCATATTTTAGGTATTGCATTCATGTTTCTCTGTATGCCAATAAGAAATTACAGGGCTTTTTTTTTCATTTTTTGCTGTTAAAAGAGGACTTATTACACTCATTTTCAGGTGCATACTTTTGGACACATTTTGGATTTCTATAAGAACAAATTTACATGCTTTACTGTTCAAAAACGCTTTATTTTTCTCATACCAGCTGCTGCAGCACCTCTATTCACCCTCTGGCTGAAACGCCCTGCTCAGGCCTGGTATTAACATGCGTCCTGAGTGGTCAGATCACAAGTGGACAGCTGTAAGTACAGGTGTGGGCCACATATGGCCACATTCTTTTAGCAGTGTGTATGTGTCAAACTAGGCAGGCTAGGCAGGTATCATGCAATTGCATTACTTGGTGACATCACCATGTTACGGAAAACGGCAGGACTTCGATCAAGCAGTTTCAGGCAGGTCAGGAGCAGCACTTCTGTGGGGAGAGTAACTCCCTTTGGCATGGACTTTGGGCTTTGTAACTTTGCAGACCTTTTCTATGCGCAAAAACTATATAACACACTAAAGGAAAGGGGAAAAGTACAAAAGTGCAATAAGACCTCTTTAAAGAAATCAATTGATAAGCTTGTGTGATGTTATCATTCTTTCCTGCTGAGGCAGTGTGACTCACCACTCCAACCGAGAAGTAGTTGTTAATGATCTCATAGGGTACAGGGTCTCCTGCCTCTTGGGGGTCGTCTGGTATCACCTGTATGCTCCAGCGGTCCATGGGAACCAACTCACTACCTTCAATCTCCTTCAGGATCTCTCTCAAGTCTGCACCATCATAGCCTTTCGCAGGATTACAGACGAAGCAGAAAAGGAAAACATAGTCAGTGTCAGCACCTCAGTGATGGTTTAGGGTTAATGCGCTGACGGTTTTACCTCCTCCCCAACGTAGACAGCGAGCCAAGTCATTCCCGGTGCCCAGAGGCAGCACAGCTACTGGAGGACGCACCTGTAGGTCTTCTTTGTCTGAAACCCCAGGTACATTATTTAGCCTTAGAAATGGTCTATCTTAATCACCTCTCTGAAACCCAAAAACAGATCCACTGTACCTATGGCATCCAGGAGCCACCCAACGGTGCCATCTCCTCCACACACCAAGATCCTGTAATCACGCAGGTTACGGAAGAAGTGTAGTCTGAAAAAACAAAAGCAACATTCATATGAAGAAATTCACATTAATGTACGTGTACAGTTATAGTAGTGAAAGTGTGCTGTACCCTGGTGCAGGACCACCGTTGGAAAGGTTGTACACTTGACGTGGGTTCAGCAGGTACTGAAACTTCCTGAGCACTCTTTTAAAAAACACAGAGAAGCGCACACACAGATGAACACACACTTTTCCACAAGGCGTAAAAGAGAGTTACACAATCATAGCAAGACTTTAAGGTGCTCACCGTTCACCCTGCTTTCCTCCACTTTTTGGGTTCACAAACACCAGCAGAGGGTGGATGTCTGGAAGTGAAACAATCTGAAGAAGAATATATGACAGCTTAAGATCAGGCGGATGATGCAACTCATCTGAAAAATACATATTTGATATGTAAGCGTGTATGGACACATGCTGTAAGTCAGGCTAATGTACAGATGCAATATAATGACTTTGAGGCAGCATTCAAACGTATGCTGCTGTCAAATAAAGGGATTTTTAGAGGAAATAGCCTTGGTTTATACAGGACCACCATGATTTCTTGTGTCCTGTCTAGCACTAAAAAGTTTGATTTGTTTATGATGACATATTTTAATTACCATCACAGATATTTATGAGATTTTAGGAATATTTACCTGAAAAATGAAGTGAAAGCGAATGTTCAAAAATGTACTTTAATGTACATACATAAGGACACAGAGCTAACTGAGCCGATCTACAAACAGAAGCAGCGCAAAAACATTGTGTTTTGATGCACTAGTCAGTTTTTAGATGTTGAGCTATTTTGCTTCCATACCATGTTTTTTCTCAGATTAGTGAAAAGAAAACATGCAAATACACATTTAGGCATTAAGATGTGTATTTCACTACACTTTGTCTAGCATTAGATAACACTTCATTTGCATTTCTAAACATAAATTTCAGAAAACTTGTAATACAAATTTTCTTGATTTTTTCTTTAATCATTTTCTTAATGTAAGTAATGCACTGGAGAAATTTCATGTTGATATCTACTAGTTATTTACTGGTAGTGTCTTATAAAATGAATGAAACTGTACAGTCCATATTTTTAAAGGCTGTTTTTTTCTCACTCTGAGTCAGAAATCTCCACTTCAGCAGCACTTACATACACCTAACTTCCCAGTTTCACTCCTATCTATATTCTGAAGGTTTTTTATCATCCATAGCCTTCATAACCTCATAACATTTTATTCCTAAAAACATGACAAAGATGGATTTTTTTATGGCTGTTGACAGTACTTTCTGAGTCATGGAGTGAAAAAAAGAGATATCCTAAACCCCCTCTGTAAAAACCTTTGATTCTAATATGTCAACAAAGTGGGCGGCACGGTGTTACAGTGGTTAGTACTGTCTTCCCACTGTCTGATTTGCAGGTTTGAATCTGGCCTGGGGCTCTTCTGTGTAGAATTTGCATGTTCTCCCATATTAACATGGGGTTTCTCCAGGTTCTCCGGCTTCCTCCCACAGTCCAAAGACATGCAGGTTATTTGATGACTCTAAATTGCCCGTAGGTGTGAATGTATGGTTGTCTGTCTCTATGTGTCTGCCCTGTGATAGTCTGGCGACTTGGTACTTTTTACCATTGTTACCAATTGGAATATATTGAAACCAACATGACTTTGAGGCTGTGACAGGAGGTGAGTGTATCTGGCATTTTAAATTTAAATACTGGATCAGTGGGCTTGTCCCGCCTGAAGCAGATGTAACCATGACGTATTTTCCAGGACTTCATCCAGCACACTAAAATGAAGCAGACTACGATGACACTGGCTCAGTCATTTCTGACAGGATTAAAAAAAAACAAAAAAACATGACGAATCACTAAAATTGGAGATTCTCCCAAAAGCAATGATATGCAGATGGTAGTTTGAGCAGGCAACTTGAAAGAGACCTCTTGGAGAAAACACATGGGTGTAGAGTTGAAAAAAGGAATAAAATTGTGTAGGAAGATTTGATAACAGCAGACCTGCAGGATGTGGCCATCAGGGGTGACGTTTAACAAGCTGGTGTCCTCCTCCTGCAGGAAATATGGGACAATTAGCCAACAAACACACAATTAACTGACAATAATCCTAAAAATCTAAAGCTGACTTTATGGTGCTGCTCATTGTTACCTTTGAGACGGCGTGTATAGCCCAAGGAGGCAGTATATGATCTCTCAGTGGTCCACAGTCACAGGATGCTAAGCCAGTGAAAATACACTCATCGTGACGCTTAAAAAGAGACAAAACTCTGTCAGCATAAAATAAAGAGATCCTCTCTAAGTTATTCATAAATGTCCAAACACACACTCCTCACCATCTCCTGGCACCACACACAACGCCTCCCTGCTGAAGTCTTGATCTTCTTGTGGCAGACCTGACACTTGGTGGACTTACAGTCAGCTCTGATCCAGTCGTGAGCTGCTACCTGAGACACAGAGGAGCAGAAAAGGAGAGATTGAGGAAAAGTGCAATTCAAAGGTGATATCCAACATTCATGTTCACTACAGTGGTGCCAAACCACAACCCAGCCCTGAATGACATCAGGTTAAATGATGATATAGTTGACTTAAGAATAATCAGCACAGACCACATCCTCTTTAGAGCAGCTGTGTATGTTACAGACAGCATTACATGATAACCACTGATGGACAGGCATGCACCAATATATCAAATATCCCTAAAGCACACAAACTGGCACATCAAACCTCTGGAGACAGCTGGTGAAACTTGGCCAGTTTAGTGATCTATTGCAGATTTCGAGTCATGGTTGTGATACTAAATCTGAAAAGGACAGTGAACACATCACTGTGTACATTTGTGCAAAATCAGGACATTTAGCAGATGTGCAGAGCAGACTGTGCCGGCTGTAATCTGCACTTAAAAAACACCGATGGGCTGCACTTATTACTGACTAATGCACTGTGATGTTCCCTGTCATTAATGGGTTTACTCTTGCTGCCATTTGGTTTTTGGACAGTAAAAAGAGAACTGACAGGAATATTCACATGGGCCTTAAGTTCCTTCTTTACCTTGTAAACAGTAGTTTGAAAATAAATCAATAAAATGTCCACTTACAAGTTCATTAGAGTTGACAAAAATACTTAAAAAAATTTTTAAAAATGGTCAAAACCAACCAAACTGATCGCTAACATGTCCACAAGCTGACTTAATTTTCATAGAAGCAGAGCTCCATTGTTATCCAAAAACACACCAATGAGACACACCGTTACACTGGTTGACATGAACCTTAATTACATTTTACAATGTGGTTTATTTTGACTCACACCCTATCCTGCTGCTGGAAATATTCACTCAAGCACTAAATGTGTAACAACCCACAGCTGAAAATTGTCCCCAAGAAATGCACTATTTTCTTCTTTTTATATGTTGCAAAAACTACTGTGCCCCACTGCTTTAGGTAATAACTTTTACTTTTAAAAATTAAATAAATAAATAAATAAATTAGCAATATATTTAAAGAGCTGGAACAAATTGCTAGACGAGTTGGAAAAATTATTGAGAGACGGTTTGCATATTTGGTTTTGGTCTTTTGGTTGGTTTTCATGGGATTTGTTGACAATAACAAAAACACAGTATATCACTGGACTTATCCGTTAACTTAGAACTTAAAGGGAAACTTTTGAATTTACAGTAGCATTTGAGATCGAAGTTAAAGGTTAATGTCCGATGATATTCAGTATTGTTATTGTCAGCAAATCCTTTGCAAATGTAACTGTAAGTGTGAACAACAGAAATAAATCCAACATAAGGAAATGAAAATGAACTGGGGTTGTTGTGAGTGTCCTTACACCAATCTCCTTTTTAGATTTGACAAAGGTACGAGCACAGGGTTCAGGCTTCTTGTTGGCACACTGATTGTGGACGGTGTATTTGCAACCTAAGGGGGAAGAACAAGAGTTTACTCCACTAACACATATATGATTCTATGGCAAACTATATGTAATAATAGACAACTAATAAACGAACGACGCCTCATTTGTACTGTGTATGAGGAGCGTGGCTGCCCCCTGCTGGCGGCTGTGAGGTCTTACAGGTGCAGCAGAGTCCCTGCTTGCCGAGGCCGAGCAGCATGCTCTGACACACGCTGCAGTATGTCGGCTTGTTAAAGTGTTTCATCCTCCAAATGTGCTGTCCATCCCTTTCTGTCATCTGTGGGTGAGAGAAAGACAAAAACACTAAATAAAGGAAAACAGGAACCACAGTGGAACAAGTTACCAGCTCCAGCTGATTTATTCCAAGCAACATTAACACGAGGTGATGTTGGGAAATTTAAGTGTCGTATGTGGAGTTAAATGTTTGTTCTGTCACCTTCAGTCCAAGCAGAACAAGTAAAGGTATGTTGTTCATGCCTCCCTTCACCCATTCCTCCAGGGTGACAGTCCCACTGTCGTCCACGTCGATAGCTGTCATCATGTCTTTGAGCACCTGTCCGGTTAAAAAAACATCTGCTTATTATGTTATTTATTGTCTAACTGCTACATACCTGCAACTCTCTGCTGCTGTAATGAAGCTCTCTTTCTGATGTAAAGCAAACATTAACCCTCCTTTTTGTCAAAATCTTATCACATCCCTCATGTAGTTTTTTAATAGATTACTTAATTAATGAAAAATCATCATCAATCAATCAGTTTAAAGATTACAATGACATCAAAATGAGACTCATACTGGTCTGAGTTCAGTCACGTCCCAGCCCAGGTAATCAGCCGCTCGCATCATCTGTGTGATTATACGATCCACCTCCTGATGGAGAAACAACAGGCATCTTATTTACCATCAGTAACCATCAGTGAGCAAATTACTGTAACCTCTGACAAATTTGCTGTGTGCTGTACATCAAAACCAGCCCCTCAAAATAAGTAGGTATACAACTCTACAAAGTTAAAATTCAAAGTAAGTCCAAGTGCAGTTGGGTCACAGGCATTTTTTGCTTATAAATATACTTAATAAACAACACATATATAGACAGACTAACCAGCTTACTTATTTGGGACCCCTCAATAACTAGACTTTTCAGGGGGTCTTATGTGTTAGTTATTTAGTTAGTTAGTTAAGGAGTCCAAGACCAACAAAAGAAAAGAATAAATTCAACTTGTTCTTACATTTAGCAGAACAAATTGCAAACAATAAATATACATGTGTCAATAGTTGTAAGTGAATAAAAAACATGCCAGATATTTGTGTTAATTTAGACACACATCATAAACACAGTGGTTAGCTATTTTGAGTAACTTACAGAGCTGTCCAGGAGTTGGTTGCAGTCTTTATCATAAAGTCTGAAAGTAACTGGAAACAAAAGTCAGTCAGTGATCCAACCATTGTGTTTTCACTTTTTCAGGCCTAACAAATCATCAATCTTAATTATTTAGCAGTGGTAAAATGTGCATTAAATGCAGCTGCACTATAATATACATGTCACAAAAAGATGAAACCAACATTCGAGCTTCTCCCGTGGCTGTCCTTCCTCCAGCACTGAGAAGTAACAGGACACATCACGTAGAAAGACCCCACCTGAAGATACAGACATACAGTATGAACCTCTATCACATTACTGGGGTCTAAAATAGCATATGATTTCAGTTGTGGATGAAGATGTAGAACTGCAGCAATAAAAGCAAATATGTTATCAAAGGCTGGTTATTGGAACAGGTGCACTAATCTCCAAAGCTCCACTAAACGCCTACGGCTTCATTCCTGTGACGCAGCACTACAAGATAAAAAAACAAAAAACAGACAAACAAACAGGTGGGCATTCAACAAAGTGTCCAACAGGAAATACTCTTTGTAGCATTCTGTCTTTATTATTTTCTTCATGTTGTTACATGCTCTACATGACTGTAGAGCTTTTCCCCTTAACATCTGCTCCATGCTGTTACGCAAAAACAAGATCTGGCTTTCAAAATGATTTACCTCCTTTGGGCAGAGGGCTTTTAGTGGACCCATCCTGCTCCACATGTTGAAAATAACAAAAAAGGCGTTGGCAGAAATCTGCAGGGAAGTCGTCCACTTCTAGGTAGGTCTTGAGAAAGAGACAGAAACCAGCTGCGTCGACGGACTGTGGAAAGAAATGAGACTCAAGGTCAAAACATTCATGTGTGGGTGTAACATAAACATTTACTGCAATGCTTTATTTTACTACAGCTGTAGTATTATGGAAAAAGGACACAACTTAATAAGTTCCATTTAATAACGTAATAACACAACAGAGCACAAAAATGTGAAATGTATCTAAGTCAAGCAGACAATTCAACATATATGTAAAGTAAAATTTCCAAAAACAAATAAATAATAAATTAATGAATAGCTTTAATAGATGATGTTCTTTTGAAGATGTTCCTGTTTTCTCTATATTTTAAAGGAACAGTGTGCAACATTTCAAGGGCTCTTTTAGCAGAAATGGAAAATAATGTCCAGAACTATGTTTTCATTACTGTATAATCACCTGAAACTACGAATCTTGTTTTCATCATCTTAGAATGAGCCCTTTATATCTACATAGGGAGCAGGTCCTCTTCACGGACTCCACCACGTTCCACAGCCATGTTTCTACAGTAGCCCATAACAGACAAACCAAACACTGACTATAGAGAGAGACTTTCTTGTTTTCATGTTATGTTGATGGCCACCGTAGTTCTCCAACACACTTGTGAAACTGCAATAACATGAGCCACAGAGAGCGAAACCATGCGCCGTCTGACTACCGTTGCTCCTAAAGTAGTGTTATTGTGGTAATGATGGCCTCTGAGTGAGCTAAAGGCGTTACCACGGTTTTGCACTCAGCAGCTCACGTTACTGCAGTCACGGAAAGTGAGGAGTGAGCAGAGAGGTACTCCGTTGGTTGCAATTTACAACCACACCACTAGATGCTGTCAAATCTTATACACTGTACCTTTAATACCAAGTTAAATAGCTATTTTTGGGAAACTTCCAACAAAATGAATTAGAACTAAAAGAGGTGTGAAATTACAACCCTGTAAAATAAAGACTTACCACATACAGTATATCACTGACATACCTCTCCAAAGCTATGTTGGGCCAGCCGACCCCCGGGGTGAAACTCCTTAATCACATCTTTCACCCTCAAGCTGCTGTCTGCAAAGAGAACATCGATACATGAGTATTGACTCTGATATGAATCTTTGCTTTCTGTCTGTACCAAACATGAATGATGAAAAAGTGTCCTACAATAAAATTAAGAGCAGAGAAGCTTAGCAACTAATTTAGTTCTTTGTCTATTTGCCATTTGTTCCACACATTAGTTCCACGGCTCCTGAGCGCTAAAACAGGACACAACTGTGAGCTCATCACTAATTGTGGACATGGATGCACACTGTGTACATTAAACCTGGGCCGTGCAGTCAGAGGTCAAACACAGATGTGCTGTTCTCAGGTCCAGAAAGGAGCGTGTATTATCCTCTCATCCATTATCCAACAGTGCAAATACCCCCCTCCCTCGTAACGCTAAAAGCCTACACACCCATTTAATTTCTTTCAAAGCCTCTGAGTGTACAGCAGCATATTTTTAGCCCCGTACCGCTTTTTATTTCCTGTCAACAGATCCAATTCTCTATTAGCTCCAAATCCGGTCCAAAAGCATTCATTATGCACAGTTGAGTTGTTGTTTGTGTTTCCGAGTCGATGCTGAACGATCCACAGAGGATCCATATAAAGTTGAGGAACTTCCTCAGTCGTCAATTTGATCTCTTATGCTTACTGACTAACTGCTGCTTTCACTTTCTGTGAAAACTGATTGACCTCCCACAGGAGAAATTCTTGAGTTTGAAAATAGCTGGAAACACAATAAAGTGATCCATCAGGTATGAGAAAAGTCTACACACCCATTAGTATCAATCAGAATGCACTTTTAAATCTCAGCTTCTATATACTGATCACATAGGAGTAACATTTTACTCCCCGTCACTCTCCTGTGCTGAACATACTGTATAAATAAACTAAATAATAATAATAATAGTGTTCTGATGATTGATTTATCCTCTACCTTCATAAGTCACTGACAACCACTGTGTGTTCATCAGTCATCAGTGTTGGTTGGAAGAACTATTAAGAATGTTTTACTAAATAAAAGTACTAACATCACATTGTAAAAATAGCAGCCAGCCAATATCACACCAGCTGTATTTCTATATATTATTGGGTAGTTAATTTTATAACAAAAAATCATATTTTATAAGCTGTTAATATGATCTTTGTGCAGTATGTTCAGTATCAATCTATCTATCTATCGATCTATCTATCTATCTGTCTATCTATCTATCTATCTATCTATCTATCTATCTATCTATCTGTCTATCTATCTATCTATCTATCTGTCTGTCTATCTATCTATCTATCTGTCACTGCAAGGAAAACTACCTCTTCAGCTGGTCTTTTTATGTTTTACTTGCAGTATTGATATGATGGTGATATTACAGTTTAACTCTCTCAAAACTGTAAGTGTAATAATCAAAACTGTTTGATGGGACATCACAACTCTATTGCATGTCTGCAAAAGATAGTAAGTTACTGTGTTACCTAGTTACTGTGTCTGTATTACCAGCTACTGTGTATCACACTTAGCTTTTTAGATTCCCCTTTCAACAGCAGGTCAAAGTTTACTGGGAAAAGTCAATACAGTAGTACACAATAACAGGATATGCACATTTGTGTTTAAAGTACATGCATTTGTGTAGCAATGTGCTACATGTATTATAAAAAAATACCTTTCATGTAAAGTACTGAAATTTAAATCCCTGCACTAAAAACAACTAACTGTACCTCCCCACAGTACATAACAATGTGTCCCAGGTATTTAGGGATAATACATGTATGTCTGACAGATTTTGATAATTGAATGGTACATTTTGTATGTGATGCTCAAGCAATGAAGGAATGTTTAGAAGTTGTGAAGAGGATGACAGTTTCACTGAGATTTAATTAGGGCTAGCATGAAAAACATTTTTTTGTGCTTTGAAGCTTCAGTGAGAAATATTAGAAGGTATCTGAAGCCTCGGGACAGCGCCGCTGCCACACAACTGAACACACACACCTCTACACACAACAAACAGCAATAACCATTTTTAAAATTAATGTTGGGTATGAATATTGAATAATGTGAGATTATTCCTTATTTAATGGGCTGTTTGGGGATTTATATATAATTACATACTTACAAAAAAAGCATTCAAATACTGATGAATTTATATTTTGATATGGACAATTGTTTCAGGAATTAATTTAGATTTTTGTATGACAAATGAATTAGAGTCTAAGTTTTTTTTTTCAATAAGATGGTTAATTATCACTGAATGACTTTTGGAGAAGAGGTGGGATTAAATAAGTTTGTACTTCCTCTCATTACTTTTCGAATAAGAAGAATAAGTGTTTGACAGTTTATTCATTTTTTGTTTATTTATGCTTTGCGTTGTCTGTAAATATTAATTTTTTTGTCTGTCAACTTGTTAGTGTGAACATTTTTTACATGTTATGAAATTAAATACATTTAGAAATGACAAAAAAGAAATTATTTGGCGGTGGATTACCATGGAAAAGGTCAAAAGGTCGAAGGTCGAAGTTTAAAAGCATTCAGGTCAGCCCTAGATTGTACTCAGTTTTGATCAATACGCCATTTTCAAGTGGTTATAGTAGACAGTTGTACTTACTCTTTAGCACACATGCCAAAACTTGTGTAATTTGCTTGAATGAATGAGAAATCCTAATCTGTTGGGAACAACAAACTAATTGCCCAGAGATGTGAGATTATTGTTTTGAAAAAAAAAAAATCTCATTCAAGAATTGAGCCGAAGTGAATGAGAAAAACTGTAATAACTGTTGAAATAAAGTGAAGTGAGAAGCTGAAACTTACATTCCATGTAATGCTGCAGCTGGATGAAATCCACAGGAGTCAGAGTCCCTTCAGCATCATCAGATGAGGCCATGCCGATCAGATGACTGAGCAAAAAGAAAATAATAATACAGAGGTATGTGTTTCTTATAACAGGTCTTACTGTGAAGGCTAAGTCCTCCACTGTTTTGGTCGTGACTCACAATAACTGGTTTGCCTCCATTCCTCAGATTACAAAATGCTAGTAGTAAGTCAAACACTCCCCTCTGTAAGGACACCGACCAGAGTCTGGTACCAGATAGTTAGACAGTCTGGGGTTTAAAGCTGAGCAATCCTAGTCATGACAGTTACACCTACTGTACCACAGTCAATGACTTTAGGACATTTTATCATGCAGATTTTAGCTGACACCTTTAGAAACATGGAAATGAGTCAGAAGGTTTGAGACAAGAGCTGAGAGGATGAGGAGCTGCCCACTAAGTGTTGTAAGTAACAACATAATAACAGGCTGTATGTAGCTGAGGTTCAGCCTCCAGTGACGGATAATTAACCATCACCAGCAGAAAAGAAAAATGTATCTGACACCAGCCTGTAGAAATATTGATTGTGCTGGTGACCATTTATATTCTCTGCACACCATGCCAAAAAAAAAAACACTGAAATATCCTATCAGCCTAATTAGACATATACTGCACGATTAGAAAAGCAAATCACAAATAATCAATTAAGACCACCTTTTTAAAAGGGTCGTCCATCAATCGGGATTATAATCTGAAATCAGGGTGTCTGACAGAGTGACAGACACCACTTTTTACTTTGCTGTGCTCTCTAAACGCTGCACAGGTGTTTCTTCATCCACACAGGAAGAAGAGGACTCTGAAGGCTCCTTACCTTCCTTCCTCTCTCCTCACACTCTTCAGTAAACAACAATTTGTCCCAAACTTGGAGCTTCACAACACGGAAGTTTGCTATTCAGGTTGTCGGCAGCTGGTGCTTCTGGGTACATGTCTGTCGGTATTAGCGGATATAAGGGATTAAGACATGGGCGGAGGAGGAGTTTTGAGCGACATAATTACTGCTAGTGGCACCGCCTCGCGCGTGCACGCACTCACACAAGCAGTGGCCACGCACACGTTTTGCGAGCATGCCAGCAAGTCAACACATTTTATAAACACTGCGGCTATAAGCCTCAAAATGAGGTTCAGGCTCTTTGATGCAACGTTAAAACAGACTGAATGATGTAGATGAATGAAATGGGCTTATAAATGTTTTAGTATTTTTAAAATTTTGCAATTTGATTTTAAATGATCAAAACAAAAGACAGTAAGTAATTTTCCTCATCTCTTATTTGAGAACATGTCTTGCAGCCTACCTGAACAAGCCTTGAGAGAGACATAGTACAACTGAGGTCATTTTGTTTATTCAGGGAGGCTGAGGTCCACGAGGCACAGATAAGATATGAAGCAATGATTGTAGCAGGCGAAATGCACTATAGATAAACTCCCACAAACAAAAACTTGAGAACTGTTTGGCAGGTTAAATGTTATGACACTGTGGGTACTAAAGCTCCAAATACCTGTGTCCAGCTATCAGAGTATTGAATAGATTATGCAGTACTTGTGAGGGCAGAAAAAAGGGGCGAAAACATGAAGGAAGATTAGAGTGTATTTGAAAGCAATGTGGGCGGCCTGACCACATGTGGACAAAGAAAAGAAGAAAGGGGTCAAAGATGCAGAGCCACTGAAGAAATAAATAGACCACTCATCTGGCCCCAATTCAGTGCACAAATATTATGCATATTCCCAATGCATTGCAGTATATAAAATTGTGTAGTTTATTTGCAACTAACTGCAGAAAAATATTGCTACTGCGCATATACTGAACAAAGTTATGTTAAAAAAACACATATGACATATGCAGATTTATCACATATAAAATGTTGTTTTGCCTATAAAATAACATGACAGGATTGTTTTCACATAAGATGTCTTACATTTGACATAGGATTTGAAAATGACATGAAGGCTATGTCATGTACATCTATCAGATGTGAAATGTGTTTAACACAGATTTTCAGAGTCTTCTTCAGTAAGTAAGAGGACTTTGTTAGTGGGATTGTTTTGCAAATTAAAACATAAACTGTGATTAACTGCTGGCCACAAGATGTCTCCTACCTCACTGAAAAGTCCTTTCCCAGTGTAGTAGTGCACTTGAGGTTTCAGATTTCACACTTGTGTAAATTACACAATTACATATTGTACCATGATTGGCTTTCATGCAAGTTGTGATGTCACAAATCATGCTTGCATGTACATGTGTTGAACTCAGATTTAACATGAGCACAGAAACACTTTTTCCCTTTCAGCAGCTGAATTTGAAAACAGCTGTTTATTGTCAAACTCTGTACATACATCATTCAGCACAGTGATGCTTGAACATTTGAATAATGTATAAGCAAAATGCTTTTTTTGTAAAGGGTGGCTTTAACTTTTACATGACATCTTTGAAGTGCTCTGGATGAAATCACAACAGCTACTTGGCTCACAGATCAACAGATCCACTGGGCCTACAAAAACACAAAATCTTAGCAAGTGTATTTGTCTAATTACTAGTCTAAATATGTCATAACACAAGACACACTCGCCTAACAAGTAACCTTTATGTGAGATATAGCACAATACATGAATATCATTTTAAGTGAAAAAATACTACATTTGAGCACACAACGCTTCCAGATACTAGAGAAATATAGATCAAAGTGAATGGCCTAAATATTGCATCTTATTTCACAAAATATTACCAGGTTTTTCACTTGTTCCATTGGGAGATTATAAAAAGCAAAAAACACCTTGTATTTATTGCTTTTAAATGTATTTTTGGAGCAGCCATTTTTCTGAACTGCTGGTGAAGACAGTTTAAAACGGTTGAAAGCCCTGGGAAAAATGCCAGTAAGTGGACGTTGTGCAGGAATTATTTTGTCAGATTACTGTTTCCAATGTTAAGAATGAACTTTCGTGCTTAAACAAGTGATATATTTGTATAACAATCCTGATAATCACAGTACTTTACTATATAGTATATTGGCCTGTATTGTAACATGCCGTGTACTTCCTCCGAGGCAGTAGGTGGCGATAACGGGCTCCAGTACAGCTACGGAAAATGAGTAATAGAAGAAGAAACGTTTGACGCAGTTGTTTACGTTTTCCTACTTCCGTAGCTGCCTAAAAGCGGTATAACGTTACTAATCTAACGTTAAATCTCAACATTTGAGAAGAAACCCTCGGTCATGTGTCTAATTTCTAACTTAAGTATTAGAGATGCCTGACAGATAAGTATCATTAAGGTCGTTTTCTGTCCACTGTAGGCGCTGTATCGCGAGTTTTCCCCCTCTTTCATCGCAGGCTAAGCTAAAGCTAAAGCTAGCGGTGTGTTAGCTGCGGGTCAGAAGCGGTGGATAATTTAATAAATCGTCACCTGATCTGCATTTTGTCCAGTGATAACGTAGATATCAAACAAGGCAGTCATGGCCACAAGGCGTCTGACCGATGCCTTCTTGTTAATGCGGAACAATGCAATCCAAAACCGGCAGATATTGGCTGAGCAAGTGAGTACATACGACCCCCGTCTGAGTACACGTAGCAATGCTGCGGTGAGTGGTCTGCATCGTTTTGACATTTTAATGTGTGTGTTTGCATGTAGTCAGTCACTGAGCTGTGGTAGCTAGATACAGTTTTGTTTTAGTAGCTGCTAGTCGTTACTCAGGAATATTTCTACCGGTAGTATTTCACCTCAGGGCTGATAGTTGTTGTGACTCGGTGGGGTGATGGGGGAGGATGGAGAGGGCATATTTTCCAGCCCGTAAAAGCTAAATATCTACAGTAAACAATGGAAATAAAAATAGCTAAATATTAGTAAGCATTTCCTCATTTATAATATGCAAGATACAGCTGTACAAAATAGTATTTTGTTGTTTGTTTGTTTTTGTTTTTGTTTTGTTTTTTTTTTTTTTGGGGGGGGGGGGGGGTATGAAAGTTAAAGCATGTTTTTTAATGTCCACATAGTGTAGTAAAAAGTGTGTTGTAGCCATCCGTAGTAATTAGACCTAGTCTAGATCAAATTGTGTCCATTATTCAACTAGAATGTAACGACCTGTTCATATATACACATAAAATCACTGTATAAAAGTCCTGAATACTGCAGCTTGTCATTCAGAAATACTAATAATCCTTGAGTTGGGTTTGTCTCAGCTGGAGCCATTATGAAAACCAAGTGGTTGAATTTTATGGCACTGATAAAGAAACTGTATTCATTGTTGATCAGTCACATCTGGCTAAATTCCTCATGCACATGATAAGGCACAGTGTCAGGGGTTGATACAGATCTAGTGGATGATATCAGTGCAAAAATGTCACATTGCTCTACAAATGATTCACTTTCAGTCATTTTTAAAGGTATGCTTCACCCTCTATCATCATCCTCTCATTATGTACCTGTGCGCTGTCAGCTCTGTTGCAGTTTGTAGTGCTACAAAGCACAAGGTAGTTCACAGAGTTTCCACCCGTTTCCTGACACTTTTTTGAAGCTTGAGCAGTTCACAGCTCTCCTGTGTTTGCGCTGGACTTCACCTTATGTCTCCAGTAAAGGAGGCCAGGTGCAGGATACACAACACCACAAGCAGGTGCTGGGTGCGTGCGACCATTCACGTACAGTTGTGAACATTTTAACCAGTTAACTGCTTGCTGAGGTAGATTTATTTCTGCCAACCTGTGCACCCAGAGGCAATAAACACAAAGATATCCCATGAGGATGTTTTTCCCAAAATAAGATGCTGAATTTCAGCTACTGAGCTAGCTTATGTCACGTAAACCTCATCATTTTATCCTCTGATAAATTTTCTTATATCTGC
This sequence comes from Pterois miles, assembly GCA_947000775.1. Classification (NCBI taxonomy): domain Eukaryota; kingdom Metazoa; phylum Chordata; class Actinopteri; order Perciformes; family Scorpaenidae; genus Pterois; species Pterois miles. The sequence continues at coordinate 4,095,343 of CAMQGK010000466.1, forward strand.
TGTTCCTGATGGCTCGATCCGTTAGTGCATCTCTGTGTATGACATAGTGTAGAATGGTGTTCTGGGGTTTACCTCAGAGTAGGGAAAACCAATAGTGATGCTGTGGGCTGCTACTCCAGAGCTGAGAACATCTTGTGAAAAGTGAGTCATGCCCAATGGTGCAATTGCTGTGTTCGGCAGATTCACTGCTCATACACTGTCTGCAGTTTAGACACAGAGAGGAAAACTTAAGTGAGTCAGTCACCTGCATTTTTACTAGAATGCCATCAGTAGGTGATGCAGTTATTATAGACCAGCCAAGGAATTTGGTTATAGCTAGACCACCCTGGCTCCAGAATTGATGTTTCTGAAACTATGGAATCCTGTTTTTTATCTTCAGCTCTGTGTACATAATTATCATTCCACATATACTTAAATAGAAAAAAACCCTGAAGTGTTTTTGCCCAACAGGTCTCCATCGTGTTGCTTAATAGGTCTGAAGCGGTCAGTGGCCTGAATAAATTCTAAAAAGTGTGGTGAAGAATAGTAAAAGATCTCTGACGATACTGGCATAAAGCTGTAAAAACATCTGTAGACTCCTGTGGTTTTAAAACTTACACTCTTCCAACCACATGGTGTGTCATGCAGCTCAAATGGAAATGTTAAAAGTTACATGAAAAATAATGTTTATAGTGTAATATCTTAATTGTCTTGCACTGTCTGTTCAGTGTATGTTTGGTCCCATCGTCCCTGTATCAGTCTTCATCCATATGTTCACCCATGTTGTAAAACTGTGCTGACAGAGAAGGTGTTGGTACATGAAGAGACTGAAAAGATATAAGATATATATTAAGACTGAAAAATATAGAATAATAAATGGCAATGGCATGACTAAAACTACTTTGCCTGTAGAAAACACAAAATAACTGACTTTCCCAGGAGGCAGCAGGCCATTTGTCAGTTCAAACAAGACAAGACACATGAGAGACATAATTATTAAAAATAAGGCACAGTGTCTATTGAATTTCCTATTACATATTAACTTCAAACTTATTTTAAATTTCATTAAAATGTCTCTTTTTGTTCAACTCAGACATCTCAGGTGATCTTGAGGCTCAATCATTTTTTCTTTCTCTTTATTCTCACTGTTTCTTACATCTAATGATTTGTTTAAAGCATTTTCCAATTAGTTTCTGGATAAGTGATTTATTTTTGCATTCACATTCTAGTTTTGCATTTTTTGCACATAGACTTAGGACAAATGATTAGATTTCATTTCAACAGCCAGAACTCTGCTGTACAGTAATTAATTATCATTCTCATTTCAAATTCAGTAATTTTTGGGGGGAGTGTGGAAGCAAAAACACTTATTTGGTATTCACTGCTGATTTTTCCGGGGCTCACTTTCTGTTACTTCTGTCTTTCTCTCTTTTTCCTTGTTCTCTATTGGATGGGACCAATCTGCTATCTGCCAATCACATTAGGAGCTTGATGAGGTACTGTTGTTTCCCTTTGTGGTAGAGTTACTTAAGATGCATAAAATGGTACCCACCACCACCATCATGTTGAATTATTATATAAAATGTTTTAATCAAGTAATTTGTTGTTTGTGTTTTCAAGTTGGCTGATGATCGGATGGCCCTGGTGTCAGGGATTAGTCTGGATCCTGAAGCAGCCATTGGAGTCACCAAGAAACTGCCCCCCAAATGGATAGAGGGAGTTGATGAGGTGAAGCAAACACTATGGACTGGAACAGAAATATAGAGACCTATCTGTAAAAGGCTGACCCATAGAGATACCGTATCCCTACTTATTTATATGACTGAAAGCTCACAAATGTGTGTTTGGAATCCTGTAATCTTAAACTGGTGAAATCTTCTGCATGAGCCCAGTAATTTGTGTACAAAGTAAAGTCACATGTTCTTCTAAACATGAATTATTTCCTTTCAGATCCAGTATGAAATCACACGGGTTCGCCAGAAGATGAAGGATCTGGCCATACTTCATGACAAGCATATGAATCGACCCACACTTGATGACAGTAGTGAAGAAGAGCATGCCATAGAAATCACTACTCAGGAGATTACACAGGTACAGTCATTTACCAATGTAGTTAATAGATATAATGAATAATTTTATAGATTAAAAACATTAAACACATTTTAATTGGCAGATGTTTTTACTTTACTCATAAGAGCATGATATAGTGTGATACAGCGGGTTGTTTGGGGGAGTGGACATGAACACAGTTGACAGTATTTCATGTTGTACAGTTTGAAATGAAACATGGAGGTTGTTTCTAATTGGTCTCTAATTTTGTGCTCATTGCAGATGTTTCATCGATGCCAGCGAGCTGTGACGGGTCTGCAGTCTCGTTGTGGCCACTGTACTGAGCAGGAGGAGAGGCTATTGAGAAACGTGGTCTCGTCGCTGGCGCAGAGCCTGCAGGAGCTGTCCACCAATTTCAGGCACACACAGTCCGGCTACCTAAAACGTAAGGACTGCAGTAAAGCTGCGATTGGTCTCATTCTTCACTATTGCCTCTCACATATTTGTAACCATTACCACCAAGGTTATATCTCATGTTATATCTCTTTTATCTTCAAGTTATTTGTTTTTATGCCATCTAAGAGTCGCATCATTGGTTTATAATCCAGGTATGAAGAATCGTGAGGAGAGATCAAAGCACTTTTTTGACTCTGGACCGCTAATGGAAGAGGATGAGGATTTAGCTGTATATGACAAGGTAACCGGCTTTTTAAAATGCATTAAAGGGATACTTTGATGTTTTTAAGTGGGGCTGTATGAGGTAATTATCCATAGTCTGTGTATTGCCTACAGTAGATGACGAGTGGCAGGTTCCCAGTTCGGAGAAGCCGACAGGAGTTATCGCACAGAAGTAAAACAATGTACTGCTGTGGACGAGCTGATGACAAAACGTATTTTAGTCACTGAAAAGAAAGGCTCACCTAAAAAAAAATGGTATCAGTTTTAGTGTATGCTATTTTTAGAATATTTTATGTTTTTTACCTTGCTGTGAGACCGCTATACAGTCTATGTTTCCGACAGGGAACTGAAGCTGTTATCTTAGTTTAAGCCAAAGCAACCAGACTAACAAGAAAATATATAACTAAAAATATCACAAACCAAGGAAATAAAAAAATATATTACTAAGCCATTTTAAAATATTTAATACTATTAAAAACAGTGACTTGTTATCAGTCTCCTGAGATGATTTTTAAAACTTAAAACACATTGACACGGTATGATTATCACTATTTATTTATTGTAGAAATCAGTCCTAAACATGATGCTAAGATGGTTTTAACCTGTGCCCAACTTGTTAAGGGCATCATAGGCACTCAAATGGGCGTCTTTTTGCCTTTGCCATCAGTGTGTTTGCTAATATGTACTGAGTGGCATAATGAATCAAATGCAGCATTACTACTGTAATGTTTTTCTTTTTGATATTGACATAAAATGAAAATTAATCTGAAATTTGGTTTGGAGTAATGTTAGCTGAGGCTGTTGCTACAAGTAATGTTGCATGTGGAGTAATAATTGTGTTACGCTAAAATCACCGACTTTTATTGTTTCTTTGGTTTCAGGGGTTCACAGACGACCAGCTGATGCTGGTTGAACAGAACACAGTTATGGTGGAAGAACGAGAGAGGGAAATCCGACAGATAGTGCAGTCCATCTCCGATCTGAATGAGATTTTCCGGGACTTGGCTGGAATGGTGGTGGAACAGGTATTTCAAGCAGTCCTGACACGTGTACACACTACACACTGCGCATCTTCTATTATTTATATAATAGACTTAATTAATAATTGTGGCAAGCGTCCAGGTACTGAGCTACCAAAGAATAGCTTCCCTGTTCTCCAGGTACAAGCGTGTGGTTGTCTGTGCGTTACCCTTATCCTGACATGTTAGCATGTCACAGGGTTCCTGTGCAGTATGGAAAAGTGTGGAATTTGATTTTAGTAATTTCCAGGTCTGGATAAGTATGGGGAAAGAAAAGAGTGTGTTTCATGGTATTTGGAACAGCCAGTTCAGCCAAAATGTTTACCACTGTGTGAGGGAGCTTGTGCCAGAGCGAGCTTGTTGTCGTCAAGAAGTAGGCTATGGCATGCGACTGAACGCGCACTCCTACGCAGAGCTGTCTACGCTTGCAAAACAGCTCTGTCCAAAGTGCAAGATGTTTGATGGTGAAACATCGTCCAACTTTCTGCGTAGGACTGTGGACTGATGCAAGTTTTTAGAAGGATGGCTTGACAATCCCAAATAGAAATCCTGGTTGGTTAACGATTCCAAATCGGTAAAGAAAACTGGATACAAACTTTATGTAAAATGATTCGACATCTCCACCATGGGGGAGGCAGCGATTGTAAGCCATATCCAAGGGCAAAAGCATTGTAGTCTTGTTACAACATCCTTTGTACAAAGTCGCAAAGTCAGATATGGATATGGAAAAGTATGTCATTTTGAAACGGACAATGTGTTGGAAGCCTGATTTCATATTATATAATATATTGTGTTGGGTATCAACAAAGCTTGGATGAAAGTTATTTAAATCAGTGGTAGTGCCAAAGTCTTTACCAACACCACTAAGATACAACATTACCTTTGTTTAAAATAAAAAATCTACAACTAAAATAATTTATCCCTGCGGACAAAATCTCCTCCTCTTCTCCCTCTAGGGCACAGTTCTTGACCGAATTGACTTCAACGTGGAGCAGGCTTGTGTGAAAACAGAAGATGGACTGAAACAGTTACAAAAGGTGAACACAAAATGCTCTTGTCTTCATACACATTTGGATTTTTTTTTTTTTTTTTTGGTGTGACTGCCACCATTTTTTTAAATCACAAATTTACACTTCAGACTGCTGTTAACTCGAGCTTTATCAATTACATAATAATAACAATTACCAACTTTCAGCAGGCTAAAGAAACAGTTATGATATAATTTATCATATGAATTACAAACAGAATCCACAGACCTTTACAGTTTTAAACTCTGTTTAAACTCAATTGCATAATGATGGTAAGACACTGAATGGTTGTCTTTATTTAGTAATTTGAAAGCAAGTGAAATACAGTGTTTGACTTTTTTTTTTTATTTTCTTTGCAGGCGGAACAGTATCAGAAGAAAAACAGAAAGATGCTGGTCATTTTGATCCTCTTTGTCATAGTCCTCGTTCTAATTATTATTCTTTTTGGAACAAAGTTTTAATCATGCATTCCTCCGGCTTTTGTTTTCTGTGTGGGTGTTTGTTGTGCATCTGTGTGGACTTGGACTCGGTCTCAGTTCTACTCAAAACAAAGCTGACTGCCTGTCATACCCACCAGGAAAAATCAAGAAGAATTCCTCATCCCTTTGCAGGAGCACTTTGGGCTGTGTGGAGATGTCTTGTGGTTGATTTTAATGAAAGAAACAATCAACAATCTGTCTGAGCCGTGGCTATTTTATCAAGTGACTCACACTCACATCGCCAAGTGACAGAGGTTTTGTCAAACCCGACTATGTTGACGTGTCTTAACAAAAGAAAAACACTTTGTGGTGTGTACAAATGGACTACCAATGTTTAAAGCTAAAGCAGAGTGTATTCTGCTTGAATCTCAAAGCACGAATTGTGATGTTTGTTGTGTGACGATGCATCATTTCTGTCCAGTATCATCGCAAACATAGTTCCTGTGAGGAAGATGTGACAAGAACGAATGTTTGTGAAAGAGAAATATGCAGTAGATCTCATTTCACTGCAAATTCATTTTCATTCCGACATTACACAATATGTCCCGGTTCAGTATTTTACCTTGAAAGAATAAAAGAAAATGTTTTATATTAACACAGTACGGTTAGAATAGTTATCCAGTACCAAATATATTCCTTTGGTTTAAGGACCACCTGTTTTACTATCCCTTTACTCCATGATTTAAAAATAATACTGAGATCCTTGTTACTCCATTGTTGGCCTGAGGAGGATGAAGACCACCATGAGCTTCCTCCAATTCATCCTGTAATTTTAAAATCACACCTGTGTTACACCTGCTGCACTTGTCATGAAGTGCTCCTTTTCAAACACTTAATGTATGTTTTTAATGGTCCTTGCTTAAAGTGCTACCTTTTTTAAACTCTTGCAGTTTGCACATATTGAGGCCCGAGGGTGGTTGTGTGATGGATGTAATACTACTGTCATCTGTATGATGAAAAGAATTATTTATTTTTGAATAACTTCAAATAATCAAGAGGTTCAGAGGTGTTCTGTCTCAGGCAGAATTACTGTATATTGAGTCAAGTGTATCTGTAGTCTAAACCCAACAGTTATTGTCCACTCTGAGAAAACTGTGATGTAGTCGAACACAAGCAGATGTATGAAGAAAGGATTATGATTTATTCTTTGCTAAACAGAATGGACATATTAAATATGTTAGTTGGCTGTGTTGCAATTTCTTTACATGTGTTCTATAAAGACTGACAAGCGGAAATGATGAAGAGCTTTATTCAACATATCTGTACTCGACTCTACACTTAAAACACCTGTTAAATCATCTTTGTCATTGATGTGAAGTTGTGTGAAAAATGTCTTAGTGGTACTCTTAAGTTTTGTTTTCCAAACAAAACTGATGAGGAGACAGCAACTTTTTTTTTCTTTTTTAAATAAACCTGGAACATGATGGTGTTTTATGTTTTCAATTGCAGCATAGATGCAGCTGAAAATTAATTGATGATGATTGACTACAAATTCTATGGCATCATACATTAAATATTGTTCAGTTTTTGATGGTTTGGACAAAATAAGCAATTTGAGGATGTGCCCTTTGACTGTTGTGATGCATATTTTTACTATTTTAAATGTTTTATACACCAAACGATGAATCAAGAACACAACTGGCAGACTGACCTTGAAAATGATTAGTTGCAGGCTTACTTTCAGAAGTAAGTGAACAGGAGATTGTGTATTATTTTTGAGAGCAGACACCGAAAATGCTGGCCATGAAAATAAAGATAGAATCAAATTTCTTAAATCTCTCAAAAATGAGGATTGCTACTGTTGCTCTGAAGGTAAGAGGCATAGTAATAGTATCACCTAACTACCTAAATCTCAGAGTTAATGACGACTATGTGGTTTTTGCCAAGAAATAACATAAAAAGTATTAAAATAAAAGTATTAAATGTAATCATAGCATTATATTACTCTCCATATCTAAATATTTTAAGGTTAGGGTAAGAGACTGCACTGAGCTGCTAACTTGTATGATGCATTTTGCTGGTCATTGATTGGTCCTGTAGGCCGGAAGCTACGTATGTTTGAGTTACATTTCAAAGTAAAAGCCTCGCGCAACACCATATTGACATACTAAACACCAACTTTAAATGAATATATAAATAGTACATTCTGATTAAATGTATGGACAGTATAATCCACAACTGTCACCCTCTTCCTCTTTCTCTCCCTCTGGAAGTGCAGGCTAAAATTAGCCGAAATACAACCCCATCGTCAGCTGTTAACGCCAGTTAGCTAACGTTAGCCACCGTTAGCGTTAAACCGAACCGCTTGTAATAGCTATTTTCAGTTTCTGCTAATTTCGACGACATTGCATAAACTTTCTACATCCCTCGTGTAACTTAATTCTTGAACTAATTTAGATAAGCTGCCATTACCTTATTAATGCCGCTTGCATGGTTAGTTAACGTTAGTAACCTGAAAGGCGACAAAACGTCAGGCTAGCTGAGTTAGAGCTTGTGTTCCTTTAACAGCTAACTGTCAAGTTTTATTTGTCAACAATGACTTGTGCGGGACATGAAGACGATCCGTTCCCTGTTGACGACTGTCTGTTTGCGGAAACATTTTCTCAGGATACCGTGTACACTTTGGTCGGCCAGGAGCTGAAGATAAGACAGGTGTTCGGTGCCAACCTCGGCGTGGCTGCCCCGGTCTGGGAGGCAGTAAGAGCTGGTTTATGTTGGCCTTATGTAAATATACCTGCTTCATCAGCGTGAGCTTTGTCTAACGATTAAGGTGTGCGTTTGTGTGCGTACACAGGCGTTACACTTGTGTTGTTACTTCGAGGAGCAGTCGTTGGAGTTGAGAGGAAAGCACATCATAGAGCTGGGAGCAGGGACTGGTGTGGTTGGTATCCTGGCAGCACGCCTCGGTATGTTGTTGTGCCCTTTAATTGTGTTTGCACGTTAATGGTTGAGTGGCATTGGGCGCTCCTGAGCCTGACTGTTGTATGTGTACATGGCAAGTTGTTTTCTTCTGTCGAGCTATTTGCTTGTTCATCGGAGAGTCCCTTTATTTCACTTCCGGTCTACAGATATGCAGTTCACAGTTACTTCCACCAGAGGCGCTGCTAACCTTCTGCAGCTTCCACAGTGTCAGTGTTGAAAACTAAACACTGTCCAGTGGTGCAAGTAGTACTCGGATACTTAACTTAAGTAAAAGTAGAAATTACACAGTATAAAGTCCCACTTAATGACTTAAGTGACAGTTGAAGTAGCGCATTATCATAAAAATGTACTTAAAGTATCAGAAGTAAAAGGACTAATTATGGAGAATGGATCCTTTCATAGTAAATTTTATAGAGTATGATATTATTCTGTTTTTGTAAGTAACAAATACATGAAAAGGCTGGATCAGATATTGGTGACAATGGGGCCGATCTATTCATTTCAGGTTTGTTTATGTTTGTATGCTATATAGCTTACCATCTGTAATTTTAATTCCTCTTTAAGTTTTGACCAATTTGTTGCTGCATTAAAGAGGTTTACACTTGAACTACAATTCCTGTTAATTTTGAAGATTTTCTACAAAGTTGCTGGTGTATGATTTATTAATGAACAGATAAATCCATATCTATTTATTGGTCACATTTTGTTTTACAGTAAGTGAGGAAAGCAATGTTTAAGTCAAGCCTGATGTTGCCTTACACAGAATAATCCAGTCACTTCCACACAGTGAGGTGTACAGCTTATTAATTAAACACTGGTATTGGGTTAGTACTCGGTATTGGTCGATATCCAAAGCCCAGGTATCACTATTGGTGCTGGGACTGAAAAAAATTGGATCGATGCATCCCAGATTGACGTATAGCATTGCATCCAATCATAATATGTTTTTTTATGTAAAGTAACTGTCAAATACTGTAAATGTAGGGGGGTACAATGTTTCCCCACTGAAACGTTGTGGAGTAGAAGTAAAAAGTAGCAGAAAATGGAGACACTCCAGTAAAGTACAAGTATGTCAAAATTGTACTTAAGTATAGTCCTTGAGTAAAAGTACTTAATTACATTTTACCACTGCCACTGTAGCTTATCTGTCATTGTGTGTGTCATTATGTTATTCGCATCCTGGTAACTTTGATAAATTTACAGTGCCTGAATGTGTTATACTGTATGTGGTGCATCCATCTGTAAATAAGATATAGTTGCAGTTTGTAAAGCATCGTCAGTTGAGAGTAGGGATGCACCGATATCGGATATCAGGCTGATACTGACTCAAATAGCTGGGTGTCAGTGCCAGGACTGAAAAAGTTGGATCAGTGCATCCCTAGTTGAGCGTTTCATCGACATCGAATCAAATGTTCATATCTTTCCAGGTGCGGCCGTGACCCTCACAGACCTTCCTTTGGCTCTCCCACAACTTCAGGTCAACGTTTCTGCTAACATGCCACCAAGTGGGTGGCCTACCACCCTCCCTACTGTCCTCCCTCTGTCCTGGGGTGAGGACCACATGAACTTCCCCTCTGACTGGGATCTGGTGCTCTGTGCAGATATAATTTACCTCCCACAGACGTACTCACTGCTAGTGGAGACGCTAGCTCATTTGAGCAAGAACGGAGCCGTGGTATATCTCTCATCCAAAATGCGGAAAGAGCATGAGACTCCAGGTTTCTATGAAGAATATCTGCCAAGCAAATTCAATGTGGAGCTTGTGCACCGTGATGACAACCAAAACATTAATATCTACAGGGCATCTCTGAGGAAACACCAGTGACAGCAGGGTCAACCTGCTACAGGCCTGGTACTTGGATTAGTTACTGTACTAAGACCAGTTATGACTGTTTTTTTGGATGCCTTTTTAAAAAACTGAAAGTTTGGTTATACTTACCTACTAGTTAGGTGGATGGCTGTCACCGTAGGTAGTCCGTTTTGTTTTCAGTAAATAACCAGTTCAACCTAATTTCAAAACTAGAAGTCTGATGGAACTGATTTGATATGGCACTTCTTGTGAGTAAACATTAAATACAGTTTGGGACCAGTTACCATGGTAAAATGAGAAAGTTCTAATTGTAATTTTATATAAAACAGCCTTATGTTTGTTAATGAAATCGGCAGTCCGTTGTTCTCGGCTTCTCATGTCTTGACTTGCTTTCACTGAGATAAAGATTTTTTAGGTTCTTCCTTTTATCACCTGTCTAGGTATGTTGTCTTTCTCATGCACAATGTAGTTTTAGTGACAACTGTGTTATGAGTGCATGTTGACTGGGTCGACTGTTCTTCTCAGACAACTTGTGCTCTAACTCTAAATTTTAAATCTCATATTTCCTGTCCACATTTCTAATTGTCTCACTAGGTTCATTTAATCAGTACAGGATACAGCAGCCAGTCTGCACATGACATCCCTGTTTGGTTTCTGCAAGGATGTTGAATGTATTACAAAGAGAGCTGAGCTGCATTGCTTTAGAGTAGATTGAAAACAAGTCACATGATCGCAGCTTTAAAGGCTCTGGAAAGTGATATTCACAGTTAGCTGCTTACTATGAGTGACTGGGGCCTACACAAATATTACATTTTCAGCCAAAGTTTTAACAGTTTTGTCTGTCGGTTGCTTACTGTATGCTGCTAGGGTGCTGTTAACCAGATCTGATAAAATCACACACACACAGTCTTGATGAGGCAGATTTGTTGAGTTTGAGTGTTAAACTTAAAATAATACCCAAGGATGTTTTATTGTTGTTAGTCTTTTACTCAGAAATATTTAAGTTGGGCTGAAACTTTTATCTTCAAGCAGCATCAAAGCTCAGAATGATGCAAAACTGATTCATTTTCTCATTAATAGTGGATACTTTTATGTATTTGGTGTCACACTGTCATTGTGATTACTATTCACATTTCTGTCTTCTGTGCAGTTCGACATCAGCCAGTCTGGACAGACATAAATTAGAAAGCTGGGTCCATTATATCAGCATGTAATTCTCAAATATCTCATGGATCCAGTTCTCACCTGAAATTCTAATAATAATAAAGCAGGACTTTACTGGATGTGGAAATATCTACCTTTTGGTGTATGAGCTGTTGATATCTAATACAATATATTTTTTATTGAGATTTATAAAACCCCAAACAAAGTTCATCCCATCCTTAACTATTCTGTCAACATCAACAGATTGCCCTCCCTGCAGCCTGCTGTCTGTACGTACTTCATCCCCTCTCTCCTGCTCTCTGCTGATGTACAGACTTTCTGTTCAGAGAAGGAAAGCCTGTTTGTTACGCTGGAGAGTTTCAAAGAAAGGGAGACAACCCGTCCGCTGGCCGTCTCTCCCTCCGCCACAATTCAGCCGACAAAACAACAGATCCCTATCTCCATGCAGAGTCTGCCTACCATCACGCCGAGCACCTCCCACACCAGTGTCATGCAAAGTGCAGATCACTGATTTTGTTGTCATTCATGATTATTTGAGCCAAACTGTGCATTGGAGAGGTGATGCCATATGAGCTGAAAGGAAACCATTCAATGAGGAAATGTTATAGTTGACTTTTGGAACTGAACTGTTTTATACATGTAAAACAAATTACAACTCCTCAACATTTTTTGTATGACTTTAAAGAGGAACGATGCAGCTAAAGATGGTAACTCTAAAAACCTGATTAAAAAATTCCTCAGTGGTATTTAAACTGGGCATGATGGCTGGATGAGAGGAGGAGGGGCTTCAGTGACAGGGGAGTGTGTGTGTGTGTGTGGTGCGTGCGTGCGTGCGTGCATGCGTGTGTGTAGAGTGGGAGGGGGACTGAAAACCACCATCCTTTTAAAACAAGTTGCCCTGTTTGGACTTCATTAGACCTCATATCACTTCATGAGCAGCACGGACGATAATCTGAAGACACTACAAAGGTATGTGTCGTGTGTGTACTATCACTACATTTATGTAATTATATCTAAGTTGCAGGTGAGACTTTTTAAAATATTTCTATTTTAGTTTTTTATTCAGTAGGCTATATCATGTAATATTCAGCATTAAAGTATTAATCTGCTTTTTGAGTCCGTTTATATATATTTTATGCATTTTAAGAATATACTGATAATTGTATAATCCTTTTTTTTTCCATATTACAGATCTCAGACCAAAAGATGGAGTTCTGGCCCCAGAATCCGGGGCAGTCATCTCTATACTCCAAATTTGGTACTGTTCCTGGGAGAAATTGTTCACATAAGTGAGTTCAGATTACTTTTTCAATCAGTGTAATCATTGGATGATAGATTGTTGCTGCTTTTCTTTGTTTGACAAAATTATTTGTACTTTAACTGACTAACTTACAGCACAGTAGCCTTAATACCTATATATTTATATTTATATTCATGAGAAACTGCACAATTTATTAATAATAGCACTTTATTTTACTTGTTGGATAACAGCACTGATATAGTTAAGACTAAAAGTCACTTATCATGATCATGTCATTGATTTGCTAAAGGAATTAAGTGTGATGTGGAAGATGGCTTTTGTTAACTTTGTTTACTTTTCCACCATTTCCCCCACAGCTACCAAGACAGACATCAGGTCCCCCATTATCCACTGTACTATGGTGAGCAGCAGGATCAAGGCAGGGAGTCCAGTTACTGGACTGTACCAGGATCAAGAACAGGAGGGGCTCCACAGGAGTACACTAACTGGACGGACCCAGATCTGACCGCCCCTGCTTCTTCTCACTTCCCTTTTATTCTAGACCATCATTCTCAGCAGCACCAGGACCTGGGAGACTATCGTCAGCCACACGAAGCCAGAGACAGAGAGTGGACAGCAGCTCAGCGAGCAGCAAGGGAATATGAGAGAGGATTTCTGAGGGAGGGGTGGCAGAAGAGGTGGGAGCCCTGTGGTCCTGTCCGCTACAACAGGGAGGTTTCTACTAAGAGGAGTGACAGCAGCTATCGAGAGCTGGAGGCTTGGGCAGCTCGATACAGCCATTCACTTCCAAGGAGGAGACGCATTGAGGCTGAGTTGAGAGGCGCCTCTCAGGGGCTTGTGGAGAGCAGCAGGACTGCAGAGAGGGACAGCAGGAGTGGGACAGATCCTCGAGTGGCGGCACTGCAACAAGTCAGACAGTCAGGATTGTGGGATAGAGGGGGCAGACAGCAAACTCTGACCTACTATCCATCACAAACTCCTGCCACTGACACAAGCCAAGAAAAGACCAGCTACCAACGGAGGATGTTCAGCCAACCTCCTGGCTATATTGCTCCTCCTCCCTATGACAGTCCACATAAAGACTCATCTGTACTGCCCCACTGTGACACCAACTGGGAGCAGGAAGGTAAGAGACAAACCTACTGGTCACAGCAAACACTCCGAAAGAAGCAGGATGTCTCTGTAGATCTGCAAGATCACAGAAAAGGAGAGAAAGAAGAGTTTGCAAAACCAGATGGAAATCAAAAAAAGCTTCCCAGAAGGACTTGAAAGACTAAAGCAGCACCATCAACAGGAAACAGATGCAGTACAGGCAAGCAGTCCTTTTAGTATCCAGGAAACACACATGCAGCATGAGGATGTGTTGTCTCTTCAACAGTCACAAGCGTTACAAGCGGTTGAGAATAAAACGATAAACGAGAAACCATCCTCAAAAGTCATTGAAGGAAGGAAGTTCAGATTAAACAAAAAGACAGGTGGGATGACCATATTCTGCTTGGTGTCTCGAATAGCAGGCACTGCTGAAACCCCATCTTTGCCACTTTGTACCTCGCAAGGAAACATTCAAAACACCGAATTAGGAGGCGTTGCTGAAGGTCTAACGGTCAGTGGGGAAATTAATCAAACATACAAACTTGCAGATGAGGTTGACTTCAGAGTGCCAACACTCGCAGAGCAGTCAAATGCTTCTGATGCAAGAAAAGCCAAACAGAAGACACCAACCTGCATAGAAAGTGAAATACTTTGGGATAAGCTATCAAACAAAGCAGAGATGGATGTTGTTTCCCAAGAAAAAGTTAATATAAATGATTCTATATTTGGCAGAGAAGTTGCTCGGCCAGTGCAGCCTGTGTCAGTCAAATACCCTTTGTGGAGGGAGCCCAGTTTCTCAAGCAGGGCTGAAACTGAGAGTTCATCCTCATGTTTGAAAGCAAACAGTGAGGATGGAGAATCAGATGTTCTGCACAACCAAGAAAGTAAAGTTCATCCAATTGATGTTGAAGTAAGCAGACTGGACATCAAGACAGACACAGAATCTGAGGACAATAAGGGTCTACTGGTTATTGACACAACCTGTGTTGTTGTTAAAATGGAGCTGATTCCATCACCCAAGAAAGAGCATGTTCACTATTTGCACACTGAGGACAGTCAACTTGATGTTCAATCGATCATCTCTCAGGAATCAAACAGTCAACTGGATCAGGATGCAACAACTGACCAAAGCACAGATACAAACACCCTCTACATTGATGAAAGGCCTGAGACTGAACCAGACTCAGATCTTATAGAGAAAAAGGCACCCAAGGGAGAAAGTGAAATCTTTTCCCTCTGCGTGTCCTCCTCTTCGGTTTCTGAGGGGGAAACACTGGAGGAGCGTGCTGAAAGGATCCTAGGAATCCCTCTACTGGACTGCATAACTAAGCAGCCACCTGAAGATACAACGTCACTTCTGGACTCATGTGTGGAATACCAGGAAGTTGAACCTTCTCCAATTAAAGACAGCAACATTGATGACGCAGTTGAACAAATCCCAGATGACACAAGAGAAGAGGAACAGTCACAGAATCACTTCGATTTTAGCCAAACTGAGGATACTGTGTGTTTGCAGGAGAACGATGATGCCAAAGATCAGATATCAGATGAAGATGGTGAGGATTTTGCAGGACTTCAGGATCAGGTGTCTAATATGTTTGATAGGAATGACACTGAAACTGACATCGAACCTTCACCTGAAATTGAACTGACTGAGGATCTTTTGCTTAAACCTGCTAGTGAAGAAGGTACAACTGAGCAGGAAGAAAATGATGATCCCTTTCAGGGTCTCAGTCCACCCACCAACCTCTCTAATTCATCTTCACTTTCACTCTCCCCAGACTGTGAAACACTGAAACCTGCTCTTTCTCTCACACTCCCATCCAGCCATCTTACTCCTCTCATGCATATGTCAGAATCAAACATAGAGGAAGGTCCTGATCCTGAGTTGATTGCCCTCAATTCTACAGAAAACCTAGCTCTTCACCACGAAACCTCATCTCTTCTCCCTGCATCTATTGACTTTACCCCAAACTCCTCTCCCAATACAGACCATTCCTCAAGCCCTTCTCGTCTTGATTCAATAGATCACGCTGCAGAATCAGTGTCCAGTGTTGAGGACCAGGATGAAGAGGGTGAAACACCACGGCTAATAAACAGTGAGATCAGTGACACCCTTGATATTACCAAAGATATGACGGAGGAGCAACAATTTGAAAGTGGACAACCACATGATGCTGCATGTGTGATTGAGAGCAATGTCACTGATGAGCAACAAACAAATGAAGCTGATCCTCCAGACCATATTATGGAACAGACTCTATTAGTATCCAAAGAAGATGCCATGGAGGTTGACATTTTGCAGCAACAATGTGTCCAAGCAGAGGATGCTGCTTGTGTAAAACAGAGTTATATGACTGAAGAGCAGCTACCAGAAGAAGTCAACGAGGATCCTGCAGCTCTTTTGGAGCTGCCAATATCGCAAGAAAACATGACTGACAGTCAAACAGATGGCAACATTTTGCAGCAACAATTTGATAATGGCCAAGAAGAAGATGCTCATCTACAAGAGAGTTATATGACTGAGGAGCGATCACAAAAAGAGGCTGATGAGGATCCTACAGGTCTTTTGGAACAGATGCTATCCACAGAAAACACTACAGATTCTCGAACTCAAATAGAGGTTGAAATTTTACAGGACACTGAACCACAAACTGCACCCTCCAACTCTTCTCCTCCCTCGCCGTCGGACTGTGAGGGGTCTCAGTCACGTTTGGATGTGCTTTCACCCTTCGAGCTTCCTTCTCCACTACATGCATCAAACCAGTCGGATGCAGAGTTTGTTTCTCTTTTGGAAATTAACTCAGTCTGTCCCTCAGCTCTAAATCCTGATGCTGCTCCTGCTGATGGCATCCCAGAAACTGTCCCTCCTCCTCATCATCAGGAATCTTGTGAAGAATCCCTTCAGCTCTCATCTTCCTTCCTCCTGCCTTCCAGCATTTCACCTCCTCCTCTGCTAGAGGAAAGTGGAAGCACTGACCCTGACTCACCCCTCAAAGAAGAGCCCCAGTATCCCAAATCCCTGTGGGATGCAGTAAATCGCATAAGGAGACATACAGCACCTGACTCTGAGAATGAGGAGGAGGAGGTGAGTGAGTTTTGGGATCCAGAGAGTGCAGGGGAGGATTTGGGTAGCCCAGGTATGGTAGTGGACATGAGTTTGGAGAGGATAGTCTTTGATGGAGCAGGGCAGCAGGAGGTTTCAACAGAAGGAAGTATGGAGGATGCAGAAGAGGAGGATCTGTGTCATGAAAAACCAAGCGGACATACTGAAGAAGACACGCTCTCCTGCAGCAGCACCAGCAGTCACGGGTCTGGGGACACAGTTATTGTAGCAGATGAGGACGAGGTAGAGGAAACTCCTGATGCCGGGACAGAAAGCAAGATGGGGAATATCGAGGAGTTTCAGACGGCTGAGGGCGAACAATGCTGCTCTGCTGAGGTAAAAGATGAGACAGCAGCTAAGGAAGAGGGAGATATTGATGGAGATGAGAGCGTCACAAAAGAGTCTATAAGGAGTGAGGAGGTGGCGAATACAACAGCCAAGGCAGTGGAAATGACAGAAACAGTCCTAGAAGAAAAGCAGGAGGTTGTCGTGCCCTCAGAGGTCTCAGATGAAGGAATGATTGAAAGTGAGTCCGTAAAATAACTATGTTTGTTTAAACATCAAACAACTACGTACCATCTACATCTAGATTGTGCCTCATAAGGAGTGCAAGGCATTTCCTCAATAACATTTATAGCAGACATTTAATGTAATTTTAAGTTGCAGTGTAATTTTAGAGCTTTTATTTTTGAAGTAATGGTGCATTTACTGTTGGTATGGAAACCTAGAAATGTAACATTAAGGAAATCAAAAATATCTGAACCATGTCTGTTTATTGGACAAATCTATAATATTGTAAAGCAGATCTCTGATCTACCTTGTCTCCAGATCTATTTATCTGCTGTTTCTAGTGTGTTGTGAAGTAATAAAAGATTTGATTATTTAGAGTGATTTCATAGTGTGGTGATATTTCTGCCCATATTTCTGTTATAAGTAAATAAGATGGAGTGCATTAACAAAATGCTGTGAGATGGTGGTGAGTGGTTTAACTGCTGTTTCCAAGGTCAAAAATGTTTCAGTTTCAACACGTATGCCAAGATGGACAATAAGTCCTTAAGAAAAAAAAACCACATTGTTACTCTCTCAACCAAAAATCTTCAGGCTTTCTAGTGGTGACATAAATGTTCTTACATTATACTGCAATTTGCAGATTTAATTTGCAGTATTTTCATTTTTGTCAGCAGTCTATTATTCTAAATATAAATATTGCATAATTAAGGACTGGCTACTGTATGTGTCCTCTCCTCTCAAAGAAATTTGCCCCTCAGTACATTGAAAAAGTTAGGCAAACGTAATAAATCTTCCTACAGTATGTGAAAACATTGTGCAAGTTGCTGATATTATATGATTATTATCAGACTGTTACCTCGTTTCTGATTTTTAGAATACCGGTAATTTGAATGCAATAAGTACAGGCAACAAGATTATGATTTTCTGCAACTTTGGAGACTTGCATGCAAAAAAATGTGAATGTACTGGTATGAAATATCTCTATGATTTACTTGATTTATGAGTGATATAAATTAGAAGGTAAACTTGTGTCAAATATATTTCGATTGATTAAAGACAACAAAGATGCAGAGAACTTACAAAAGTTTTATAAAAAAGGAAAATATCAGAAGAATGTTCACGAGACAGCAAGTTCATATTTTCACACACTGAAAAATAAATGATATGAAAAATACTTTTTCTCTATATCGACAGTACAGCATGAGGACTTTCCAGCTGAGTAAGATGCTTTAATTTGGACTCAACTATCAGATTGTGGACTACAGCTCACTCTAGTGGTGTTATACTAGAGCTCAGTTTAACTAGACTGAAAAAATAGAAATTTACTCAGTTCAATTTGTAGTATTTAATAAAAAGAAGAGGTGAGGCTTACCTGCTCCTGAAGCTATAAACTATTTTATACTTCTTTCATTAATATTTTTGTTCGGTATAAAGATATTTTTCTGCTCTGGATCAGAAGGGCAGCATGGAGGTAAAGTAGACATAATTACTATTAACATTAAGTTAATTTTACAAATCAATAATTTGTTATCAGACAGAAATGAAAGTCTAGTGTTTTAAAGATGTGTTGGTTACAAAGAAGCCACAAAATCCAGCTTGAATTCATAATTTCACACAAAGCAGTTTTCCCAACTTTTTTTTTTTTGGACTTTGCTGCAACTTTCAATTGATCTTCAGTTGCCAATCTCTCTGGTGGAAAATGTTTGATCAGTTCATGAGGACATTTCCAGCATCAACCCCCCCACCATAGCAGCAACATTTTATCTGTTTTCTTAACTGTAATGCATTTCACATCAACAGTAACATTACCAAGCAGAAAAGTGAAGAAGACATTACATGGAGGGAAACATTTGTTCAGTAATAAAGGCACATTTTGTCAATTGGACAACAGTGAAACTAATTCCAATCAAATCATCTTCATCTCTGATCTTACATAATGTGTCTTTAACTTATCAATTTTACATAATGCAATATTCAACCAAAGAAGTTATTCCTGTGATCTTAGACAGTTCAGCAAATATTGGTGAGAATTAAAATCTGAAATGAGAATATTATTTGGTATTAAATGACACGAGCAGGGAATATGGATGAACATTCACTACAAATAAAAATGCCATCAATGCACCTCTTCCTGGCTTTGGGGGAGACATTGTTACTGTAAATGACTATGGACTAAAGGACCATTTAACATTTTATTCTTCTGTTTGAACATATCACTGGGTGTATAGGAAAAAAAAGGGACCTCTTACCAAATTTCAACCTAGAATGCTTACTGTACAGTATATATATACACAATTGATCCTGTAAGAAATCCTGTGGATACTGAGAAGTATAACTTACTTTTTGCAGTTTCACAGGGTCAGTTTTATCTGAAGCACATTTGAAGGCAAGACAAGAACCATTACACCGATCAGCCATAACATTACGACAACATGGGCACCCTAACTGGTCTGTGGCTACGGAGCCTCATACGCTACTAACACCCCACAACAGTTGCAGTTTTGGAGATGCTCTGACCCAGTTGTCTAGCCATCACAATTTGGCCCTTGTCAAGGTCGCTCACATTCTTACGCTTGCCCATTTTTTCTGCCTCCAACACATCAACTTAAAGGACAAACTGTTCACTTGCTGCCTAATATATCCCACCCACTGCCACGTACCATTGTAACGAGATTATCAATGTTATTCACTTCACCTGTCAGTGGTCATATTGTTGTTAATGTTGTGGCTGATTGGTGTATATGAAACACAGCGCATTGAAAAGTGTAATAACTTACAGTATATAAACAAGTGACAAGGTAGTCCAAAGAGAAACAGATAAAAATGTCAAACTGGTCCTTAAATTGTCACAGATCACAGGAATAACACTTTTAGTTTCAGGTGGATTTTCTATTATCTTACATAATAATTTGTAAACCGGTGATAAGACCCACCGTCTCCATTTCAGCTGAGGAGAGACGGCAGCCATGGCGAGGTGATATCAAAGTTCGTCGTGGTGCACTTTCAGAGCATGGTCACAGAGATCTGCAGGGCACACAGGACAGGAAAACAATTAACTAATCTACCGCAACTGCAGTGGAACAACATACATACATACAACAGAAACGTGTAATAGTGTGTAAAGAATTAAATAAATCAGACACATACCCGTCCTCTTGCTGCAGAGTTTGTCTTTGACATTATCTGTCTCGTGAGCGAAGAATTCAATTACTTCATCTTCATGCTGCTCAACAATTGTTTCACACTAGAGAAATAAAAAAAAAAAAAACAACTTAATTTTGCAGTGTGGGTTGCACAAAAAATATTAATACCAATAAAAGCACAGTAATGCCATTAAAACATCCGATGGTGCATTTAATAATCATTTGGTGGAATTTTGGACTCACAGCAAATTTTAAACTGCCTGTAACTCTTGAATCCAGAGTGGCCTCTGAGAGGTCCATGGGCTCACCGCTCCGAGACTTTATCCTAATGTAGGACTTCCTGTTTGTGGAAGAATCTATGAGCTCACCGTAGTCCGCCATCCTTTCACACACCATCTCCATCAGTTCAAGGAGGTTTCCCTCTGAGCGAGCCAGAGGAACCTGGTGGCATCAAAGGTCATAAAAAACTGTGAATTACTTTGAAATCTTTCATCCCCACTGCTATCATCACCTCGAACAGTTTAAAACATGCAACATACTTCACGTCAGTCTGTTTCCACACTACTCTTGTAAGTTATAAATGTATATCCTGCCCTACGGGCAGCTGTGTATCTCTGTTTGGCTATGTCTTCTATGTGTTATTTCTATTTATTGTTGAGCTTGTCAAAGACAAATTTATGTTACCCCTGACAGACAAGAAAGTTCTAGTATCTTACCTTATCTTACCTTATCTTAAAGAGGATATAAGGTGTCTCTTCATGTAGCAGTGCCTCCAGTTGTTACCATACAATAACTAAAGTGAAAACACTTCATGTCTATGTTTTACTTATTATACTAATAAGTAGGAATATGCCCATCATAGTATCCAAGAGTAGTGGTTCCCAAAGTGGGGTCTAGGGACCCACAGGGGTCCGTGAAGGAGTTCCAGTGGGTCAGATTTATTTGCATTATAATTCCATCCATCACTAACACAAGGACAGAATGTAAGACTGTTTTGGTCATGGGTTTCATATACTTTCTATAATGAAACATCTAAAAGCAAAAATCTTATCAGGTAAGGGACCCAAGGACAACATCTTTACAAATGGTGGTCTGTGGTCTAATTTAGTCCAGTTTAGGGGTCCTTGACTTGACAAAGTTTGGGAACCATAGTCCCAGTGCACTGAGGGATGTCATCAGATATACTGTGCTGTGCAAACATAAATCAAACAAATTCAGTTTACTATCATATGACAAAGAAATCTGTGAAGCTGGAACCAGAGACATTTGTCTTTAAAAATCACTTAAATGGTTAATCCATTATTAAAATAGCTGATCAATCGTTGCAGGTCTAATTAGATAGTAACATCTCATCCCAGTGAGAAACAACTCATAAGCCAAACCCTGTTTAAAAAACAAAGATGAGCAGCACTACTTCACTGTGTATTATGGTGGTGCAGCCTACACACTGTGTTGGACACATTACTACGTGGCTGTGCTGCTGCTGCAGCCTCACCTCTCTGATGGACTGGCTGCCGTCCGGGTTGATCCTGAACGATCCCGTCTGGATCATTTTCTTTGGATCTATTTGGGAGATGGCCCACTCCATCTCATCTACCAGAGCCCTGCAAGCTGCGGGGAGCAGGAGGTGAGGACCCACGCATTAGGACTTTTCCGTGTATTTGTGTCCCGAGAGTGATCAGGCTTAGACACAAACAGACACATACCTCCACATCTGATGTCCTGTCCTTGTCTGGCTGCCTGGCTGAAGCTCAAGAGGAGACACAGAACCACACACGGTGCGATAAGGACGGCCGCTTCCCTCATCTTGCATCTAAACAGATTTCACCACAACACAGGCTGACACATCAACAGGCGAGAGGAGTCGTTCAAGTGATTCTGTAAGAAGTTAGCCGGTAACCTCTCGGCCATTCTTTGCTATACTAATGTTTCTGTCCAACTACCACGAACCACAGAAATATTCTGGCACAAAAACACACATCTTGTCACGTTTTCATTCAACTTACATGTTTCCAGCAGTGTTTTTGAGACCACTTTCACGCTTTTACACGCTGTGCCATCGCATTCGGTGCAATGTGGTGACGTAGCAACGGAGCGATGGACAGGATGGAGCCGCGCACCGCACAGCGCCCCCGCGTGGACGGGAAGATAACCGGTGAACTACTATAATATACAACGCTGGACACCATGGTATATACTATGTCTATGCTGGACACTACAAATATCCCACAATGAAATGTGGTATGATGACAAAGTTCATAGCAGAGGTTGAGGGACGGCTGTGTAACTTGAACTGTAAAAATGCAAATGTCAAAAAAACAAAAATATGTAAAGTCTCTCAATGTTTAGAGGAAGTACATTTTCTTGAACTCTGAAAAGACTTTAAATGAATGGACGTTGAACTCCTCTGGCCTTCTTTTTTGTTTTGTTTGTTTTGTACTTTTTCTTTGTATTCCCTATACTTTTGTGTGAAAATAAATTTCTGTTTAAAAAAAGACAGCTGTAACTTCATTAAAACTTCTCCCAGAAAAAATACTTTTTGGTTAAAAAAAAAAAAAAAAAAAAGTTAAAAAAAAAAAAAAAAAAAAAAAAAGGCCAGAGAAAGAATCATTCATCGATGTTACTCAGTGAGGTCCCTTTTCTGTTAAATTAAAAAAATATATTGAGTTTAGCTGCTACTGAAACTATTGTCCATCTGATCAGGAAATGTACGTCCATCTGTAAACTACAAGAGGTCCAACACAATACAAGAAAGAGAGGGTCTTTTCTGATCGATCTTGTCGTTGTTGCAATGTTTTACATTCAGAAACCTCAATTTACTGTTGTCAAGACAATATTCTTCTGTTTTTATATTACTTTTTTAAATACATTTTTTATGTTTGTCTTTATCCCTTCATTTCTTTTATAACCGATCTTTGTATTTTTCACAAATAATAATAAAGTCCAATGTAAAAAAAAAACGTCAATCTGACAACGCATCCGTACAAAGCACCGCCTGACAGACCAAATCCAGGGAGAAAAACTAAAATAAACGATTGACCAATCAGAACAGTTGTATTTGTGCGCTTGCGCATTGAGTCTTCAACTTACAGTTGACATGGAGATACGACTTTGCCGGAATTTAGCTTGATAACGTGTTACTTAGCTGCCTTCAAATTTACACTTATGGCGTCAGTTTAAAAACTGCTTTAATTGTCAGAACACAACTATAATTTTATCCTCGCACAAAGAATACCCAGGTAAGGGCGTTTTGATACTTTGATAAGGGTAACGTTAGCAGATCCAGCCAGACAGCTAACATATTGAGACTTGTTAGCTCGATCACACTATTACAGTAGATAGACAGTGTTCGTGTTGGCGCACTAGGGTTTGTATTATCGGGTTTGTTGGAAGGGTATGAAGGTGATAAAGGCTGCTCTGGTTCATATATCTACAAGGCTATTTAGCGGGTACCCTTGGTTTATTTTTTTTAGCCTGTTGGATCAACTGTAGCCATATTACCATGTAGCTAAGTTATCGGGACAAGAGGTCAAACGTTAAAAAGTTCTGGTTAGCTCCTTACTACTACTTACTACTCACTATGTGAGTTTGTAAAATAAACTGACATTATTTCAGCATTACAAGAGTAACTTGTACAAAGGTTTGATAGCTGTCAAATTGCATTCTGACATCACGCCGGTGAGTTGCACAATCCAGTGTGTTGCAAAATCCATAAGTGTGAGCAATTAAATCAACGTGTTGGTTCACGCGTCAAAGCTGGAAATCAGAGTATCATCTTGAATTGATGAAGTCATCAGGTGACACTTACATTAACAATGATGGTTACAACAGCGTCAATACAGTTGATCAGCTTCACCATATAAAACTGAACTGTCACATTATTATTTTTTATTATTCACATTATTCATATTAACTCAATTAGAGTAAGATCTTTTTTACAGTAATTTACTAGACCTTGAGACATTATGCTGGCTTACTTATCACAGTTGTAATGGTCTTCCATGATGAGTGTACCTCCGAGAGATCAATAAGAACCTACTTGCAAAGTGTCTGGAAAATGAAAGCATCCTAAAAGGTCAAAACTCCAGCTATGCTCCGAACAACTACTTGTTCTTGTATTATAATTATGACAACTTGCTGTTCTTAATATAACAAGTGTTGCTGGAGTTTTGACCCATGTAAGATTGCTTTCCTTACTTCACGATATTGCTGGGAACCCTTTAACTGTACTAGAGCAGGGTATTTGACAGCCATAGACTAAATTAACTGAATTTTGTTCTCTGTCCATTTGTCAACTGGTGAAGTTTAAGGTGTTACTTGCTGAAATTTATCCACCACCTTTGAGAAGTAATGAATACAGTTAATGTGATGCACAAGAAAACAAATACCAGTTTGTACAGCAACATTTGTACAAAATGTAGTGCACTTATTTTCATTCAAGGTAGAATTTCATGGTATAATTTCTTGCCATTCTCTCCTTATACAGTACTCAGTATACAGGGGAACAAAACTGTGTTCAATGAGTGCTACAATGTTTATGTGTATAACTGTGTATTACACATTTATTTATGACCACCTCTCACATGTCTTGAATCTGCCTATACATGTTATCTAATCCATCTCTACTCACAGCAAGTATGAAGTCAGTTGTAAACAAAATAGCTGCCATGATAAATATGGCCCTTGTCACTTGCATTAGAAAAGAAAGTTGGTGTTTCATAAAATGTGATTGATGCAACTTGAACTACATTTTGGATTTTAATTGTACATAATTTTATGTCTTATGACGGCTTATATTATTTGTGTTTGGATGTATGAAACAAGTCACTTTAGAAGCTGTAAGTCAAGCTTGGCACCACAGCAAGCTCATAGCTGTATTTGAACACAAGCAGGGATTAATAGTTAATTTACAATACAATACAATAGAACTTTGTTTATAAAGCGCCTTAAAACAACTTCATTCACCAAAGTGCTGTACACATTTAAAATAAAATCAAAACACATAAAAGAATTAAGACAAACTAAAACAAATAAAACAGTAAAAGACAATTAAAAACAAGCCTCTCAAACCGAGTTAAAAGGGTAAAAGCAATAAAACAGAGCAAAGCAAAACAAGATAAAAGCATCACCATGCTACTGGGTATTAAAAGTCATCCTAAATAAATAGGTTTTTAGCCTGGATTTGAAGAGACCCAGGTCAGAGATGAGATGCATTTCGGCAGGGAGTTTATTCCAGAGCCTGGGAGCAGCAACAGAAAAGGCTCGGTCCCCAGTGTTAGTGCTTTGACCTGAGCAATTCCAGCAACAGTTGATTAGTGAATTAGTTGATAATTTGATAGTACTATGTGTGAAGTGTGTGCATGTTCTTGATGGACCAGTTTGTGCAAGTGTCAGATTTTTGCATATTTGATTTGCTTGTTAGACAGAGCCAGCTGGTGCAAGCGATGACACCATTAGCTAATGCTTTGTTATTAATTCAGGAAGATATTATAGTTTGTTATGTAGGATACTTGCTTAACATTTAGAATCAGTTGTCTTTGATATTTATTTTGTTGAGATTTTTTTTGTGTGGGGTGTAAAAGCCTGCATGGGCCATAATGCGTGGGGTGTAACATTAGAGATCAGTTGCCAGTTTGGGAGTTGTCATAGATGTAGTGATTGTAAAAACTGTTCTGTGCAGATAAGGCTTCCATGGTGTTCGTTGAGGCCAAGGCTTTTTGGGGAAGTCTGATGAATGGATGTGGTTTCTTACAAGGCTTACCACTTTACAACCTTGGCCAGTCCAACCTTTCAACATTTGGTAAAGTTAAGATGAATCATGTAGTTGATGACGTATGTTTTAATGGCTGAATTTCATACTGGTGCTGTTATTAAATAATGTTTAGGATATTATATGGATTCAGTTTTACCAACTTCTTAGCTGCTGGGAAACTACTCAGAATGTAAATCTCTTTTATCACCACATACCCGTCGTTGCCCATGGAGCATGGAAAAGATTAGTGCTGACACATTAAAAAGCGTTACACAATCCAAGACTGTAGTCCAGGTCACGCTAGGACCAGTACAAGAACGGTATCACAAGTATCACAGATAAGTATGATGGTAGACTGAACAATGAATTGTTCATCTGTAAATACATTTATATTGGTTTGTTAATACTGGTGAGGTAGACAGTGAATGTGTTGAGTGTAGTATTTCAGTGTCACCTGAAGTATCTTGAGACAAACAAAGTGACATGCATCTGTAACAAGATTATCAACATAGAAAGCTCCTGGTGGTTGATCACAAGCAGAACAGGACTGACTTGACAGATTCTTCAACTAGGTGCTAAGACAAACGCAGTCAACTAAAAAGCAGAGAAGATACTTGCACACTGAAATCTCCTCTGTAGTCCTAATAAACAGCACTGTTTTGGTTAGAACACAGATTTTCATCAGGCAAACATATTGTGAGACATTAGGGAGACATGACAAGTTATGATCAACAATATCAAAGTGAGATCACTTCCGCTGTCTGCCAAAAGGATGTTATTATTATTATTATTATTATTATTATTATTATTATTATTATTTCATGCCTGAATGTTGAGATTATACTAGGGGAAAGTAAACCTGTGATCCAGAAAAAGATGAAATACTTGTTTACTGTATGTTGAACCCTGCAACAAGGTGACAAGGCTAACTGAATAAACTGTTATTAGAAGGGCGTGTTTAACAGGGATGAGACATTTAGTCATTTAGTTGCAGGGTTTAACATAAAGAATTATTTCATCTTTCCCTGTGAGGTCACAGGTTTACTTCCCCCTAGTGTAATCTCACTCAGAAGGCATGAATGAATAATAATAATTACGTCCTTTCTGTGTGTGAGACACATGGTCATTTGGAGATTTAGGAGAGTTGTTGGGACTTGATTGAGTTTGGGGGAAATGATTGGAGCAAACTGATGCATATGAACCCTCCGTCATCCTGTATGCCTGCAACAATGCCAGTGGTGTTAAACAACATTAGGATAATATGTACTAGTTTAGGACCATAGCTATTTTGTTATTGTTCGTGTCTTTAAGCTACATTAAGTGTACACAACAAAAGATTATTTTGAAATTTCCAGTGCGCAGGATGAACAACTCCTTCACCTGTCTAAATCTTAACTAAGTTGCTGGACACATATAATGGAAAGAAAAAGTATCTGAACCCTTTGGGATTACTTGGATTTCTGAATAAAGTGGTCATAAAATGTGTTCTGAAGTCACAACAATAGACAAAAACAGTCTGTTTAAACTAATACCGCACAAAAAATGCTATGTTTTCATGTTTTTGTTGAACACAGCATGTAAACATTCACAGTGCAGGGTGAAAAAGTATGTGAACCCCGAGGCTAATGACTTCTCCAAGAGCTAATTGGAGCCAGGAGTCAGCCAACCTGGAGTCCAATCAATGTGATGAGATTGGAGGTGTTGGTTAAAGCTGCCCTGTCCTATAAAAAACACACACCAGCTTTGAGTTAGCTGTTCTCAAGAAGAATCCTGGACTGTCAGCTAAAGAGTTACAGAAATGGCACATGCTAACATTTTTGTTGACAAATCTACAATAAGTAAAACATTAAACAAGAATTGATTTCATGGGAGGACACCACAGAGGAAGCCGCTGCTGTCCAAAAAAACATTGCTGCACGTTTGAAGTTTGCAAAAGAGCACCTGGATGTTCCACAGCACTGCTGGCAACATATTCAGAACAACATCAGTGGAGTCTGGAAAGGCCTAAAAACCATCTCAGGCCACAAGAAGCCAGACTCCAAGGCTGTGGGAGACCTAAAGTGGGTGAATGATCTGAACCATTACTTCAACAGGTTTGATGAGTCACCTGCCCCTCCCCCGGCCCAGTCCACCCTGCTGCAGCCCCCGTCATCTCCCACTTCAAGACATTGTCCCCCCTCCTCCTCCTTTGCCACCTTCAGCTCAACAAAAGCCCCCCCACTGACACCAACACCTCCATCGACACCTACGGCTCCAGCTCTACCCCATAGACAACCCCCCTCTGCTCCACTACTCAGCCCTGCCCCCCCACCAACCCCCTCCTCTGCCTCTGACACGCATTCCCCCTGCTCCAGTTTGTCCTTCACAACACTTCAGGTGAAGAACCAGTTCAAGAAGAAGAAGAAGAAGAAGATCAACCTTTATTAGTCCCACAGTGGGGAAATTCAATTTACACTCTGTTTAACTTATACATGGTACATGCACACAAACACACACACACAAGAAGATGAACGTGAGGAAGGCTACGGGTCCAGATGGCATCAGCTCCAGGCTCCTGAAGTCCTGCGCAGACCAGCTGTGTGGGACTTTTGGACACCTATTCAACCTGAGCCTGAAGCTGAGGAAGGTACCACAACTATGGAAGACATCCTGCGTGGTACCTGTGCCCAAGACCCCACACCCCAAGGACCCCAGCAGCTTCAGGCCGGTGGCATTAACATCCCACCTGATGAAGGCCCTGGAGTGCCTGGTCCTCCAACATCTCCGCCCTGTGGTGAGTCCATCCATGGACCCACTACAGTTTGCCTACCAACCTGGCATTGGGGTGGACGATGCCGTCATCTTCCTGTTGGACCGAACTCTGTCTCACCTGGAGAAGCCTGGGAGCACTGTGAGGATCATGTTCTTTGATTTCTCCAGTGCTTTCAACACCATCCAGCCGACACTTCTGGGGGACAAACTGGAGACTGCAGGGGTAGATCAACATCTTACATCCTGGATACTGGACTACCTCACAAACCGCCCACAGTATGTGAGGACACAGGACTTCATTTCAGACACGGTGGTCTGCAGTGTGGGGGCCCCGCAGGGAACGGTTCTGGCTCCGTTCCTCTTCACGCTCTACACTGCAGACTTCTCCTACAACTCACCAACCTGTCACCTGCAGAAGTTCTCTGACGACTCTGCCATCGTTGGCCTCATCACTGATGGGGACGATGGGGAGTACAGAGAACTTTCCCAGGACTTCGTGGACTGGTGCCTGCGGAACCACCTCCAGATCAACGCGGGGAAAACTAAAGAGCTGGTGGTGGATTTCCGCAGGCAAACTCATCCCCCTCCAACACCGGTGAACATCCAGAGATCAGACATTTAGATGGTGACATCTTATAAATACCTGGGTGTTCACCTGAACAATAAACTGGACTGGACTACAAATTCCTCTGAACTCCATAAAAAAGGCCAGAGCAGACTGTATCTGCTCAGGAGACTGAGGTCTTTTGGAGTGCAGGGGACACTCCTGAAAACATTTTCTGACACCGTGGTGGCATCAGCCATATTTTATGGAGTGGTTTGCTGGGGCAGCAGCATCACAGCTGCAGACAGGAAGAGGCTGGATAAGATTATCAAAAGGGCCAGCTCTGTCCTGGGATGCTCTCTGGACACAGTACAGGTGGTGGGAGAGAGGAGGACGATAGCTAAGCTGTCATCCATAATGGAGAGGGACTCCCACCCCATGAGAGACACCATCAGAGCTCTGGAGAGCTCCTTCAGTGACAGGCTGCTACACCCTAAGTGTACGAAGGAGCGTTACAGAAGGTCCTTCCTGCCTGCAGCTGTTAGACTCCACAACTAGCACTGCTCCCAGTAGACCACATACACAGTCACATTCACAACAAACTCACCGGTCATAAGTGCAATAAGGACTCATACAATTATATCATCTGCTTAAATTATAGGAACTGGACAATCATTTATTAATTGATATGCTGGATATATTTTTGGCTTTACTTTCTATTATGTATATATTATTTTATTTTATTTTATCTTATCTTATTAATACTGTTTTTTTTAAAAATCTATCCTTCTTGTTTTTTGCACTATCCACTTTGCTGCTTGTAACGTGTGAATTTCTCCACTGTGGGACCAATAAAGGAATATCTTATATTCTGTGGACAGATGAAACCAAAACTGAGTTGTTTGGAAGGAACACACAACGCTATACAGTATGTGGAGAAAAAAAGACACAGCACACCAACATCAAAACCTCATCCCAACTGTGAAATATGGTGGAGGGGGCTTCAAAGTTTGGGGCTGCTTTGCTGCCTCAGGCTGTCTGTCCGCCAACTGAAGCTCAACAGAGGATGGGTGATGCTACAGGACAACAACCCAAAGCACAGAAGTAAATCAACAACAGAATGGCTTCAACAGAAGAAAATAGGCCTTCTGTAGCGGCCCAGTCAGAGTCCTGACCTCAACCTCACTGCGATGCTGTGGCATGACCTCAAGAGAGCGATTCACACCAGATGTGAAGAATATTGCTGAACTGACACAGTTTTGTAATGAGGAATGGTCCAGTTGAGGTTGTTGCTGCCAAAGGAGGGTCAACCAGTTATTAAATCCAAAGGTTCACAGACTTTTTCCACCCAGCACTCTGAATGTGTTCATGTTGTGTTCAATAAAAACATGAAAACATTACTTTTTTTGTGTGGTATTAGGTTTAGCAGACTGTGTTTGTCTATTGTTGTGACTTAGATGAAGATCAAAACACATTTTAACTGTAAACATTTTTAACTGTAAATGAATCCAAATTATAGTCGAAAAGATTTCTGCACACTTAGATCTGTGCAGTATTTCACTTGATTCTTTAATACTAAGCTTTTGGTCTATCTGACCTTCATCAGATTATACACTACTCAACAAAGGACAGGCTGGTAGAAATAACCGCTCCCATTCTCATTATGGTTAGGATGCAGATCACCTGTGCACACCCTAGTGGTGGTAGAGGCTCCACCTTTTTTCAAAATGCACAGTGAATATAGATAATATATAAAAAAAAACATATGAGATCATGAAGCACCAAATGATAATATCATACATTTTTTCATACAATTTCCAGTGTTTCATACATTTTTCCAACTGTAGCTGCTGACTGCAACCACATGGGGACACATGACAAATAAACCAGTGTCTTATGAGATGCAGAAAGCTGAAGCATCCTGTGGCGTTGTAATATATAACTGCCAGGCCGATGACCAGATCTGGCACCCAAGACAATATCATAAGGTCCCCAACATGCTAAAAAATCACTTTTATATGTGGTCCATGAATTATTTTTTGAAATTATTTCTCATTTTG
This sequence comes from Pterois miles, assembly GCA_947000775.1. NCBI lineage: Eukaryota > Metazoa > Chordata > Actinopteri > Perciformes > Scorpaenidae > Pterois > Pterois miles. The sequence goes on from CAMQGK010000466.1 coordinate 4,126,690, forward strand.
AAATCTTTTATGTGGAGTGATCGTTACATTTTATAACAATATTGTAAAATTTATAACAAGATGTCCAGATCAACTAATACTTCATAACCTTCCTGTTACTGCACAGCTTGTCAGTATAAGCTTTAGCTGTGACAAATAAGTCATTGATTTACCTGAATCCAAAATGTTTCTGTCTAAACCTAAAAGGAGTACTGAAAGTTTCAAGAGTTATGGGCAATTAATATTTTTTTGGGTGTAGTAGAGTTGTATAGTTAAACGTATTGTTATTAAAAAAACATAGTAGAGAAAAAATACCTTTTTTATTTGTTTTTTTTTTTTCATAGAAAAGGCCAGTCATTTTCCAAATCATTAAATTTCATGCCTTGTGGACAAAAGAGCAGGTTGATTGATTTTGTCATGATGTTTTTGGGGTATTTGTGGTTGTAATGCAAGAGACAACTCATGTTTTAATTAATATTAACTCTGGTAACTAATAATATTAGTCAAATGCTGGTAACTAATAACATTAGTCAAACACTAATCTTGTTAAATAAATTGTTGCTACTGAGCAAAATACCAAGGACAACTTTAACTTAACTTTAGCTTTAATTGCTCAGAGCACCAAACCAAAGGACGGAAACTGTGACTGTTGGGAAAGCTGCTCTGTCTGCTGCCTCATATGATCCCATAGTCATGTGCTTTCAAGGGGGTGCTACACTCTGTCTCACACAACGTGGTGTAATGAAATCCTGTTGTCTCACTGGACTGTATTGTACCTCTTGGGTAGTAAGTTAAGAAGTAGCAGTGTTCCTTTGAATCAGAGTGTGAGAGGAAGGATGCATGTGGTAGAAGTGAAACTCCAGCGCTAGTCAAGGTTTCCGGTTTATGTTCTCATTAATGGAGTGACCTCTCACACGCTGTTAATGCTGCTGAGTCACTTTTATGACTCGTGAATTTTAATGTTTTTTTGGGGGAAAGGACAACAAAACTTTGCAGTCATGTCTCATGTTCAAGCTGCTTATTGTAATGCCTGAAGTTGGTTTCTTTTGCAATCCAACAGAGGAACACAAAACCTTTTTTAGCTCAGTGCTTGTTTGTTTTAGAGTGCTAAGCATCACGGACATGATAATTACTGTTTTACCCTCAACAGTCATGTCTATTGTACTCCTCCAGATTATATAACTGTTATTGTTTTTCCAGGGAGGCTGATTTTCATCCCTCTAGTTCCCAGGGATCCCTCAGCCTGCCCAGATGAGGGCCGAGCAAGACGGAGACCTCCTCGAAGGTAACTGCTTAAAGATAACAGAAACAAGACCATCATATTACAGACACACCTGCTATGTTCTCCAGTGTTAAACACTTACAATATACTGACAGTTCAGCTTAAAACAATATTTTATTTACTCTAAGTTCATGTGCATGTGACACAGAAATAGATTATTATATGGTGTAACCATAGCACCATGATTTAACTTTTGAAAACTCATACTCTGGCAACATATTTACAAAAAGGAAGATTTATTGTCTTTATTCCTTGAAATTCTCTAAGATTGCTGTTAATCTCATTGCTTCTTTAGTGAACTATATTACTGCTTGTGTGATATGTTAAAGGGCAGGGGCTCAGTCTGCATATTATTTGTGCTTGGGGTTGTGTTTTATTAACAACCCCCAAAGCACAAGTTTGGCAACTGTGCGCGTCTTTACTTCTTACTGTTCAAGGGTCATTTTTAGAAACGTGACGTCAGAGTGTCACTGTGACATTTAATGACAAAAAAAATCGATGTTTAAGGCTGAGTCATATAAAGGCAGAGTCAGTGTTAGGGAACAGTGGACTTTGGGATCAGCAGTTGGAGATGGAAAAGTCTAAACTCAGTGAGTAGTGCGCACTGTTTACGGGTATAGTTTGTCAGAAATGGTAAATAACAAATTCTTAGAACAGTTTTTGTTTTATTTTAGTTTTAATTTTGACTGAGTACATAAATGACTGAGTACGTAGATGTCTTAAAATGAATCACTCCTGGTAGTTCTGAAATCAAGGTCACTTTTTTTTAGCTTATCAGCAGTGACATTTTCACAATAGTTGCTTCTGGTCGTTAAACTGGCGCATATGGTTTAATCTTAAAGAATATGCAGTAAAGCTCCTATAGAGACAAGTCTTAGATACTCTGGTTTAAACATTTTCCAGAGTAAAAGATTAATAAAGCTGTGTTTCGTGCTCTGTAAAGTTATTACTAAAGCTTGAAATACCTGCTTTGGTTTATTTTTGAATGACTCTTGATGTTCTTTATGTAGCTGCTGCATCTCTGCTCAAACATAAAACCTCACTGGACTTTCTTTGGCAGTTAAAAAAAATCCTGTTCAAGTAAATATTACTGCTGCAGTAAAGTCTTCTTCAGCTGAGAGAAAAGTTTGGAGAGTTTGGTTATGGATTTGTTGAAAAGCGTCAGTCAGAAACAAGTGTATTTTGCCAAGTAAGTCAAGTGTTATGGAAGGTATAAACAAATCAAGTGACACAAATGCTGTTGCAAACGTATTAGTCACTTGTATGAGGCCAAAAGGTTTTATGGGGTAAATGATGCATTTATTACATTACAGGTGCCATATTATACAATAAGATTACTCAAACCAATCAGAATGATGTTCAGAAGTACAAAAATGAGTTCCAGGTTAAATGAATAATAATAAATTGCACAATGGCAGCTGAGTTGCTGAGATAACATATCTGCAGATGTGAACTGAGGGAAAGACTTTTAGTGTTCCAGTAATGCATCACTTCTTTGTCTACATTAGTCTTACTCTCTCTCATCACTTATTTAGTTTTTCTTCTGTGTGGTTTTGTTAGAGGACTCCCCTCAGGAGAATGGTGTCCAGACAAACCAGTACAGCTCCATCTCTCCTCCTGCCTCACCAGTGGCCCAGGATGAACCCTTCTCCACATACTTTGAAGAGAAGGTGCCCATTCCTGAAAATGGCAGCCAGGTACTGACTCACAGCCACCGTTTCATGTATGATGAGCAGCAAAACTGAAGCTTGAAATGTTGGTTCATATGTGATCATGTATTTGTAGCTGTGATTTTCAATTTGAAAGATCAAGTGTAATGCTTTAACCTTGTTGGGAAGTTTATTCAAATTTATTGAATTAGAAACAAAATCAAATTGAAACATCAGTAAAAAGGATAAAATCCTGCTGTCTCTCTATTCAGGTGTTCAGTTTTCGTAAACTCTGGGCCTTCACTGGACCCGGGTTTTTGATGAGTATTGCTTACTTGGATCCAGGGAACATCGAGTCTGACCTGCAGTCTGGAGCTAAAGCTGGCTTTAAGGTGACATATATGAACATGTTAATCTAGACATTCAAACTAAACATGGCTGTTCTGCCAGTTTACTGGGTAATGGATGTGGATTTAGTACAAATCATAAACCATAATACTGTATAATAATAATCTGTATTTTCACTCCATATTTGAGGAAGTGATTCCACAGGTTTTTGTTTTCCTCGCGCATATACATATCTTCTCTAGTTTTTTCCTAAATTGTAATTTTTTTTTATTTTGAAGGTCACATGGTTTTGGTCAAACAGTATATTGTTTGTCTCTTGCTCAGTGCAGTTTGTTCACTTTTTTTGTCAGTGACACATAAAGAGCTGCATCACCATACTTCTCTAAGCAAAAGCATCTACTGCATCATAGGTGCAATAGGATATTTCCATCATAATTATTTTCATTGTATTATTAAAAATAAATATTACTTAATGTGAAGATCCATTTGGTGGATGGGGGTGCAAGTCGGCGATACTTTTTAATGTGTTGTTTTTTAAAGTTAATTAATGTTTGTAGTTTTTCTTGTTAAGGTATTTGATTTTTTGGGGGGGTTATAAAATATTTTCTATAAATTATTATTATTGTTATTATTTTCTTTTTGATTGTTCAGTTTTGAATCAAACAAAATTTGATCACATTAAAAATGTCAGCACTGAATGTCAGCTTTAGAGCATAACTAACATAACAAACACCAGCATTTGTGCAGGCAGCTATTGTTTTAATTTTGTCTGCCCAGGTAAAACTCCCATATAGGAATGATTTTGTTTTTCTGTCTCAGCTCTTGTGGGTTCTCCTTGGAGCCACCATCATCGGGCTGCTGTTGCAGAGGTTAGCTGCACGCCTCGGAGTCGTCACTGGGATGCACCTGGCTGAAGTCTGCAACCGCCAATATCCCACAGTGAGTATTCCCCACTCATTACACATTTTAACTTCCCTTTTCTTGTGGTACATTAAATTTTTAATGTGTGTGATTGTATTTGTTGAAAAAGAATGTCAATGAGAGCGTTCTGTTTTTGATTTCTTAAATACTGTCGAATGATGAGAAGCAAACGTGATATTTGACATTTTATTTTATTTTAAAATGTATTTATTTTTTTATTTTCCAGATTCCTCGGGTTATCCTCTGGCTGATGGTGGAGCTGGCAATTATTGGTTCAGACATGCAGGAGGTCATTGGCTGTGCCATAGCACTCAATCTTCTCTCTGTGGGCAGGTAATGTCTTCCCCGCTTGTTCATGAAAAGTGTCTGCACACATTTTTAGAGATTTACAAATGATGTATTTCTGTAATGGTTACTGTAGTTCTTCTTTTCATCCTCCAGGATTCCACTGTGGGCAGGAGTCCTCATCACCATCACAGACACATTTGTGTTCCTCTTTCTAGACAAATACGGTATGGATACACCATCACTCACATATCATATCAATGTCTGAAGAAGCTGTGCATCCCAGTGTTGATACAGTTCGTATCTCCTTGTAGGCCTGAGGAAACTTGAAGCTTTCTTTGGCTTTCTCATCACCGTAATGGCTCTTAGCTTTGGTTACGAGGTAATGATCCTTTACAATTTCCAATATAATTCTAGTGTTTGTTGACAGCTGACAGAGTTTTTGCCAAGACGTTCATGGCACCATGTGGCCTGTTTGACTCTGTTTTGCCTGTCTGCAGTATGTGTTGGTAAAGCCAAACCAAGGGGAGCTGCTGAAGGGGATGTTTGTACCCTACTGTGCCGACTGTGGGCCGGTTCAGCTGGAGCAGGCGGTGGGAATTGTAGGTGCCGTCATCATGCCCCACAACATCTACCTGCACTCAGCGCTGGTCAAGGTTAGAAGCATATTTGTTTTATCTAGTTAAAAGTAATTAGTTTAAACATAGCTGTCGACATACTTGTCACAGACTTGACGAGAACAATCACAGAAACTGGTTAAGATTTTGCTTTTTAGATTCTTCAGTTTAGATTGGCCTGCCGAAAATTTCTAAATAAATGTATATGTCGACTCTAACCAATTGCATTTGTATCATCCATATTACTTTTACAATTTAGAAAAGTTGCATCATAGCTGTTAGTGTTTGACACGCAGTATAAATTATACAGCAGTATGAATGCCATTTTAAAGCATTTTTAAAGCAGACTTTGGGTGTTTGACCTAAGTTGTGTTTCTGTTTATTTCCTCATGTACCAGTCTAGGGAAATCGATCGCAAAAATAAGAAGGAAGTAAAGGAAGCCAACAAGTACTTCTTCATCGAGTCAACTATTGCTCTCTTCATCTCCTTCCTCATCAACGTCTTCGTGGTAGCAGTCTTTGCTGAGGCCTTCTATGATAAAACTAACATTGAAATGGTGGGTATACAGTATGAAAAACCCATTCCTCTGTACTGCTTAAGCTGAAACACAGTATAATAATTGTTTCTAAATAATACTGTTGATGAATTTCACTGTGGAGAGTCTGAAGTTGTATGTTAACGTATGTTTGGGTCTTTGATTGCAGAATTCAAAGTGCAATGCAACCGGCAGCCCTCACACAGGTCTCTTCCCTCTCAACAACGACACACTGGAGGTGGACATCTACAAAGGGGTATGTTTGGCTATCAATAGTTGTATCCCAGTTGTATTGATGTTGGATGAGATATTGCATCACTTCCTGTTAGTAGAAAACAGCATATTTATTTTGGTACAGTTCTAGACTAATCATACAATTAATTATCTGTTATGGAATAGGGATGCAGCATATTTACCTGCAGACATTTTCATGGCTGACATTTGAGCTGTGTCCTAATTCCATACTAGTGTATATAGTATATATTCTATATTAATCTGTATAGTACTGTTTTTTTGCAGTTAATATACAATAAATCAACATACTTAACCATTTTATACTAAGAGGAAACTATGCAATATGTGCTCCAAAAAAGGTATTGTGACATTATTATTATTAGCATAGTAGGCATAATGTATACTTGTATAAATTTGGGTCACACCACATTTACCCGTAGACCTTTTTCACAACAAAAATTCAGAAAAGCACAGTTGCAACTAATAAGATTTCATTTTTTAAATTTCCATTTTCAACACCACAGGGATAAAATGACACAACATTTAGGACATAAAATTTTAGATTTTAATTAAAAGATAAATAGCAGCGTGTTTGTCAACTCATTGTGGTAGAGAACAGAGATCAGAAAGCGCAGAACTCATTGCCACAAAAATGAATAAAAGAAACCTAAATCTGAACTTAAAATAACCATCTCTCGGTCTCATAGATAAACTGTATGTATGATAGATCATTTATTTCTGTTTGTTCAGGGAGTTGTCCTGGGCTGTTTCTTTGGCCCTGCAGCCCTCTACATCTGGGCCATTGGGATCCTGGCAGCTGGACAGAGTTCCACTATGACAGGCACTTACTCTGGCCAGTTTGTTATGGAGGTAAGAGTGCCTACTGGTTATGTGCCTGGTGATGGGTAAAAATCGAGACGTGTAGGCTGATGTTTTTATTTTTATGTTTGCGAAGGGTTTCCTGAACCTACGGTGGTCCCGTTTTGCACGTGTGCTGCTGACCCGCTCTATCGCCATCACACCTACATTGCTAGTAGCCATTTTTCAGGATGTTGAGCATCTGACGGGGATGAACGACTTTCTCAATGTGCTTCAAAGCATGCAGGTCAGGACGAATCATTTAAGAAGTCCTCATAAAGCAATCTTTAATATTAACCTCCTCTTACTCTTACATAATACTGTAGAAATATTCACTCTGACTTCTCTTTTCGTTCAACAGCTTCCATTTGCTTTGATACCAATTCTGACCTTCACCAGTCTGACGTCCATAATGAACGACTTTGCAAATGGACTGTGAGTAAGATGTACACATTTTTTATCATTAATTCCTGATTCTGTATTTTGAGGATGTGCTCTAACAAAGTCAATTCATCTTGAAACTGGAGAAGTGAAAGTTCATGTGAGTGACTCTGTTACAGACAATTTTTTTTTTTTTTACAATGGTTACCGACCGTACCTCCCTTTTCCGTCATATAGGACAATAATTTAATTTGATGATATTTATGAAAAAAAAAAAATCCAATGTTGTTTATAGACAGTCCAAGACTGAGAAAACTAGGTTTTTACCCCACAGTATTGCTGTTAAAAGAAAGTATTTCCAGGTGACTGTTAGTTTGAAAAAAATATTCTCAGTGGATTAAATGTCTGTTTCTTCAGGGTATGGAAGATTTCCGGAGGCATTGTCATCTTGGTGGTGTGTGCAATCAACATGTACTTTGTGGTGGTTTACGTGACAGCACTGAACAGCATATTACTCTACGTCCTCGCTGCTCTACTCTCCGTAGCCTATCTGTGCTTCGTAGGCTATCTGGTGAGTTACACTACTGCAATATTACATTCACTTCCCAGACACCTTTTTGCTTTAGTAGATGTTTGTACATTTGTTAATTCAGACAATGATTCTGTGACAACGTATAGAAATATAAACATTTTACTAAGTTCAAATTAATGTCATTTAACTGTCTGTGTATGTCTGTGTGTGTTGCTATTTAAGATCTTGCTGTATAAAAGACTGTAGTGTACGGTAGTAGTACTCTACCTACTGAAGGACTATTTAACTGTTTCATGCATAAGTGTGAACAAAGCTGGTGCTGTCTTGACTCTTTGCTCCTGTGTTGTTGTCTGCAGGCATGGCACTGTTTGGTTGCTTTGGGGGTTTCCTGCCTGGACTTTGGCAGCAGGGTAAGCAATCCACCTGCTGTGTTCATAGAGGAGCAGTCTGAGTACGACTCCTAGAGCCGAACAGGACAGTAACCACCAGCATTCCTCTTTCCTCTTGAAGACACTGACCTCTGTACCCAACTTTTTCTACATTATGTAGGGTCTTGAAAGCACATTTTCTGCTAATGTCACATGTTCATTTTGTCTAGGGCTGGGTATCAGGATTTGGTGCTATTTAGGGACCTGATGAACTAAACTGACGATACACCATAGAAAAATCAAGGCCAGTGTTGGAGACTTGAGAATACTTCTGATGAAGTATATACTGTATATATATCATTTGGCAAATCAATAATTGTTACAATACTCAAAGGCAACACTTTAAATCACTTCTGCTTGTAAAGCACCGTAGTGTGACATGAGTGGTATACAACATGTAACTTCCATATGTTTTTTAAAGTGTTATAGCGGCTCAGCTCTTATTTTTACCCCATCTTTGTGAAGACATTCCCGACATTCTGTGTTTTTACATATTTATGAGGAAGATGACTGAGGATATCAGTTAACGTTGAAAGGTTTACACAGGAGTTCTAATGATTTTAGTTTTCTAAAAATCATAATTCATCTATCAAGACCACAGGTTGGTTTATATAAACATTTTTGGGGAGGGGGCATTTTCACCTTTATGTGACAGAGGGCAGTGTAGAAATGGCGGAGAAAAAGAGGGTTATGACATGCAACAAAGGCCCCAAGGCCGGAATCAAACCTGTGATGTTCTGGTTGTATGGCATGCACTGTAACCACTCGCCTGTAAGCAAAGCAGAGCAGCAGAGGAAATGTGTAATACAGCCTCAATAAAATCCAGTGCCCATTGTACTGTTGATCTTCACAAAAGAAAACAACCCAATGTCAGCATGGCTGTTGAAGCCATTTCTTATTTTTGCCATTGTTTCTATGAAGTAAGAACTAAAGTACCTACCTAAAGTAGTATTGCCTGTACAGTACTAATGCGAGCTGCATCATGCACTCCCTGTTACCTTGATGACCTCCCACTGTCTGGTGGAAGGTGGCGTGCTCTGCTGTTATGATTTCCACTGAGTCTACCTAAACACCGTTGTTTCTCATTTCAGTGTACCGTCTCGGTAGCAGTTTTATTCACTGGATTTTTGCACCCATGAATTCAATTACAATACATAAAGTATTTTTTAAAAAGCCTGTTCTCATTCTCAGGGCATCAAACTCTGCGCTTTGTTATGGCCGTTGGCATTCGATGCTGCCACACAAGGCACCCATTAGAGTCAGTATGAGACGCTGCTGTCTTTCCATTAACTACCCATTAACAGCAACAGTAATCGCATGGAGAAAGTGCTATGGTGACATACGAAAGAGACACACAGGGCAGGTGGGAGGGGAGGCGGATGAGTCCATCAACACAAGGCTTTCATCCAGGAGTCCGCTGTTCAAGTCTTAAGTAACATACGTTTCACTTTCACTTTATAATCAGCTGTCAGCTGTCCCAAGTCACATTGTCACATCGTCACTGCACTAACATAGTAGTTTTAAGCCCAACCATGCTGTTTTTCCTAAACCTTAGCAAATATTTACAGTGATGGAAAAGTGACGCTGAGGACAAAGCAGAAGTATGTGAGAAGTGGACATGACGTGTTGAATTGTTACTTCATTCATGAGAAAGTTATGTTAAACCTACCATCTGTACCAAAAATCACCAAATGATATCCAGCCCTGACTGTGTAAAAAAAAAAAAAAAAAAAAAAACAAAAAAAAACAACAACAGCAAAAAAAAAAAAAACCTTTGTGACATTGCAAACTGATTCCTGTCTAACATGGCAAAGAAGCTAAAGTGGCTTGGATGTCTATGTCCAGACATCTGGTCAATACAACAAAGTCTGTGAATGAGAGATTATTTTTAAGACATATAGAAATACAAGCCTTGGATCGTAATATAACATCTGACTGAAACTGGCTTGAATGCAGGACCATTGTTGTCTGACAAAGGGCCAAGTCTGTTCAAGAGTTCTCCTGGTCATTTACAAAATGTGACAACTGTTGTCTTCATGTGATCAAGACCCAACTGGTTCATGAAATGAATTCCAGCACTTTGAGCTGGAAATATTAGTTGACTCTAGACAAACAAGTAAAGCTTTATATGACCGCAGCCTTGTCCTCTTTTAGTGCCTAAATAATCAGGATGCCAGTGACTCGGCTTTATCAACATACTAAAGTTTGTAGTGAGGTGAAGGAGTTGTTTTACTCTTTGTGACTGTGAGGGTTTAGGTGTTGGAAAAAGAAATAATCCATAGACGTATTGTTTTTTGTTTTTCTTCAGTGAAACCATGATAACCTTTACTCCATCCTTACTTTTTATTCAGTATTGTTTGCCTGTGGGTGAAAGCTTCATAGTATTGTAATATGAGTATGTCATATTACAAAACATGTGGTGTGATTATAATTTCTGAAAGAAAACTTTGTGACTGTTTTATACTGCTATGCAGAGAAAGAAAGGAACTTCTCATGTGGTAGCTTAAAATAATGTTGTAGTCATAATTGTTGTTTTTGTCATGACAAAGCTGTGTTTAAAGGAGCACTGGAAACAAAAGTTAAAAAAAAAGAGATTACTGAAATAGCCCCAAATCACAAGTTTGTCTCAAGGGTTTTACAGTGTAATCTGTCTTTAGACCTTTGAAAGCAGTCATTTTGTGAGTTATACTCCAAAAGTGCCACAACTCAGAATCAAATCTAGTCTGATCAGATTTATTCAAATGTAGAAAATGTTTATGCTAATTCAGGTGTATCTGTTAGTGAAGCTCCAGTGTGTCCAGCACTCTGCACTGATTTATGTAAAACTTCTGATGGGAAGGAAGAAGTTTTGTTATATTTGACTTCAGAAATGTTTTTCTGTTCTCCCCTCTCAACAATGTTTATTTTTAAATGTATGTCTGTTTCTTTCTACTTAGCATAAAACTACTAAAAACTGTACATTTTTAAGTCCAGTTAATATAAGAATCAATAGCCTGTTTTCCTGAAACAGTAGATACATTTGATAAACCACTGCAAAGAGAATTAAAACTTGTTTAGGAAAAATGAATTATTCATATTTTAATGTAAGACAAGTACCATCATTTCCGTTCTCAGACTTCATGGATTACAGCTGAGACTGAAGTCAGCACCCAGTCTGCATCCACACAGCTTTATCAGTCTGTCTGACATGGCGAAACACAAGAGAAGCTGGGGAGCAGCAGTTTGATGTGGAAATTAACGAAATATTTCACCCACAAAATGACCATTTATATATTAATTACTCTGTGTTACCTTGAATTTGTGAAGAAAACTTTTTGCTTGCATGTCACTACAGTGAATGAGGAATCCAAAAATGTAGAAAAGTCTCGATGAATTGAAGTAAATGGGGGCTGCGTTTAGCAACAACTAAACTATATCAAAACATCCATTTACAAACTCTCACACAAGTCATGTAGTATAATCCAAGTCTCATTTATCCAGTCCTCTTTTCACTTCTTCCATAACAACAGTTTCACGCTACTTGTCTGTGTCAGTCCAGGCAGGTCCGCTGTTTTAAATAGTAAGATTTTAGCAAACATACATGTGTTTGGAAAGTAGTAAGCAGACGACTAGATAAAGGAGACTTGGATTACACTCCACCAGTTGCGTGAGTTAAACAAATGTTATGATATAGTTTTGCTGTTGTTAAACGTTGCCTCCATTTACTTCGATTCATCAAGACTTTTATTTGTTTTTTTATTCTCTGTTACCATGGAGGCATGCAAGAAAAACAACATTTTTATTCAAGAATTCAAGGTAACAGGGTGAGTACTTGATATACAAATGGTCATTTTGTGGCTGAAGTTTTCCTTCAATATGTGGACAACAACACAGCAGCTTTCCTGTTGGACTAATCTAAGTATCCAAGTGAGATGTACTTTGACCAATATGTTGGAAATGAACTGTGTAGCATACAGTTCATGCAATAACAATCTCAGGTCGTCATATTAAATGTTCACCTTCTGCGTGGTGGATCAGGTTCAGTTGCAGCTGTCTGGTTCAGAGTACTCAGACTATTACTACTGTGACTCCATTCAGTGCCATATGAATACCTCAGTGGCAGAAAAAGCAAGCATGGCAAAAGCACATTTTAACTGTTACAGAGAAAATTTAAATAACTCATTTCTGCTCTTTGGAATTGAATGAATACGTGTCTGTCCTTGTTACTGGATAAAGCACCCCATGTGTTCAAAATAAAGGGGAAATAATGGCTATACGGACATTTGTTGGTGTCTTCTGTCTGAATGTGTAAAGAAGGGTTCATTCATGAATTACCGGTATGTGTTTTTAACTAAAACATCTGAATATTAGGTAATCAAACTTCATAGGATGATAATAACAATGTTAAAATACAGTAATCCTGTTTTGTGGCAGTTTTGTAATATATGTTAGTGTGGTTAAAAAAAAAGTGTTTATTTGATCATTTCGTTACAACCTGCTGAGTTCCACTTTCTCTGTATCATCATTATAAACTGTTAAACTGACTTCTGGGAATAATGGCAAAGATAGCAGACTTTAAGGGGTTTCTCACAGGCTGTTAAAAATATGCAATTCTATACATTCCTCTCAGATTAAAGGGTCAAAAGGCCAAATTGTTTTGCTTTTTAACTTTAGGTTGATAGAACATATCGTAGGCAATAGAAATGCTCTTTTGCAGGACTTTCCAGGATTAAATGAGGAAAATTGAGTTTGGAAAGTATCACTTTTATCCAAGGTGAGCACCCTTAACTAACCATAATTATAAAACAATCAAATTCAAGTTGGGAACTGATTGCCCCCTATTCCCCAGCATTGATTCCACATTGATTGTGATGTTTTTCTCTAAATATTAAATATTATACATTTCATTTTGCATACACGGTATACCACATACACTTGCCATTCTGTGTATCTGCAGTCTCTAGGTTTCTAGGTTTATATTCCCTGAAGAAAAAATATGAAAAGTAACATAAAATGGGCTGCAGTAACACAGATGCTGTCACAGGTCATAACAAGTGCGCCATGTTTTTTTTTCATGTAAGCAGAGTGGGGTCAGAGTATTTTCTTGATTATGTAACTGCTACATTTTCTATGACAACTTGAGAATCAGTTGTGAACAATACGAATCGTGGCAAATTCATAAGGAAAATGTTTTTGTTTTAAAATTCTGGTTGTCCTTGTGAATGATAAAATTGTTACTAATTTGAAGCTAATTTATGTGATTGGTTAACCATTTGGATACATCTCTCTCCTCAGTGATAAACCTCTATCTCTTCTTTCTCTTTCAGATGTCTCGACACACAGACATTTACTTACTGACAGACATGGACTCTGATACTCTGGCTGAGAGATGATGAGGACGGCACATTGTGAGCGGATGTTGAAGAGAGGGACCACTGAAGCTCGGCCAGTACGTGTTTGTCTTCACCTCTCTGTGCCTATACTTGTATTTAAAGTGTCCTTACAGCACACAGTGTAGTACAATGTCTAATCCAGTGATGGATGTTTCAGCAACCTCAACTAAATAATCTTTATGCAAAGAATGGTTAAATATGTCTGAAAGATTTGGGTTCTTGTGACAACATTGTAAACTTCATCAAATTTTTGACAAAACAATCACACTTTAGGTCCAATAAAATTTGTATTGCCAACCAAACACCATAGGGATGAAATTGTCACTTTCCATTCAGAAACCATATTAAATGATTAACTCATTGCTCCACATCATTGAAATGCCGAAGTCTAGAGTTCAGTGACACAGTTGGCTGGCACAGTTTAATAGATGGACCTCCAATATGGCCACCAGGCTGCAAATTTAATTTAGTGTTTTCCACCTCTTTTTGGTTTAGCTGACATGAATATAAAAAACATATATTTTTCCATTGTCAGACATCCCCACAGAACGAGAACGAGAATGAACGTTGTATGATTTATTTGTAAAAATCAAACACCAAAGCTGCGACATGATGTTAATATTGTTTTGCTTTTGGTGGCGACTGAAGAGCTGCCTTTTACTCTATTATATATTAAGATAAAATCTTGTTAACGATATTAATATTAGATTGTTAAATATTTATAATTAATATATTTAATCTGAAAATATCACTTAAAATAGAAGATATTTATGTGTGATTAGTCACAGTTTTTTCCTGTGTTTTATACCATATAAAAGAAAATGACAGTTTTGTCATTTTATGCACAGTTGTGCATCTATTTTAGATGCTGGGAGCTTCCGTTCTTTGTGATGAAGTCTGTACATCATTGGTATTTTCATGTCATAAAAAAAATCTGCTAATTGTAAATTATTAAGTTAAAGCCACCATGGGTGATTTGAAAATTCCTTATTTCAGTGGTCCTTAGTGGTACAGCTAAAAGACTCAATTTAAGCTAAATAATAGCAAATTTGTTCAGCACATGTATACATTCCCTTTTAATTAATTTATGAATTTTAGGTCATATGTTTTGTGAGTGGTCAGAACTGAATGCAGTGGTTCTCAACCTGTCACAGGCATCTTATTTATCGATGCTCTCACATTAGAATATAATAATTTATTATTATTATATTTAATTTTTCTCTCTTGAATTTCCTTCTCAGTTAAGATTAGGCCAGTTTGTTTTAAATGTGTTAACCTATATGTAGTTTATTTTTTTTTTTTTTTATAAATGCTACTTTGGCTTGTATGAAGTTTTATTGTATGTTTAGTTCGGTTTAAAATGGTGTTAAGCTTCAGCTTTTTTTGAGCTATATCAACAGCTAGCCTTTTTTTCATTTAGCCAAACTTGTGCAGGGGTGTGCAAACGTGCATTATGTTATATTATGATTTAATATATTATTAATATTAATTGTATTATATATTATTTAATTTCTGACAAGAATATGGAAGAAAACTTAGTAATTGGCACTGTGATGCATAGTGCAGTAAATATTAGTTGTATCATGAGTAGCAGCGTGGGACATGTTCATTTTATTTCAGGGCTCCTTGTGTCTTTGCACAAGATGGTTTTGGTAAATGGTCTTGCATTTATACAGCGCTTTTCTGGTCTTCTGACCACTCAAAGCGCTTTACACTACATGTCAGCATTCACCCATTCACACACATATTCATACACTGATGGCAGAGGCTGCTATGCAAGGTGCTAACATGCCCATCAGGATCTAATGTAAATGCTCATTCACACACCGATGGCACAGCCTTTGGGAGCAATTTGGGGTTCAGTATCTTGCTCAAGGACACTTTGACTTGTGGACTGGAGGAGCCGGGGATCAAACCCATCTCCCGATTAGTGGACGACCCTCTCTACCTCTGAACCACAGCCACCCTGAAATACTGCCTAACGCCAATAGAATCCATAAACAAATTTAGAGGTGTGAATGTGCACTGCTGGTTTGGGCTGATAAATAAATCAAACCTTTTCCTTGAACAAATATTGAACTGCACTTGTATGTTATAGTTACTGTGCAAACGACCACAGTGCCTCCTGTATTCACCGATGTGCCTCAATTCTTGGATTTCTAGCACACCATCCAATCAAAAGTGATTACAAACCGATATAAGAATCTCACATTGGAACAACACAACTGTAGTACATTGGATAAAACAATTAGTTGCAAACATATGTGTTGTAGGGTTGAGGAGGCTAACAGTAGTGTAATATACATTATTTTAACATTTGTTTTCTTTTAGCCATTGTGTTCTGTATTTGCCATCATACTTTCTGAAAGACTAATATTTTTCTTAGGAAATGTAGATTTTTTTCCCCACTGCAAAATGCATAAAATAATTAAGTTCTTATGTGACTAGTTCCAAATGTAAAATCACATGGCATGCCAAATAAAAACAAATATTTGTGCAAAATCGTTTTTTAGGAATTGCACTTTTAAAGTAAAGAACCAGCACTAAATTTAAAAGTGAAGGTGTACTTGTAAGCATAAAAGTTAACATTGGAAGCTATATGATAAAATATTTAACATTTTAGAGGACCATTGATGAGATCACAGCAGAAAGTTAATACTTAGCAGTTAGCAAATGATCTTTGAAGGACTCAACATTCACTCAACATATCTCACTGCAGGAAACATGCATTTGGCCAAAGAATGTAAGTCAGACGTTCATCTCCATATGACCTTCTGGCTGTGTTATAACCTAGCTTCTAGTGGCATATTTAAAAACATGATATGTCCTTCATATTATACTATTTTTTAATGATTACTGCATCATTTGTTGCATTGTAAAGTATTGTTAAGTGTGTCAAGATGGGAAAACCTGTTAAGATTGTCAGAGACCAATTTCTATTTCCATTGCCAGACAGGAAATTGGTATGGTACTGTATTGTAAATTAGGTTAAATCAGATCAAATGTTGTTTCTTTTGATTCAGTTGTACATATGATACAGTATTGAGACCCTACTAAAAAAGTCAAAGTTTTGTTACGAGATGTGTTTCTTTTAAATTAATTGCCATCTCTGTTATGTTTGAATATTGTTTTTTTTAATAAAAAAGATAACCTATAAATCTTTGTTTCTGAATCATTATTATTTCTTCTTTTAGTGAAAACGATGACAGAAATTTATTCCTGTGGTGTGTGTGTGTGTGTGTATATATATATATATATATATATATATAGATAGATAGATAGATAGATATCATATCTATATATAGATATGGTGGAAAGTGTGTGTGTGTGTGTGTGTGTGTTATATATATATATATATATATATATATATATATATATATATATACATATACATATATCTCACTTAATTTATTTTATTTTATTTTATCTTTTTATCTTTTTTTTTATCTTTTTTTTATCTTTTTTTATTTTATTTTATTTTTGCCATGACCACAACTTTTCCAGTTGAGCCCAGGTTCATATTTTTTTATGAATTAATACAATGCTGCAATAAAGTAATATCTAGACTGATTTAATAAACATATTGGTTAAATTAAAACAACTTAAACCCTTCCTAATATACAGAAAATAACATTTACTGACAAATATTTGGTAAGTTTATATTATAATACTGACGTGACATACAATGACTCCAAATCACGTTTCTTTAACTTCTCTCGCGATATTCTGACAACTGCGGTGTAACTATACATCTCACAAACAGCACCGAGCTAACTAAGCTAAAGCTAGGCTAACTAGCTGCTACAGAGCTACAGACTGACATGTAGTCAACTTTACTTTCAGTCTCAATGAAGGAGCTTCCAGAGTGATTGGGACATGGAGTTAAGAAATATCAAGGACCAGGTAGTAAATAAAATATGATGTTAGATACATAACAGTACCGTTAACTTCTCACAAATACTGCACAGAGCTGGCTAGTCATGTTAGCGACATGTCGAGCAAAGTTTGCTACAAGGCTAGTCAATGTTACAGATTCTTTGCCCAACTAGATTAAGTTTCAGTTTGATCCTTGTTGTTTCAGTTTTGTTATGCACCTTGGCCCTATAATTAGGGTAATTTTGCTCCTTGGTACATGACGGACAAACCCTGCCAAACTTTTTAATCTTTAAATGGATCCATATGTATTTTCTCTACACATAACGTTATGTTTGCTAAACGTTATCAGTGGTGAACAAATGTTGGCGAGTCATTGTAAAATGTTCTCAATATACGCAAAAACTACTTGGAGTTTTGCACAATTTAAACAAGTCCTCTTGTTCTTCAGTTAAATAAATGCCAATACATTAAAAAGATTGTAATTGAACGTGATGTCTTTATCTTTACTGAAGCACATTGCATCAAACTAATTAAAGTATTTATCTCTAGGCAATTTCATTTTTTTTCCCTAGAAATGCACAGAGAAGAGGTTACTTACTCTTACTCAGTCATGTAACGGTTTTATTGGCATCTCAGCAAAGTCATGAATGTATTTATGATCCCAGTGGGTTTCAACTAGTTTTCTGATGAAAGCTGTTCAGTTGAAAGTGCATTTAATGATCTCATCTATGGGTTTTGTTGTTTGTTTGCAAAAATATTGTTTTGGAAAACATAATCAAGTGCATTTAATGTTCATGTAATTTCAACATTTCCTTTTTTTTTCTTCATCAGTTTTTTATGTCACATCTCTTTCAGTCTCCATTGGTCCAGGCTATATTCAGCCGAAACACAGAAGAAGTGACATTTTTGTTGAACCATAATGAAGATGTCAATTCACTGGTAATATTATCCCTTGTTAACGCTGTACTCATGCTGTTTTCTTGCAAGTTGTGGTGTCAAATTTGCATGCATTATATTTTGGGTCAAGTGTTTAGACGTACTTTATATTGAGCTTGTACAAATGGCTCAGCTATGTATCTCTGCCGTACACTACTTGCTGTGTCTTTCTCGGCTGCCAACAATTTTTCTAAATTCAAAATTGTTTATGTTTTAAGTTACGCATTTGATGCAAAATTTTAAAAAGTTTCATATGAACGTGTAGGGTAAGAGTTTAAAAAAGGTGCACATTAACTGTGCAGATATTTGGAATCAGACTATAATAAATAACGGCAATAGAATACAAGGATGATCTGATAAAATTGAGGAAAAAGTGTTTTTCTTTTCTCTCAGGACCAAGAACAAAGCACACCACTTCATGTTGCTGCTTATTTGGGCGATGTCCGTACTATGGACCTACTTATTACTTCAGGTAGAAAAAACATTTATCCCACTTTGAAATATGTCAGAGTCAATGGAAAACCTATCATCAACTATGCACATGTCTCTTTTTATAAATTAGCCTGTCTAGTAATTAATACAATGAGTCAATCAAGTACAAAGGAACTGAAATTCACCCAAAACACTCAAAAATGTCTAACTTTGTTATTTCTCACTGTTACAGGTGCAAATGTCAACGCTAAGGACCAGGGTTTGCTGACTCCTTTACATCGAGCAGCTGCCTCTCAAAATGAAGTATGCGTCTATTTCTTCAAAACACAGGGGGAGCAGAACTTTTCTAAGGATGTGACCACCTGATTGTAATGTTTGACTTTGTCTATGATTTTCCTCAGAAAGCTGTGGAGTTGCTACTAAAGCATAGAGCGGAGGTCAACACACAGGACAAATACTGGCATACTCCTTTACACATGGCAGCTGCAAAGTGGGCCACAGGCTGCGCTGAAGCTCTGATTCCACATGTGTGCAGTGTGGATGTTGCCGATAGGACAGGAAGGACACCACTGCATCATGCAGCGCACAGCGGCCATGAAGAGGTAAACTATTGACAGTATTAACCAAAGTCTTTCTCCTGATCTTTTTCCTTGTCTAAAGTAATTATCAAACTCATATGTTTATAGTTATAATTTCAATACATAACAATGCTGGAAAGTTGGTTTACTTGAGAAAAGTGAGTGATGACTAAGGAACATTTACTTGGTTTCTGGCAGTTGTTGCAGCATTGTGGAAAAGGGCAATTTTCTCATAATAAATTAAAGCGATATTTCAGGTGTTTTGAAGAAGTTTTGTATGGGGTACTTGTCCATAGTCAGTGTATTACCTACAGTAGTTGATGGTTGGACAGGAGTACCGTCACAGGAGCAAATATAGTGCTGTGGATGGGGCTGGCAGCAAAACACATTTTGGTCACCTAAAAGAAAAGTTCACCTAAAAAAATCAATATGAGTTTAAGTTTACACTATATTTAGAATATTTTCACCACTGTACCGCGCCATCAAACAGCCCTTTCCGGTGGGGAATTGAAGCCGTTGTATTCATCTACGCTCTCGCAAAACCCACCAGACCGGATATGAACTAACCAAAGACTGTATCGCTGTCTCATGGCAAGAGACAATGGCAAATATATTCTAAATATAGCAAACACTTAAACTCATTGTTTTGTTTTTTTTGGTGAGCCTTTCTTTTAGGTGAGTAAAATATGTTTTGCTGCTGCATGTCCACAGCAGTACATTGCTTTGTGTCCATGTGGTAACTCCTGTCTGCTTTTCAAAGCTGGGGACATGCCAAGCGTCATCAACTGTAGGTAATACACTGAGAATAGAATCAGAACCAGAATACCCGAACTGTCCCTTTAAGCTAGTTTCACACAATGATTGCTCATTTGTGTAGCCAGTGTGTAAGTATGTTTCCTAGACTGTTGTCAAGACAAAATGACACCATCATTTCTATCTATAACTATAGTTATAGATAGAAATGAGTTGAGTTGATAGACGTAACAGTTGACCCACTTATGTTTCTGCAGATGGTGAACTTGCTCCTGAGCAAAGGTGCCAATGTGAGTGCCAAAGATAAGAAGGAAAGGCAGGCAATCCACTGGGCTGCATACCTTGGTAAGTGTGTCCTAAGAGACACAAATATATTGTCACGTTTTACCTAAAAACTTTCTCTTGCATTAATGTAAGGGAGAACAGATCTCTGTTATAAAGAACAACAAACCTAACAAAAATACATGAGAACTGACTCTCACAACTAAACGTGGTCAGTATCAATCATTTAACTATAAAGCATACAATATGACACTTGTCTGGGATATTGTTGGGGATTTGAAAAACACATATGTATGTGTATATCGTGGTTGTTGCAATTTCTATTTTGTTGTGGGGTGAAAACAATAATGTGCGGTAAGTATTGAACATTATACTATATGCAGAAATTATTATTTTTGCAGAAAAGCAAGGGTTGGTAATCTTCAAAAACATTTTGCTATTTGTTGTAATCCTCATTACATCTGGACAGCAATCAATAAATCAAATGCTCTGACAAGAAAATGAAAAAAAAATTGATATCTGTGGCTGTTGCAGGACTGTAATAAGCCCGTCCAATCATTTCATTTGACCTGAATGTGAAGATTGGACGGGCTGCCTCCCTGCCTGCGCACTCTGTCAGTGCACTCGTTGCGCCTCACCAGAGTCTTCAATAAGCTGCGAGTGTATCAGCATAACAGTTGCCATGTTTGTTGTTTATGTTCATAATTATGATTGTGGAGGAGTGGAGGGAGGCCTTAAGGCATGGACTGTCAATGTTGCCAACTTGGCAACTTTCTGTCTAGATTTAGGGACTTTTGGAGATACTGCTGCTAGCTACTTTCAATGAAAAACAGTTGGCAACACTGGGCAGAGTTTTTCTGTTGAATGTTTTTTTTTTTTTTTTATTAAGTGTACTCTTGCTGATTTCTCACCCTAGCTGTAAGAAACAAAAGGTTATTTCACTGAGGAACAAGAGTTAAATGTCAACCTGTGTTTACAGTGAATGTACATAGCTAACCTGCTGTCAAATCTGATTTACCTCTGTCTGACTGGATGGTTATAACATCATTTCACAGTGACCGTTCAATTGGTCAAGCTGTGATTTTGATTATATGGTTGAGGATAAATAATCATTATCTTCAACCATACAAAAATTAAAATTTTTGACATACAGCTGTTGATTTATGACAATATACTTGGCTTGGCTTATCAACACAACCTCAGTTGTGTATCAACAGGGGAGACTGGTGTGTGATGTACATGCATAACAAAGACTTGTACTAAATGTTGAGTTCTTCTTTCAGGACATGTGGAGGTTGTGAAACTGCTGGTGTCTCACAGTGCTGATGTGATGTGCAAAGACAAACGCGGATACACTCCACTCCATGCTGCAGCTGCCAGTGGACAGTTAGATGTAGTCAAATATCTGTTGAGACTGGCGGTGGAGGTAAAATGGCTCAGTCACATCACTATAAGACAACTCAAATCACAATATTTTAGTACAGCTGTCATGTGTTTTCTATACTGTCTGTTCCACATCCTGCTCAATAACACTTCCACAACACAGTAGTCTGTAGTTGGTCTGATACAAGATTAGGCATCAATAACATCAGCGTCCTGCAGTACTTGGTTTCATGTTGGTTCTGGTCTGTTACTAATCATGCTGCTGCCTCTTTAGTAATCTGCTTTTTGCTGGTGATACCCTCTGGTCACAAAATACATCTCTATGTTCACAGCTGAAGCTAATATTACTCCAAAAATCTCCCTTTGAAAAAGCCAAATCTTTCAAACCAGACTCCTTTTTTCTTTTTATTTAAAGGCATCATCAACAAAGTTGCGTGCAAATGAATAGTAAACAAGGCTCTCATGCTTTCAAATCACCAGACATGTTTCCTTTTATACCCATCAATTGTTTTCGTCCGCCATCTCTCAGACTGATGAACCCAATATGTTTGGGAACACAGCGCTCCACATGGCCTGTCACACAGGGCAGGACTCCGTGGCCACTGAGCTGGTGAACTGTGGCGCCAACATCAATCAGCCCAACCACCACGGCAGCACGCCGCTGCATCTGTCTGCCGCCTCCTCCAACGGGGTGCTGTGTCTGGAGCTGCTAATCAACAATGGTGCTGATGTCAACATGCAGGTAAAGAGCATGTCTTTAATAATAATGAACAATAAGAAGAAATAATTATGTATTACTAGATTGTGGTAATTGTTCAGAGTATTAACTGTACAATGTACAGATTATGATGATGTATGCCATTCTTTTAACTAAACTTGGTTTTCTTTTTCTCTGTTTAACAGAATAAAGAAGGGAAGAGTCCTCTGCACATGGCTGCTATGTATGGGCGCTTCACAGGTTCCCAGATTCTGATCCAAAATGGTAAAATATTTACAGTATCCCCAGCATTGTCTTTTAACACAGCAATTGTAGTTGTGCCCTTTATTGATTGTTAATATACTCTGACTTAAAATATTACATCCTCGATCGAAACACATCATATTCACATCATGTTTCTATCTCTTTCTGTACACAGGTGGGGAGATTGAGTGTGCTGATATGTTTGGAAACACTCCTCTTCATGTGGCTTCCAGATATGGTCAGGAGCTGCTGATCAGCACCCTGCTGACAAACGGTGCTGATAAGACCAGGTATGTCTGTCCAAACCTGACATTGTTTCATGGTTGCGTATTTTTTCCCTTGGATTTACACTGCAAGATGAAACATTATTACACATACATGCAGCCTAAGTTATTACACATGTAATCTACTTCCTGACTAAGGGCCTGTGTCCATACAGTGTTTTTTGGAGTGCCAGTGTCTTTTTTTTTTTTTTTCAATTGTTCCCAATGAGGAGAGAGCCCATGCGTCCGCATGCGAGAAAAGGCGTCTTTTTTTCTGAGCACTCCGTCTATTTTGTGTGGCCGCTCCTGGCGCTACTAGTTGAAAATCACTGAACTTGTTAAGAAAGCATTGATGATGTCACTGTAGGAAATGGAGAAGCTTGATTTGGCTGTGTCTGTCTATCCTGAGGACTGATACTATTATAACAAAGACAGTGTGTTGTTTCTGACGGATCATCATCCTTGCTCCACAGCTGTCAGACTGAGCAGTGAGATACTCATTCATTCAAAGTATGAGGGCATGCATTCCCTGGTTGGTGCTCATACTGAAAAAACAAGGGGCAGTGTTACTCTATCTTACAATGGTGGTGAAACTGTATGTTGTCAAGATAATGTCAGAAACATAAAAAAGTGCACCCTGCAGCCACTTTTCTACTCACTGTCAATACTTCAACATCCAAACCAACAATTCAGGTGTATACAGAAAATGGTTTCCCATCCTAGTGCATGCTAAATTAAATAATCTTTATTATGATCTCTAAAGACAGGGGATTCATGGGATGCTTCCACTGCATTTGGCAGCGCTCTACGGGTTTCCAGACTGCTGTAGAAAGTTACTGTCCAATGGTGAGAATCAATCAAGAGTCCTTGAATTGTGCTCCACAGTTTGTCCTCTCCCTTTTTACATTTATTACTGACACAACTCAAAATGTTTCCACTTCACAAAGTGTTATTGTTGGTTGTGTATTGTTCAGGCCAGTTTTACATCATGCCATCTCAAGTGGTGTCAACGGGGGATGATATAAACAGCTTAGATGACCATGGAAGGACATGTTTGCATGCAGCTGCCTCTGGAGGGTGAGCCAACACACTCGCCCTATTTTTACTTTTGTGACAATATTTATATACAGTTAAAAAGTTTGACTTATTGATAAAAATCTGCATTTTGTATGTTTCTCAACTGATCATAGTTAAACATATTAGATTGTTTTTCCAGTATGTTTATAATATGTTGTCCTTCATCTGAACAGTTCAGCAGATAATTTTTTAAGTCAAAATATTGTTGAAATTTTAGGAAGGTCTTCTGCCTGTTGTGGAAATTATATATCTTCATGTTTTTTGTTGGATTTAGGTCATCATAAAATCCAGTGCATAGCCATAATCATTTTAGCCAAGTTATACAAACAAACAATATATACATTATAATATTGTATAAAAATGCAGTAATAAATGATGCATTATCAATTTTTTCCAACATTTTGACAGTGTTATATTTTCAAGTGTCTTGTCATTTCTTGAAACAATACTTTTTTCCTCTTCTGACAGAAATGTTGACTGTCTGAACTTGCTGCTGAATAGTGCCACTGCTGACCTGGATGTAAAAGATCATTTGGGAAGGTAAGTAGCTAAGAATAGCTAAGAGTTAAACTCTGCTTTGGTGTTACCTGATGTCTCTGCTGTCTCCTGTTGCATCTCGCAGATCTCCTTTGCACTATGCTGCAGCTAATGGGAACAGCCAATGCACGATCTCCCTGGTGAGAGCTGGCGCTGAGGTCAATGAGCTGGACCTGACGGGCTGCAGCCCTCTACACTATGCCGCTGCTTCACACACCTTTTGTGGGTGAGAGAGCATTTGCTGTCATTTACATTTACAGTTTTTAGTTGATAATCTTGAGTTCATTCAAGTTTTAAAAGTGTCTGTCTTTCTTTCCACAGAGGAGAAACAAACTCTGAGCCTGGCCACTGTGAGGGAAAGGAAGAAGAAGCCTCTCTGTAAGTCATATATTTGTGTCATCACACATATTCTAATCATAAAGTAGATAAACTTTCATTTTTATACATTAGACATGCTCTATGGTGTAGAATCCACATGTCTTTCAGTCAGTAAATTACATCTAGGGCAGGCGTAGGCAACCTTAGGCAAGGTAACTTAACCAGTGGCACACTAGCAATAAGTGTGCAAGCGAATTTTTAGGAAATGTTGAAGTTCTCTCACATCCACATGCCAAATCACCCCTTTATTTACGGATATTATTTTCTGTAGTTTGATTGGGTTTTTTCGATAAATATTAACAGTATCTTAATTATGGATGCAGGTTTTCTATATGGTATGGAATAAGATTACAGATCCGTTGAAGATTTAAATTTGGATTTAACATCATAATCAGACTTAATTTCGACCATAATATGATAAGGTAATTGGTATGGCTCAATGATATTTAAATAATTCGCACAGACTGAACAAAATCAGAGGTCAGAAAAAGTCACAAATCTGTGCAGTTGTGAGACCAAATAGAATAAAGAGGTGAAAATCAGATGCTTATGATAGATTATATAAACATTAGTAAAGAATTTGGACATGTTACAGAAAAAGAGGTTAAATTTTGATATTTGAAAAACACATTAGAATAAATGTCTGTGTTCAGGTGTTTAGACTTCCTGCTTGACAATGGGGCGAACCCAACTCTGAAGAACAGTAAGGGTTACAGTGCTGTCCACTATGCAGCAGCTTATGGGAACAAACAACACCTGGAACTGGTCAGTGGTTTATTTTGATTTATTTCTTGTTAATCAGTGGTAGGCTAGACCTACAGTAGTTGAAGTTTTTATTTTTTTTATTTTTTTCTCTCACTCTTGCAGCTCCTGGAGATTTCATTCAACTGTTTAGAAGAGGTTGAAAGTAATATTCCAGTCAGTCCTTTGCACTTAGCTGTGAGTAGCACGTGATTACAATGAAAACACTGGAAAAGATGTGACTTTTACATGAAGATCACATGTTTACACGCCTTGGAATCTAGTGTTATTATGCATTCTGCTGTTACAGGCGTATTATGGTCACTGTGAAGCGCTGCTTCTGCTGTGCGAGACATTAGTGAGTCTGGATGTGCGGGACATTGAAGGCAGAACCGCCCTCCACCTGGCTGCTCAGAGAGGTTTTGCCTCATGTGTGGAGGTGCTGCTGAAGCATCAAGCCTCTTACACACTGAAGGAGCACAAGCACAAGTGGACGGCTCTCCATGCTGCAGGTGTGTGTGTGCTGGATCCTGGGAAAGGAAATCCTTTATGAGATAAGATTTGTACAAATATACAGTACAAATTTGCTTTTCGTGTTGTGTTGATGTCTTTTGATAAGGAGGTTGTGCAAGATGGATGAAACTGTTATGACAAAAAAATAGGTTTTATTTGCTAACTTTATCATCTATGTAATGAATTTCTATGAAACTGATATTTTTTAACAGATATTTTTCTTTTACTGTTTTTGCACTGTGCAGCTGCTGAGGGCCAGATGGACTGTCTACTTTTATTGGTCAACGGGGAACAAAGTGCCGACATCATTGACAGTCCAGATGCACAAGGACAGTGAGTCACTTATTATTCTATACTCTGATCTGTTATTATTGGTTGATGAACTTAACACCTTCACATATGTTATTGTTAATTTTAAACTTATTAAAATAATGTGTCTTGTCATGACAACACCTAATATAGAACAATGTTAATAATGTCAATACTGTATAAAATGATTAGTAAAATATTCCATATATCCATCGTCAACTGCTTATCCCGCTGACATTGGGCGAAGGTGGGGTTCACCCTGGACAGGTCGCCAGTCCATCGCAGGGCACATAGAGACAGACAACCATTCACACTCACATCCACACCTACGGGCATTAACCTAAATTGCATGTCTTTGGACTGTGGGAGGAAACCGGAGAAAACCCACGCTTACACGGGGAGAACATGCAGACTCCACACAGAAGAGTCCCAAGCCGGATTCGAGTGCAAGAGTGCTAACCACTGCACCACTGTGCAGCCCTAGTAAAATGTTGATATTGATAAATTAATATTGTCCTCCAGTGGTATAAAATATATATAAAATAATGACCTTAAGACTTTAATTACATCAGACAATCACATCACCGTAATTTATGGTCAATAAACTGCTTGAACATTAGCTAGCAGTAATTTAATTTTAGTTCACACTGACTCCTACACCTCTGTATCTGTAATCAGCAGCGTTTGTATTGTCTAGATACTGGACTTTCTAACTTATGGGGGAAATTGACAACACTGAGGGCATAAAATATAATGTAAGATTTTTCTCAAAAATCACTATGTGTGTGTGTGTCAAGGTACGTGTCAGAGAGAAGAGTTAGCGCACACACGAAACAGCTGTATGTCCCAACCTTTTATAAACTGACAGCCTCTTACTAAATGACATATTTTATGGATATTTCATATTATACACTGCTGTGAAAAAAGTATTTGCCCCTTTCCTGATTTCGTATATTTTTGGATAATTGTCAAAAAGTAAGTGTGACAAATATGCAAAAATGTAGAATAACTAAAGTAAACCCAAATAGTGAAGGAAGTAACAGCGGGGAGTTTGTGTAAAACAATTTGAATATATTGCTTCAGACACTTTCCTGTTATTTTTAGGAACTTTTAATACAACTCTCTGTATTATGTTTTTTTTTTATATTAGCAATCATACATGCTTAATAGGCTTCTTTTTGACAAAGTTAGTGTTTGAAAATAATTTCATTTAGTTTTCTTCATTGAAATGAATGAAATGCTGCCTTTGTAGCTTTGAAGCTTTGGCAACCCCTAGTGGGTGTCAGGACCCCAGGTTGGGAACCTCAGTGAGCTAGTGGACAGTGAGGAGATATTGGCTGAATTTGACATAAAGTGTATTGGATTAGAATCGCTCATGCACCTTTAACTAACAACATGCAGAATTATACTGCTGTCAGGTGACTTTACCTACTGAAAGTCGAACCAATTTTTATTATTGACACAATCAGAGAATTATCCTCACCTTCTTCTTCTGCTTCTTCTTGTGCTTCTTCTTCTGCTTCTGCTTCTTATTCTTCTATGCAGGACGGCTCTCATGTTGGCAGCTCTCGGATGTCACACAGACTGTGTCCACATCCTGTTGGAGAAAGGAGCAAAGGCCGATGCTGCAGACAAAAAGGGCTTCACTGCATTACACAGAGCTGTATGTGTTCTTGCTTTGCTTGTGTGTGTAAATGTCCTTTTACTTCACTAAGGGCACTTAATAATGTAAATGAGAAATATGTCTTTTCAGAGTCCTGGATGTTTTAGATGTGTTGTTTTCCTCACATTATATCTTGTGTCCTCCCGCTGCAGGCCATGTTGGGCAGTGAGGACTGTGTATCTGCTCTTTTAGAACATGGGGCCTTTGCTCTGTGTAGAGACTTTCAGGGAAGGACTCCGCTGCACCTCGTAGCGTCCCGCGGCCACACTGAGCTACTGCGAACTTTGCTAAAGGCTGCTATGAAAGCTGACCCTCTGGACTCCATACTGGACTACAGAGGCTACACGCCCACCCACTGGGCTGCCTACTACGGTGAGATGTCGGGACAAGAATGTATGTCAGATGTACTAAAGTAACTGTAACAAATTCCTTAGTTTAGTTCAGTGTTGAATAGAGCAAGCAAGGTCATGAATGCAGATAAAACATGACAAAAACATGTATGAGTGGACATTTTTAGAGCCGCACCAGCAGTCTTTCATCACTATATTTATCCACAGCATTATTTTAGCCTTTGCATAATTGCTCTCAGTTTAAAGTTAAGTTTGTGTTGATTTAGATGGCCCCTATGGACAAAAGTGGTGAGCACCAACACTGTGTTTTTAAAGATCTGCAGCTTCCAGACTCCCTTTAGAAAACCTCTTATTTTGCTACAGAAGGGTCTGATATTCTGCCCCGCTTAGTCCTGCTACTCTGGTGCCTCCCTTCCCTTTGGGTCTCCAGCAAGGTGGTGGCTGTGTTAGCGCCCAGGAAGCAGGCAGTAAGCTCAAAGTCGCTGCCGCCTTGACCTGCTGTTTCAGCCTGGCAGTGGCAAAGCCGGATATCGGTCCGTCCGCAGCAGGCTGGTTGCTGCTGGAGACCCCGCTGGAGTCCAAGCTGAAGGAGTTTCGTCTTATATCGTGGGGAATCTGACCCGATGACAGGCATCAAGAATATCCATCATCACTATATAGAAGTAGAAATCTTCACGCTGATGGTCTCATTTGCTTATAGTAGGTCATATAGTGGCAGCAGTATCACATTGAGTCTGTTTCATAATCCGTTAAAAGTTCCTTGTAGTAACTTTAATTGCTTGGTTGTCTTGACACTTGCATGGTGAGATACTATATTACCACAATTTTACAAAGATTGGAATATTTTTCATTTGTCTATTTGTGTCCTTCTATAGGGCGTGAAGGCTGTTTACACATTTTACTTGAAAACAAACTTTTTAGCAACCAGGAGGGAAATCTCTTCACCGCATTGCACTGTGCTCTGTGAGTACTGTAGTGAAAGTAAATACTCATCATACATATGTTTATTCTACAGTATACTGGATTATTGTAAATTTAATGTGGTTTCTCAAGATGTTACAAGTCTGTTCTTCCTACACAGAGTTAATGGACATGAAGTTGCTGCTGGACTTCTAGTGAAGACTGTCGGCCCTCAAATTGTTAATGTTAGTGATGCCAAAGGAAGGTGGGTTCTGCTCCAAGCTGAGCTCTACTCATCATAACGGAGCCGAAAAAATCCAGTCATTAAAAAAGTTATTTAAACCTTAAATGCATCAGTAACTTTGTAGTATCTTGAAAGATTCAAGAAACACCTTTCATAGCTTGTTGAAAGATGTTAATTGAACAGTATTTTCGTATGTGTGTTATGTGAGTGCAGGATGCCGCTACATGCAGCTGCTTATTCAGGAAATGTTGCTGGGCTCCAGCTGGTCCTGGCCCAGGGAGCAGAGGTAGATGCTGTGGACCATTGTGGATGCTCTGCTATGATGGTTGCTGCTGACTGTGGACAGACTATGGCTGTTGGTATGTGATTGAAAGTCCTGTGGTTAGTGTCTCAAACTGTGTTACCTTTATGTACACCTGGGAAACGTTAAAACACATCAGGACATTTCCTGCTTAAGAAGAGGATGTAACTACATGTTTTCTATAAGAGTTACTAAAACTCCCAATCATACATGATGATACAAGGAACACAATAATTCTTATGTCTCCTTTTAGCACTTGGGAACTGTTGTTTTGACCCTCACAGTCCTCACTAATGGTTACCTTTTAATGCACCATATAAATCTTTTCCCCTTGATGCACTTATGGTAGGTTGCTAAATGTTTGAAATATAATGGTCTGTGTTTGTTGTGAAAGGTGTCTTATTTTCTGCATTTCAGAGTTCTTGCTGCACAAAGCAAAGCCAGACCTGACCCTGGTGGATGCCAATAATAACACTGCCCTTCACTTAGCCTGCAGCAAGGTCACATACACATCCGACTGCATGTACTGTAGGCATGCAGTGGCACAATAATAACTTTTGCATGTGTGTAGCAACTGTAATGTAGCTGTCAAAATACAATACAACCCCTGTTGAAAATGCAATGAAAAGAATGTAATCAAATGTGTTTTCAAAATTAAGTTATTTAACTCTGCAATGACTCATAACAGTAAGAATGTAATAATGTGATGCTTTAACATTGCATGGTGTGGACTTAATGAAATGATGCAAGTTTAAAGAAAGATTTTATTACATTATTTTCAGCCACAATATATATATGAGATTGACAAATAATTAAATTTTAAGGCTGTTTGTTCTAAGTGATAATCTGCTTAAGCAATATTACTGTAATAATGTGTTTTATTCTTATTGTTTGCAGGGTCATGAGATGTGTGCCCTGTTGATCCTTGGAGAGATCAACGACTCCTCCCTCATAAATGCAACAAACAGCGCTCTCCAAATGTGAGCTATCTAAAAGTGCTGGCCACTTTACGTGCATGATGTTAATTAAGAATACAAACTCAATCTGTGAAATGTAGGAAATTATTAACATGGAATTTATGACTAAGGAAATCAACCAGTATGGATCCTGAGTTTAATATTAAATGCAGTGTGCATTTAAAAAACATGTTTCAGTGAGACCCATTTTATGTGTTGATAGATTGCACAGGTCAATAGTGCATGACATGAAAATATCAGTGTTTTCCCTCAGAACTGTAACCTGGAAAAAGGATTGAATAGGTACGAAAGCAATTTTGAACATTAAATCAGAACATTGCAAGAAAAAACGTAAAAAAGTAGAATTAAGTCAGAGAAGAGGAAAAGTTGTAATATCATGACTTAATTCTCAAAATTTGACTGTAATCATAAACAGAGGAAGAGAAGTTTTGAGGATTTTTGTTAAGGTCATTGGGCCTCATTCACTAATATGTGCAAAGAAACATTCTTACCGGTACTTTGTGCACAAAATAAGTTTGCACACAAAATTATCATCAGATTCATAACACATGCACACTGGACAACTTTGTTCTGCCCACCGTGCGTATGTTAGTGAATCAGAATCAGAATCGACAGGCGTGTGCTCGCTATATGCACTCAGCATATTGTCATGCCAAGGAAATGTGTGTGCTGAGAGGTTTATCATGGAGAAAGCAGTGTTGTTTTAAAAGAGAGAAGCATCAAAGCTGTTTCATTTTAATGTGGACCACCTCATGTACTCCATTGTAAGCTAGGACGAAGGACACACTTTTTACAGTTGAATATTTGCCGTTATTATTACAATAATTGATGAGGAAGAAAGGGCATCAGTTTCATAGTAATTTAATACATTTGGCTAATGCATTAGTAAAATAATGGCTTTAAATACATTTAGTTAAAAGGTGTTTAAATTTTCTAAGACAGCCAGCCCTTCATCATTTATGCGTATGCATGGTCGGAGGCAGTTTTAAATTTGTTCACAGAGTACAAACAAATTCAGTTAAAGAAATATTGATGAATCGTAGACAGGATTTAAGCTCAGATTTGTTTGTGAATGAGGCCCAAATTGTCAGGCTGTTCATCCAAGATGCCCCAGATTTTTTTTCTGCCATTTCTTTTCAGATATATTATAGAAAAGAAATGCATTGTGATGATGCTGGTGAACAGTATTTTTACTTATGATTGAATATGAATAGTAGGTTTTGTATCCCCTGTATCAGGCACCCTGATATCAACGAGAAGAAAGTTGTCCATGTTTACAGTATTGTCTTACCTGCCATTTATTGTATACGGTTACATTAAAGAGTTGTCTTTCTATCTCATGCAGGCCCCTTCACATAGCAGCAAGGAAAGGCCTGGCAACTGTAGTGCAGGTGTTATTGAGCAGAGGAGCAGCAGTCATGGCTGTAGATGAGGAAGGTAAGCAGGAATAGTCATGTTTCTATGTTACG
Source organism: Pterois miles (assembly GCA_947000775.1). Taxonomy (NCBI): domain Eukaryota; kingdom Metazoa; phylum Chordata; class Actinopteri; order Perciformes; family Scorpaenidae; genus Pterois; species Pterois miles. Next base: position 4,159,035 of record CAMQGK010000466.1, read on the forward strand.
ATACTAAAGCAGTCCATTATTCCTACCAACAAATGTTGCTGAAGGACACATAGGATAATTATTTGCCTGTCGGCCCTCTGCAGGCCACACACCAGCTCTGGCCTGTGCCCCAAACAAGAATGTGGCAGACTGTCTAGCGCTGATCCTTTCCACTATGAAGCCTTTCCCACCCAGAGAGGCCAGTGTTGGCACAGCATCCCACTTCAACCCCATCCTGAAGAACTGTGGCATTGCTGCCGCCTGTGGGTCCAGCGGTAACCTGTGTCACGCCTAAGTCAAGGTGACACACTCAAGGGCACTGTGGGCCGGCAAAAGTGTTTGATGGATTGAAATTTCATCTCAGTGCAGCCCAGAGTCTCCACGTATAACCACATTCACTCACACACACACGCAAGTCTCCAGGGACATGTGTGGTCATGCATAGCTTCTTCTCTCATGTGTCATGACATTTATACATGTGACAGCTGCACAGCACACTATGTCCCCTGCACCAGTATCATTGATTGCTTCTCTAGTCTTACACATTACTAATATTAGCAGACCTCTTAGATTGTCTTGTCTGTCATGAGTTGAGTTTAGCAGACATATAGTTATTTTAATGAAGTGCTAACTATTAGAAGCAAATGGACACATTAACATGAACACAAGCCTCTCCACTGGAACCCTATCCGCTGTCAGTATTGGCTTAATATCTCATTTAGCACCATAGCCTGAAATCTCCATGTTGGTCTTCAGCTGATAGAAGTGCAAGAATACTTGCCTGTATGACTGTGTGTCTATTTTACGTATGTGTGTGTCGAGCCTGTTCTCATTCCCAGGGAGTCAAATACCAGCGCTTTGTCACGTCCGTTGCTGTTCAGTACTGCTGCACAAGGCACCCTTGAGAGGCAGTAGGAGGCACACAAGGCTTTCCCTTAACTACAATGTAAACCCATGTGCAGCAATAGCTCAGAGAAAGTGCTGTAGTGATGTAGTTTAAAGAGCGACAAGACACACTAAGGGCGGGTGGAAGGGGAGATGGATGGGTCCACGTCATCCAGCAGACCGCTGCTTGTGTCACATGCATCGTGTTTCACTTTACAGTCAACTGTTCGTTTGTGTCACTTGTTCACAACATCCAGTAAGATTTTTTTCCGCTGTAAAAACGTAGTAATTTTATGTCCAACCATTTTGTTTTTTTCCTTAACTTGTTTTTATTGCCTAAACCTAAGCAAGTGTTTTTGTTTAATTCACAACTTCAAGAATGTGTTTACTGCGACTGAAAAGTGATGCCGAGGAGTTTGACAAAACGTCAGTATGTGACAAGTTGGGATGAGAATGTCTTGATGTGTCTGCAAGAGCTATTTTGCATATTACACATTGCTTCTTAATATGTATGTTTTAAAATCTATAGCAGATGCTTAAAACCTTTTATGCAATGAATAAGAATAAGATGTATTTTTCTACCCTGTCCAGAGTGTAGCAGACAGTACACTGAAATAAATAGCCTTTTTATTCTAGTAATATCATGATTTATATTAGTTACATTTCAGTTTAGTAAAGTCACAAGCATGTGTATAGTATAGTATATAGTAGTTATATAGTTTACAGAGTCTAGTGTATATATAGTTCTTATAATGAAGTTAATCTTTTACGTGCATTATCTTGAAAATCCCAAATTATTGAGAATTAACCTCAGGTCACTACGTACTGTTCTGGGGGTGCAATAAAAAGCAAATTTTGAGCTGATGGATCCATAACAAATGTGTAGCAGAAGTGTCATATTTCAGCTGAATAAGCCAGAACAAATGAAAGGACAAATGAATAAATAAAATATGTTGATATGAACAGTTTGAAAGCACAGGGGGAAAAAAATCAATCGTTCAGTCTCTGAGCATTTAAGTTTTTAGTGAATGTGTCATTTCACCACGTCTGCGACTGAAGAGTCATTTCATTTTTGATTAATCAGTTAGTGGTTATTTTTTAATGAAGGATTAAGTGCACATTGCATTTTTTTTTCCAACCAGCAGCCTAAAACTCAAAGATATTTAATTTACACTGATATCTGATCAAGAAAAGCAGCAAATCCCTCAAAGAAGCTGGAACTAGAAAATGTCAAATGGCATTTTTGCTTGACAAGTAAAATGTTCATTATCAAATGGTCTCATTATTTTTGGTGTGATGAACCCATCTGTCAATTGTTTGTTTCTGCGATGCATTTTACCTTTGTTGTCGCTATAATACCAGTGTGCATTGGAATGAAATGTCAGACACTATTCACAGCTACTACTACTACTACTACTATTACCTATTACTACTCTATTGTAACGCCACTAACAATCTCTGTGAAACACTAAAAACTGAAATTATTGTGTGGCTGGTAATGATTTCACATCATTTATGAGGCAAGAAAAATTTGCAAGGCCTACAGAGTTAAGTTTTTCTAATCGTTGTTTTTCATTTGCCAAATAAATTAGCATAATGGTACAAAGATGTCACCGCCTCACTCTCTTTAAAGATAACGTTTGTACAAATGGAGGCTTGCATTACATTTTTTTTTTATCTTTTTATAATTTGAAAGCTGTATACACACATAGACTTTGACATTTTTCCCTTTTGATAAGTGATTTTATTTCCCCGTAGTAATACCTTCTGTGTTATCTTAAAATGGCTTTAAACTATTTGCACTCTGCCATGAAAGTTTACATTTAACAATGTCCTCCTTAGGTTTATGCAAAAATTGAAAGGGCATTTTACAACTTTAACTTTCAAAGTTACAGTAAACACTAGAAACCAGTTCAGTTTAAGCTACTTCTTCTTTGTTTCATTTGGATGAAATTACAGGGAGAAAATGGTTTTTACATTTCTAAACACAAGTTTCAGTTACATGTTTTGAATTGTGTTTGTCTTTAGGAAGTACTCTGTTGCAGCTTTTCATGTGATCAAACTGTGTCCGCTGTACTGTATATTTTAACAAGATTTCAGGGTGTATCTCCCAACTTGAATGCGTTGTGTGATCTAGTTGTGGATGGCATTCATATGAGAGAAAACAAATAAATCACTACCATGAGGGCTTTTTGCAGTTTTTTTGTTTCAATTTCCTTTTTGAGCTCCTTGAGAGTTTGTGTGTGCTGTTAATCTCAAGCAGCCGACTGACATCTGAACAAGACTGCCCTGCGTCTGTACAATCACCTTCAAAATGCTTGGGAAAAAACACATGAAAATTGAGTTTGTCTTGCTAATGAGACAGATTCTAGTTTTGTTTTGTATAAAGCTGTGCTGCAGGTCAAACTTTTGTGACTCACTCACTTAACTCACTGTTACATACCTTTGAAAGGTGCAAATATGAAAAACAACAAAACCTTGCCTATAAAATAACGAGAGGAATTACCCCCGTTTGGACACTTTGCATCTTATGAAAAGTGCAAATAAACAAACAAATATATGAGTTTAAACTGTAGATACAGATGTAGGCTAACAGCTCGTGCCCGGGGGTGTCGTTTCATCACATCTTTATGTAGTTGGGGGCGGCAGTAGCTCAGTCTCTAGGGAGTTGGCTTGGGAACCTGAGGGTCACCAGTTCAAGTCCCGACATGGACCAAGAACTGAGTGTGAACTGGTAGCTGGAGAGGTGCCAGTTTACCTCTTGGGCACTGCCGAGGTGCCCCTGAGCAAGGCCCCAAACCCCCAACTGCTCGGAGCGCTTGTCAGGAGCAGCCCCCTCACTCTGACATCTCTCCATTTGATGCATGTATATGGGTCTAGGGTCTGCATGTACTGTGTATAAGTAAAACAACAGAGTGTAAAAATTGAATTTCCCCACTGTGGGACGAATAAAGGAATATCTTCTTCTTCTTCTTCTACTGGTCACCAGTAGAGGTCAATAGAGATTGCTGATTACAGCGTCTATAAATTTATCCTTTTGGTCCTCTCCCGGCTGCCGTCGCCGGTTCGGGCAGCACCAGTGAACGATAGCAGTTCGTCCACTTAAACGTTACCATTAGACACAGATAGCCAGCTAGCTAGTCCTCTGGTGGGTAGTCACAAAGATGGCGAACGTGGTGCTGGAGTTTAAGGCTTCTGCCGGTGACTCCGAGCCACAGAGTCGCCCTGTCCTCATCATCGGACAGCAGGCCAACCTGCAGAAAGTCGACTGGAGCCTAATCAAGGGAAAACTGCAGCCGGTTGTTAGCAAAGAGGTAACGTTAATATTGTGAATGAAAATGATAGTTTGGTGACAGCTAGCTCATGCTAGCGCGTTGCTAAACCTTGTTAGCGCTTTGCTAAACCATGTTAGCGCTAGCTAACACTTTCGACACTGGAGCACCATTAGCTATCTGTCTAACGTCAACTAGTCCCAGGGATATAACTGTAAGTAACTAGCTAGGGTTACATATATTTACACTACAGTAGTTAGATAAACATAATAATTGGCTCTAAAACTTAAGGAGACGTTAACGCTCTTGTTAACCTTAAATGGTTTTAAATTAGTCTGTGGAAAAGTGAATTACAACGCCAATAATTCGATTTGCTTAACTATTAAGTAACAATATTGTAAGTTGTTAGATGTTAACTAGTACTTAACCAACAACCGGTTAATTAATATTTCAAGACGCAATGTTAAATTGTACTGTTAATGACAGCTTTCCACTTCCTGGCTTTGGGAGTACAGTAGTTAATGACAGTATTGTATGGCCATGAGCTTAGTGTAAAGTCTTAAGCTGGGTGTTATCGTGTTCATGTACTGGACAGGTCCAGTAGTCAGACTCGAGACAAAAATACTCTGCTCTCATGGTATAATGGGGGGGGAGGAGGTTAGTTTGTAGGGGGGTGGGTTGGGAACCGGGGGGTACCGGTTAAATCCCAAAAGGGAAAAAAAAAGAGAGAAAAAAAAGGGGGAGGGGGGGGGGTAAATTTCTCCTTGGGGTAAAGGGGGGGGGCCCCAAGGAGAAAAAAACCAACCCCAAGGGGGGGGGGGCAGGAGAAGAGCCACCCCATCACTATAACATCTATAAATAATTAATTTATTTATTCAGGATTTAATATATAAATATAGAAAACAAAAATTAAATTACCTGCCCCAAAAAGGGAAAAAATATTTTTCTTCTAATGGAGCTGTAAGCAGTGGGCTGCAAACTGTCGTGCAAAGTCCTCAGAGGTGGTTGTGCAAAGGTGTCAGCTAGTCTATAAAGAGAGACTTAAGAAAGTGAGTCTGTGAGGTCAAGGAAAGGTTTTCTGTCATTCCCAGAGCTACTCAATATCATTTGACAATGATTAACCAACATTATTGTTCTGCTTGTAGTTTTATAATTTTTCCAAAGTGGTAAAAAGTATTTGCCGTGCTTAAGCTGGTAATTGTGACACACATCTGGAAACATGAGTGACACTTTGAAGAAGAAGAAGAAGATAGTCCTTTATTAGTCCCACGAGGGGAAATTCAATTTTTTCACTCTGTTGTTAACTTCTACACGGTACATGCAGACCCGAACACACACATGCACAACATGCAACAATGGAGAGATGTCAGAGTGAGGGGGCTGCTCCTGGCAAGCGCCCCGAGCAGTTGGGGGGTTTGGTGCCTCACTCAGGGGCACCTCGGCAGTGCCCAAGAGGTAAACTGGCACCTCTCCAGCTACCAGTTCACACTCAGTTCTTGGTCCATGGTGGGACTTGAACCGGTGACCCTCCGGTTCCCAAGCCAACTCCCTGACTGAGCTACTGCCGCCCCCAACTACTGCCTACTGCCTCTCATTTTTAAAACTCCTTGTCACATTTTCAACTTGCATACATTGTTATTTTATATATATATATATATATATATATATATTATTTTATTATTATTTTTATTATATTATCACATTTTATTATATCAAAATAAGCATTCACCAAAAGTTCTAAATCTTTAGCGCTCCCAAACTTCATCCACACACTTAAACACACTGATGACAATGGACTTTCTTGCATAGATTATAGCAAACCGTTGTTTACATTTCTTGTCCTAAACAGTAATGTATAGATTGTCCTGGATGGCAGTGGAGTAGCTGCATATTAGACTCCCTCTCTTGCTAGTGAACTTCAAAAATGTGAAAAATGCCCCACACAATTTTCCTTCCTACTTGTGTCTATTGTCTGACCAACAGTCCAAACCCCAAAGGTATTCAGTTGACTATCTCATAAGAAAGACAAAGAAAAGCAGCAAATCCACACATTTGACAAGCTGTAAATATAAGCAGCCAGGTAGTGTTAGGCAGTTTTGTTTGATACATGGTTAAACTCTCAATCAGTTACCAAAATAGTTGAAGATTAATATTCTGTCCATTGGCTCAATTAGGCTAAGTGTCCATATAGCATTTTTTTCTGGCATAAGTGTTCAGAGTTCAGGGGAGCACTTCATCCACAGTGATGACACCAGTGCCTTTCTGAAAAGTTTAGAAATTTTCAACTACAAGTGTCCACGTAAAAAGTCAGATTGCTCTGGAAAAAAAAAAAAAAAAAAATAGGTGTAGTGCCTTGTCTCTAGATGGCTACATACACCCACCTCGTTGGGACCAACTAAAAAAAAAAAAAATAAGGACTAAGATGGACACTCAGCCTTAGTCTACCACTTGTTTCTACTCTACTGTCACCATAGTGAATCTAAAATGTCAGTTTTGTCATGTTTTCCCAGATCTGGCAGGCGGCTCTCAGTGCTTTGAACCCGAATCCCACGGACAGCTGCCCGCTGTACCTCAACCATGCTGTGGTGGCTGCCATTCCTTCACGAGTCAGCAGGCACAACAGCCAGTCTTCTGCCCACTTTGTGTCCCGGCTGGTCCGTTCCTGTCTGCCTGGAGGGAACAACCGCTGCATTGTGGTCAGTATCTTCAGAATTTTATTTGTTCTGGCCTGTAACATAATAGTTAACAGATATGGGGTGAATTTCCTCTCCTTTTTCTACCTCCTTTGGGACATCAGTCATGGAGCATTTTTAGCTGCAGAACAGATCTGCTGTTTCAACTGGGATACCATTCTTCTGTGACTCTCTCTGGGAGTTCTGTGGCACTTAAATCTGGGTCATCCAGTGGAAGGATAGCTCATGTGTGATATGAGAGTGGTTGATATGAATGTTTCTTTCCTCTCCAGATGGTGTGTGAGCGTTCAGATGTGTTTGCATCTGCCTGTGCCATCGCCAGGGCCTTCCCCATCTTCTCTCGCCGCTCCACATCGTCACGGAGGGCTGAGAAGAAACACGTCACTGTGGAGACTGTGATTGTTGGGCCAGAGAGCAGTCCTCTGGATGTCGCAGAACTTCAGGTACTGCATTATATTTAACTCGGTGTTTTCCATTTTTTAACACAATTTTTTCAGGGCCTTTACAAATTGCATGTTTTTGAACCACTGTGGTTCATGTTAACTGCAGCCTGCCATAGCTGACAGCTTTTCTTCTCTTCAGTGTCTTTCCAGTGCTGCCCATGGAGTGCGGATGGCAGCTCGGATTGTGGACACACCATGCAATGAGATGAATACAGACCACTTCCTAGATGTAAGTGACACTACTGCTTGGAAATGGAAATGTTGTTGACTCTACCACAGGAACATGGTTCCAGTTATTTTGCTGCAGCCCCGTCACAGACATTAATTTCTGTTTTAGGAAATCAAGGCTGTGGGAACTGAACTTGGAATAACTCCAGTGATCATTCGTGGAGAGGAGCTGAAACAAAGAGGATTTGGAGGTACTGTGTCTGTAGATGTCTCTTAATGTCTGTGATGAACCTATATTATGACAATGCACCTGTCAAAATAACTAATTTACTGTATATGACTTTTTGCTGAATGTTTTTTGTTGTTGAATATGCCAACAGTCACTAAAAACCAAAGAGGAGCATGTATTAAAGCTTATTTAGCTCTGTTGCTCAAATGTGGATGTGGATTTTCTGGTGAGGAGCAGCACCTTGCTACCGTGGTTAGATAACTTAAGTTGTGCAACTATTAACATAAGACTCAATGTTTCATAGCTAGATTCACACATTTATTTACCACATTATTCTGGAAATGGTTCTTCATCAATTAATAAAAGTGGAATGATCATAAAAATGTATTATCTTTGCATTCAGCCAGTCTGAAATACTAACTCTCTGTAATTTTATTTCACTTTGCGTAGATGTCTTTGTTAAAGCCAGAATGACTTAATCCTTAATATTAAACTCTTCTTCTTCGATCTTCGTTATGATTATCTGTTTTCTTTCTCTCTACCCTGTCAGGTATTTATGGAGTTGGCAAGGCGGCAGAGCATCCTCCTGCATTAGCAGTCCTGAGCCACACACCAGAGGGTGCAACCCAAACCATTGCGTGGGTGGGCAAGGGCATTGTATATGACACTGGAGGACTCAGCATCAAAGGAAAGGTAATCTTATTTTTCCTCTGGAGAAGTGATAGTAACCTCTTGGAAACATCACTGTAGTAAACACTGAGGTAAATAGTTTAAACCTACAAATCATTGTTGTTTTAGCTCTCTGCATTAAGGGTAACTGCAATTTAAAATGAAGAAATCTAATTTTGACTGCAAATTTGTGACAATTTTGTTACTACTTGGTGTAATCAATTAATTGCACTTGCACGGTGCATTTAGTCACAATCATGGTGTATTATTATCATTATTATTATTAGTGTTATTATGCAAGTGTAAACTTTATTCATCTGGAGAGTAGTCCGCTGCACTCAAAAAAAACCAAAAAAACAAAAATACAAAGCATTGTGTGCTTCAAAAGTTGTTTTTGTACCAATCAGTTTTACGTTCATTGTGATCCTGTGGACTGAATTAATTTACAGCTTAAACTACACAACATTTTCCATGTTCGCCAGCAGTACCACAACATGGTCAACACTTTGACAAGGTGTTTTGGCTCATTCACTATACCGTACCTTTCATACTGCTGCCTTCAAAAAAACTGATGAACTCCACAGACTCTGGGTGATCCTTGAACCGGCATGCTGTGACACCACCGATCTGTTAGACTTTAAGCCTGTTCTCCATAATCCATTCACATGCACAGTAGTTGCTGTTGCATGCACCAGTTTACAGTATGTAGAGTCATATTAAAGTAGTAGTTATTTTGCAGGGACAAGGTTTACCCACTAGCAGGTAAAGCTTTTCTGTAACTATATGGACTGCTGGGTCACTCTCCTGGTCAGTGCTTGCTAGATGTGCAGCATTAGAGTGACATCTGAGAATAAATCATATTTAATCACATGTAAATTTGTTTGTTTGTTTGTTTGTTTGTTTTTGTAGACCACAATGCCAGGGATGAAGAGAGACTGTGGTGGAGCTGCTGCAATTTTGGGAGCTTTCAGAGCTACTATTAAACAGGTGAGCTTTTGGATTATCTGTTAGCAGTTGTCGCAGCTGCTCTAGCCTCCCCTGTTTCTCTGCTGCCGTTGTTTTTACCAGACTTTCTCTGCTCTGTTTGTTCCAGGGCTTTAAGGATAACCTCCATGCAGTGTTTTGCCTCGCAGAGAATGCGGTTGGACCCACAGCCACACGACCTGACGATATCCACACTCTCTACTCTGGAAAGTGAGTCCCTCCTTTGATGATAATCTAACATCTGTGGGTATGTGGGTATGTCACACTATGTGGGTATGTTCCTCGCATATCATGAGATTCTCGAGTGCCACTCATCCGATCGACTTCACACTTGGCGGATGTATTCCCAAGGCAGAGCAGCACCAAGAGTGAAGTTGGTTGTATGAGTGATTCTCGAGAAAGCTGCAGCAGCAATACCACAGGCTAAGGACTTGGCCTGTTCTGAGCAGGCATGTTTTGAACGGGCACTGCACGAGTGAGTCAAATTATCTGATTTGATTTGTATGTGCCCATCAGTGTTGATTGGACACAAACCACCACTGACATTATTTTCAAGCTAAATCAACAGGAATGAATGTATGCTGTGGTATAGGAAAAACTAATCTGTCCATCATTTGTGTGTGTTAATCTCAAGGACAGTGGAGATCAATAACACTGATGCAGAGGGCAGGCTGGTACTGGCTGATGGAGTGGTGTACGCCAGCAAAGACTTGTCAGCTGATATTATTCTGGACATGGCCACACTTACTGGGGCACAGGTCGGTGACAGCTACTTACAGACTCTTGTTAAACCTTCCACAGGAAATGTGAACTGGAGCATTTTCAACCTATCACAAGTTGATAAATAAAGACTCAGAACACTGGCAGAATATTTTTTTTTCTCAACACAGCCCCTGAAGAGATCAAAACCAACAATGATTTAGCCTTTGAACAGGTACTGCCTTTATATATAAGACCTGTTTTGGTTCTGCTTTCCAGGGGATCTCCACAGGAAAGTACCATGCAGCTGTGATGACTAATAGTGAGCAGTGGGAAATTGCATGTGTGCGTGCCGGCCGCAGCAGCGGTGATCTCGCTCACCCTCTGGTCTACTGTCCCGAGCTGCACTTCAGCGAGTTCACCTCTGCCATGGCTGACATGAAGAACTCTGTGGCAGTAAGTTCATCAAAACCAAATACTTAAACAAGACATGGCAATGTCCATACAGATCTGATGCATTTGACAGTTTAAAGGACAAAATATTTACAATACATTTGTGTAATTTAAATATACATTAAAAGAAATGCACTATAAAGGCTTTTTTTGGCACATGCTAGATTCCTTAAATGTCAGCATAGGCTTTTCCTGTTTCATTGATCTGGTTTAAAGCCAACAACAACCAAGGTGTTTTTGTAGTGGAAACTCCACCTTGAGGGTGACAAAGAACCTGGAAAATTAATCTTAACAGTTCATTGGAAATTCAGTACTGGCTTGGTTCAGTGTAGATAAGTATAACAAGATAAAATAGCTCTCTTTGACAGCTGGTAGAGGATGTGTGATTTGCTAATGTTTAGATTTTGACCAACAGCATATCTGCATTCAGATATCTGTATGGGCACCATGTGAGCTATGTGAAAACCAGTAACATACAGTAGTGTATAGCTTACTACATATTTAAAGTAGAATATTTGTTTGATGACTGATATAATATTTCAATTAAATATGTAAGTAATTATCCTTTCTTTGGGGAGTTGTACGTTTGCTAATGTTAGTAATCCTTTTCTTGTTTTGACAGGACCGTGAGAACGCTCAGAGCTCCTGTGCCGGCCTCTTTATTGGTTCTCACTTGGGCTTTGATTGGCCTGGTGTCTGGGTCCATGTTGATATCGCCTCTCCTGTCCATGCTGTGAGTAACTTTGGTGTACTGACAGATATTGTGCTCTGATTTTTACCCTGGAGCAAATCGGGGGATGATCATAACTCAGTGAAGTGAAAGTTTTATTGGGTTTCTGGTGCCTGCAACTGACTTGACATGACATTTTTTTTAAGATGGATTGTGCAGAGGAGCAGAGCAGGAGTGTGTCTTTTGTGTTACAAATTAAATGTTGGCATAAGAAATTATACTGTTTCAGACCATATCTTATGTAAGCTGTCTGTGCCAATTTTAAATCTTGGCTTGAGCTGACACACTTGTACACATAGATAGGATCACATAAACCCAGCTTCTGATATAAAACCTCCAACTGAACTTAATGTATTTTATCACAAAGTTGTGTAAATACATGTTTTATTATTATACTATAATTTTATTATTGCAAATCCATATGACAGACTCATCACCATATGATTACATCAAAATAACCAATTTTTCATCTACCTCAGAATGTCTTCCCTCAGGTGTAACCTCAATGTAAAGTTGCCCTGGGGAACAAAGACAAACACCCTCTTTGTAGTGCTGTGGGACTTAACAAACACACAACAGTCTTATTATCTCAAATCTAACGGCCAACCTATTGACATCAACATTTAACTCAACACCCTACATAATCTGTAAACCCCTTTTTAAGATCACTCTAGAGACCCCACCCCTGTTCTGTTAGTAAACATGATGAGATACAGTATTTTTGTGGGTGGAGTGTAGGTGGAGGTAGAAGCATGCTCTGAACATGTTAGCAAATACTGGCTAGCAAGTTTTGTTTGGTTGTTTTTTTAAACAGTGGTTGAAGAAAATACAAGTTTCTCTGAATATTTACAGACGCTCACTCTTCGGGACTGCAAGTGTTACTTGAAAAAGTTAACATTAACCAGTGGGACCTGATGGCTGACTCAATGGCCAGACAGTTACATATCTAATAGAGAAACCAAGTTAAAGAGCAACTGATGGCGTATAAATCTTTGGATGCCTTTAACTATCCTGCAGATAAAGTTCAGTTGCTATTCCAACATTTGTAACAGCTCTCTACACTGCACAGCAGCCCAAAAAAGGAAGGACTTATCAAAAAGAGTCTTATAATATTGCTGAAACATTTCAGAGAAGGAGAGAAAATGTTGCTAATAGTTGCACTCCTGGTAACTGCAGCCAAAGGCTCACGGCTAATGTTAGCAGAAGGCTAAAGTATTAGCAGCATTATCTCACTATCTCTCTGTTTAGCCCATTAGCAACATTAGTTGCTAATGGGCTAAACAGCAACAACAACACTGCAAGATGACATTTTTGATGTGTAACTTCAGCCTACTACTCTGGGATGATTTGTGTTTGCCTCCTGTCTTTGCTTTGTTTTTCCCCCAGTTAACACCATGACATAATCATGGCATTGGCACCAAAAGGGTTGATAAATTCATAAAATCAAGTATAAAATAGATGAAAATAGAGTACATAGAATGCATAACATAAGGTGGAAAATACAACCTACTGAAAATACTACATTTTAAGAGTTGCAACAGTGCACAAGCATTGCACAATTTAAGGACAGTATTAACTATTACCAGAGACTCAGTAACCTGAAAGAAGTGTCAGCAGAATGTGTAAGGAAGTTAACGGCAACATTGCTCTGAAGCCTAACATGACAAAAACTTATGTTGATCATTAAACGATAGGTCCATAATTGTTCAGGTATGTCTTAAAATAGTAGTCATGTGCCAACATGAACAGCAAAACAGGTTTTTCTTGCTCTAATCATTCCTCCTGTTCACAGTAGACATTAAAAGATTGTTTCCTGTTGCAGGTCACAGTGTTTGCTCTGTACAAGAAAGTTAGTATTCAAAAGTCAATTAACCAGGTTATCAGTGTCCATGTTGTATAGAAACTAGCTGAGCCAATAATATCTATAGAAACCCCAACTCCCTCTGTGGAGAAGTTGACTTCTGCTGCTGCTGCTTTGTTTCATTATGAAACTCGTGACTGATTTCAAAGGCAAATACACAAGCAAATACAGCTGACAGGATTGTGCCAGTTTTTCATACAAAAAGATGATAATCTGTCCAGGTCTTGAGGTACAGTTCATAAAAAAAACAGGGCCAATAATCACTTACGTGGTACTGAAGTCGTCAGTATATATTTGTTCTTCTCACTAGTTCATTGTTTTGTCTCATATATTAATATCTCCACTGTATTAACATTTATGGAAAATTTGAGTTTTAGACCAAGCAGGGTCTCATGTTTCAGACACATTAACATTACATTAACGCTTAATGGAAAAAGAGAAGTTTATCGGTAGAGAAAAAAAGATGACTGCAGGATAAGTTTACAGTAATGATGCTTGAATCTGATCCTTGTTTTGTCTTATATTTTGTTTCTGCAGGGAGAGCGTGCCACAGGATTTGGTGTTGCTTTGCTAATGGCCTTGTTTGGTCAGGCATCAGACGACTCCATGCTGAACCAAGTGTCTCCTCTGGGTGCAGCCACCAACATGTGTGAAGACCAGATGGAGCGTGACTGCAAGAGACGAAGACTGGTGTAGAACACACAATGGTTTACCCTCCCCAATCCTGACCGCTGCGCTGCCACCACATACTCAAATTGCTGAAGAAAGTGCTCATTCAGTCAGTTAAAACATTTTAAACTGTGATTCAACTTTCTGTGTTCAAATCAAATCACTGAATAAATCGGTTAATCATCAGCAAATCAGGTGTGTCATATATGATAAAACACAGGCCCTCATTGAATTGGCACTTGCTGCACTGATCACCTCCATAGCTTCCTCATTTTTCAGATGCTCTTGATGAAGAACCATTTATTATTATAAAATTTGACAAAAAAGCAGGTGGTTTATCTTCACAACAAATCAGTTAACCAATCTTTATTTTTTTTCAGCAGTGATTCGTTGTAAATGTTCATATTTTTTACAGTAGAACAATTAAAAGTTTTACCTCATAAATTATAAATGTTTCCAGATATCCGCCTCATCAGCAGGTATTGTTATATGTTGATATTTTAATGCAAATCAAGTACTATAGCATACATGTTGTCTTTGTAAAAGAAATACTGGATCAGGATCAGTAAAACTAGAGTTTTCTTTCTTGGTAATCATTGCACATTGTATTCACTCAGTGTATAGTCGGATTGTGTGATCTCTGTGATCTCTGGACCAAACTGAGGAGTGAGTGCGTACTGCATTTTTTCATTTTTTTTTCGCAGTTTCACAATGTTGTCAGATTGAGTCTTTGACAAAAATGTGCTTTGTCAGCACAAAATACACATACAAGATGTTAACTGTTATGGACAGATTCCAGCGCAAGTATGTTTTTCCATTCTTGTGACAATCATGTTCTCCTTCAATAAAGACCGTGCCATCTGACCTTTGTATGCATGTGAAGTAAAACACTCTAAAAAATCTGACAATAATCTCTTAAATCAAGGTCTGCCATACTGGCTTTTTGGAAAACTCCATCTGCTGAGAGACGTGGTTAAAACATCAGAAAAAGTTATTAAATGGACCTTGAGTTCAGATATTTTTGGCTGTTACTAGGTTAAGAATTAATTTGCTCAAGTTTTATCCAACCTAAAGTTAACTTCAGTAATTCGTAACAGTACACCATGAATGTAGTTACCTTTGCCACGGTTCTGCTGAAGTCTTGTACTAGATCACCAGGCAACATAGATGTCTGACAATTTTAAAATATTTAGACTTAAGAACAACCAGCTGTCATCCACCTTAAATAATACAGTAGTTCTGAGAGCTTTTGCAGGCACCTACATGTTTACCATTATGGGGTTTTGAGACGGTTCAGGATTTTATAGTCAGGCATAAAAATCGTTATAATTGCTAATCAAAAATGAACAGGTGGGAGCTGAGACTAAAGGCAGCCGTTCAGCGGCATGAAAGGTATTAATGCAGAAGTAGGTCAAATTATATTTATATCTTGACAGGAGTGCATGAGACAGGTAATATGAAAAAAATTATGTTCCTTTGTGTCCGGCGCTCCTAATGACATCTGCAAAATTTCACAGACTGAAGGAAAACAACCAATCAGAGCTGAGCTGGAGCCTGCCATCTCTGAGCAGCTGTCAATCACTCGCAACCTCTGCTCAAACAGTCAAACTAGGCAGCGCTGATCAAATATGAATCAATATTCTGTTTCTGTAATGCTTATGTCTCTCCTGCAATGTTTTCACAAACACCTCGTAGTTACTGTTTTTGCTGTAAAATGAGAAGGTTTGTGACCTGGCAGCCATGTTGAGATGAGTTGAGGAAATACCAAGCACCGCCCATCAGCCGATGCAAACTGAGTAATCTACAAGATGTTTCTGAAAACATTTTATGTGAGAAATAAGCATAATGGTAACAGAATATTAATTCATATTTATTCAGCACTGCCTAGATTGACTAGGCAGCTCAAACTGCAGTTGGTTTGCAACAAATTACACAACTATACTATATTTTATGTACATTTTCAGATTTTTATTATTGTTTTGATCACCTTTGAAAGGTTTGTGTAAATGACGTTAGAATGAGGGTTTTGCGTTTGTTAATGCAAAAAAAAAAAAAAAACAAAAACTGAGGTATATTGTGGAGCAAAGTGTGTTGTGAGCTTTTTGCAACTTTACTGGCAGGTACAATGGATTATATTAATTCTCAACATTATAAAGGTTATTTAATTGCCTTTTAATTTTGCCTTTTCACTAACGTTACACGTGACTTCCGTGTTGTGTTGTGGGATGTGATTTACTGGTCACATGACAGTAGTCTGGGAACCGGTTTTCTCCGTTGAGTTTAGCCACACAGACATCAGTGTTCAGGCTCTCACTGCTAACGACAGCAGCCGTGAATTTCTCCTCTCCTCTCCCCGTTAGCGCTGCTTCAGGTTAACGTCCGACCGACCGAAGATGACTCGGACAGTCTTAGTTGTCCTGTTTTCAGTCGTGCTGTCCGGTGTGAGCGCAGGAGTGTTTTTCAACCCGAAGAAGCCGTGCTATGTCCGTACACCGAGAAAAGACGACTTTGGACTGAAGTAAGTAAACATATATCTGTGTGTTTATTTAATAAATAAGTTTAAGAACTATGAAGTAGTTAGCTGCGGGAAAAACTAATCAACTAGCTAGCTAGCGAACGATCGCTATAGATAACCGTTAGTTGATTAAGTCGGGAGTTTTGGTTGAATGTCATTCTTGTTTTTCTGAGGACTTCACATAAAACGAAACTAAACAGACAGATTTAGGCTACGCACTCCCTCGTTTCATATCTTTCTACAGATCACGAGGTGAATGAATCACAGATTGAGGAAGTTAACAGCTGTGAAAATTCACCAACTACAGATCAGCTATCAACCCTGAAGGACTCATTGTTTAAAAAACTGTATTGCACAAAACCCTCCCACAAACGTTTACATTTAATCTTCACCTATAGATAGAGCTGCCAGTTTATTCGAATTTTTATTCATGATCGTCCAAAGTCAATCGCCATTAATCGTAAATTAATCACACATTACTTTTTCTCTGTTCAAAATGTACTTTAAAGGGAGTTTTGTTAAGTATTTAATAATCTTATCAACATGGGACTGGACAAACATGTTTGCTTAATGCAAATGTATGTAAATATTTGTTCAGCACAAAACAATGACAAATATTGTTCAGAAACCCTCGCAGGTTCTGCATTTAGCATAAAATATGCTAAAATCATAACATGGCAAACTGAAGCCCAACAGGCAACAACAGCTGTCAGTGTGTCAGTGTGCTGACTTGACTATGACTTGCCCCAAACTGCATGTGATTATCAGAAAGTGGCCATGTCTGTAAAGGGGAGACTGGTGGGTACCCAGAGAACCCATTTTCATTTACATATCTGGAGGTCAGAGGTCAAGGGACCCCTTTAAAGATGGCCAGTTTTTCCTCACCCAAATTTAGTGCAAGTTTGGAGCGTTATTTAGTCTCCTTCCTTACAAGCTAATGTGATGTGGTTGGTGCCTCCTATTCCTTAGAGTTTCTAGTTTAATATGATACCAGTATCTTCACTCTAGCTTTAAAACTGATCTTGCTACAACCTAAAAATCACCAGTTGAGTTAATGCATTAATGCATTTCTGGCGTTAAAACAAAATTTCTTAAATGCATTATTATCATGTTAACTGTGACACTCCTACTTACAGATTATGTTTTTTGTGCAGTTTATCTCCCAACATGTTTAAAGCCTTCAGTACTGTTGCTGCTGCAGAATTAATGTTCCTAATTACCTGTCCTTTCACAGGACAGCTGCTCGCCCTCATGAGTATTTAAACATTTCTGACTTGCCCAAATCATGGGACTGGAGGAACATCAATGGCACCAACTATGTGAGCACGACCCGTAACCAGCACATTCCCCAGTACTGTGGCTCCTGCTGGGCCCATGGCAGCACCAGTGCCATGGCAGGTATGACTCAACATAGCTTTCCTATTGGGAACTTTAAAGAATACTGTATCATTGTTGTTTGTCAGCGGTATAGAACTTGATGTCCTCACATGAGTGGTAAGACGCGTTTTGATAAAGGGTTCCACCTCCTCTTTGCATATACGTGAACAGGAACTGCTATAACTGAATTCAGTATCTCAGGAAAGCCTGGAGGCAGTTGCTTTCAGTTGGCATTGGGCGCAGTTTATCACAGGGCACATAGAGACAGACAACAATTCATGCTCACATTCACACTTACGGGCAATTAAGAGTCAGCAGTTAACCTGCATGTCTTAACCGAAACTAACCTAAACAGCATGTTTTAGCACTGTGGGAGGAAAATTCATAGTATAGTATGTCGACAAATTTCGTGAAAAAAGTCATACTATAGTATGTTCAACAAGTTCACGAAAAAAGTCATAGTATGGTATGTTAAAAAATCTCATGAAAAAGTCATCAAAGTATTTTTAAAAATTTAATGAAAAAATTCGTAGTATAGTATGTTGGAAAATTTAATGAAAAAGTCAAAGTATTTTGAAAAATTTCATATAAGGAAGTCATAGTTGTATGTTGAAAAATTTCATGAAAAAGGTTGTAGCATAGTTTGTCGAAAAGTTTCATGAAAAAAAATTGTAGCATAGTTTGTCAAAAAGTTGAAAAAAAGTCAGAGTATGTTGAAAAATTTCATGACTAAAATAGTATAGTATGTCGACAAATGTCATGAAAAAGTCATAGTAAAGTATGTTGAAAATTTTCATGAAAAAAGTCATATTATAGTATGTTGACAAATTTCATGAAAAAAGCCATAGTGTAGTATGTCGAAAATTTTCATAGAATAAGTCATAATATGGTATTTTGAACACTTTCATAATAAAAAGTCATAGTAAAGTATGTTGAAAAAATTCATGACAAAAAAATCATAGTATAGTATGTCGACAAATTTCATGAGAAGTCAGTATAGCATGCCGAAAAATTTCATGAAAAAATGTCATAGTATAGTATGCCAAAAAAATTCATAGTATAGTATGTCGGCAAATTTCATGAAAAAAGTCATAGTATAGTATGTTGACAAATTTCATGAAAAAAAGTCATGGTATAGTATGTTGACAAATTTCATGACAAAAAAAATCGTAGTATAGTATCTCGACAAATTTCATGGAAAAACTCATCGTAAAGTTTTTTGAAAAGTTTAATGAAAAAAGTCATATTATGATATGTTGAAACATTAGATGAAAAAAAGTCATCATAAAGTATGTTGAAAAATTGTTAATTAGGATGTCATAGTTATATGTTGAAAAATTTCATGAAAAATGTCACATTATAGTATGTTGAACAATTTCATGAAAAATGTCACATTATAGTATGTTGAACAATTTCATGAAAAATGTCACAGTATACTGTGACATTATATCGAAAAATATCTGCCCTTTTGAGCCACAGCTACCTCGTGGCTTTCTCTGCGGCTTCGCTAGTGGATTTGATGGCCCTCTTCTTGGCCGCCCCTGTTACACCCAAACGGCCAAGGACTTTGCAGAGAGAACGTCCTGCAAAGGCTCTGCAGCCAACTTCTATCGGCTCGTAGAATGTCCTCCAGCCCTTTCTCCTGCACTCCTCCACCAGTTCCTGGTACTTGACATGTTTCCTTTCGTTGGCTTCCTCAATACGCTCTTCCCAGGGCACTGTAAGTTCCAGCATGATCAGATGTTTTGAAGCCTCAGAGGTAATGATCATGTCTGGCCGGAGAGACGTTGATGCGATTTGCTGGGGGAACCTCAGCTGTTTTCCCAGGTCAACGTGCAAGTGCCAATCAGAGGCTGTGTGGAGGAGTCCTGATGTTCTCTGTGGACATGCCCGGGGTCACTCTCCAGCTTTGATGAAGGGGACTGCCTTGTTCGGAGCATGATGGTGTTTGCTGGTGCTGATGGCCAAGGCTATGCTTTCAGCAACTGCTTTCAGAACCTGGTCATGGCGCCAGCGGTAGCGACCATCAGCCAGGGACTTTGGGTAGCTGCTGAGGAGATGTTCCAAGGAGCCTCTTCCGGAGCAAAGGGGGCAGGACGGTGTCTTGTTCTTCCCCCACACATGGAGGTTCGCTGGCATCGGGAGGGCGTCGTAGACTGCCTGCACAAGGAACCGGACGCGGTGGAAGTCTGCCTGCATGATGTTCGACCAGGTGACTTTGTGCTGCAACATGCTCTCCCATCTTGTCCAGGCCCCCTGCTGCCGGAGTCCCACTACCCTGCTTACTCGCTCTTCCTCCACGCCTGCTCGAACCCCTTCCTGGAGTAGATGGTGTCTCTCCTTTCCCCGAGCCTGGCTCACTTGGGACTTTGAGAAGTTGCCCAGGCCTGCTCTCCCTGTTGCCAAGACCCCTACCAGCGCATTTTGCCTTAGGCGTGACTCTGCCACCTCCACTGACTTCTCTGCCCTCCCCTTCCTTCCTGTCCTCACTTCAGTCCCAGCTGATGACACCTTGCTGTCCCTGGAATCCCTGTACTGTAGGGCTTCTTGTATGTGCCACCTTGAATTCTTCAATGAGCCCACTGAAGGGTAGCTGGAGGGTTTTACTTGTCCTGTACAGGGCAGCGCTGTTGAGGCTACGGGGAAATCCCAGCCACTTCCGAAGAAAGACACTGATCTTCCTTTCGCAGGATTCCGCAGTTGTTACAAGGACTGCGTAGACGAGGAGAGGCCACAAGACTCTGGGCAGAATGGAGTGCTGGTAGATCCAGGCTTTAAATCTACCAGGCAGGCCGGACTTGTCCACTTCAGTGAGCCACGCCCCTAGTTGTTCACCAGACTCCTGGATGGCAGCAAAGTCTTTCAGGCTTGAGTCAAAGAACTTCCCCAGGCTCTTGACTGGTTGCTCTGTGATGGATGGGATTGCAGATCCAGAGATTGAAAACCGGAACTTGTCCATCACCTTCCCCCTTTTCAGTACCATGGACCTTGACTTGGAGGGCTTGAAGCTCATCCTAGACCATGTGATGAGTCTCTCCAATCCTTGCAAGATCCACCTACTCCCTGGGACCGATGTTGTTGTGATGGTAAGGTCGTCCATGTAGGCTCTTATAGGGGGCTGGCAAACACCTGATCTAGATAGGGGCCCTCTGCATTCCACCTCTGCAGCCTTAACCACCATGTTCATCGCCAATGCGAAAAGGGTAATGGAGATGGTACAACCGGTTATTATTCCTTTCCCAAGGTGATGCCAGTCTGATGTTACTGACCCAGAAGTGAATCTGAGCCTGAAGTTGGAATAATAATCCAAAATCAGGAGCTTGATCTTGCTGGTAACATGGTGGAGGTGTAGGGCAAGCTCAACTAGTTTGTGTGGGATGGACCTGTAGGCGTTCGTCAGGTCCAACCACAACACAGCAAGGTCACCTCTGTTCTCACAGGCCTCTCTGATGAGCTGTGTGACTACACCGGTGTGCTCTAGGCAGCCAGGAGCTCCAGGAATCCCCCCCCCCCCGTCGATGTAGTTGTTCTTGAGGAGGAACTCCGTCAGTCTTTTTGAGACGATGCTGAAAAACACCTTCCCTTCCACACTTAGTAGTGAAATTGTCCGAAACTGGTTGATGTTTTTCGAGTCCTTCTCCTTGGGAATGCAAACTCCCTCTGCACACCTCCGCTGGTCGGCCACGCTCCCCCTTCACCAGATCACCTTCAGGGTCTTCCACAGGTGCTGGAGAAGCACTGGGCAGCGCTTTTAGACGAGGTAGGGTACGCCACTGGGGCCTGGGGAAGATGCTGAGCGGGCTGCCTTGACAACCTCTTCGACCTCCTTCAGACTAGGCTCCGTCAACTTGAACTCTGCTGTTGGTGGGGCAGGGCAGGTGAGAGCTTTGTTGGGTCCGAGATCTTGTTCCCTCAGTGGGTCACTCAAAGTGTCCTGGAGGAAGTGGTTCACTTCTTCTCTTGAGCACTCCAGCCGGCCGCTGCGCTTATTCCCAAGTAGCTGTTTCGCAAAACGGAAGGGATTGGCCATGAAGGCCGCTCGCTTCCTAGCTCTCTCCCTTCCCCGCTTCCTGTGCCACTCTACTCTGCGGAGGGTTGTCAGCTTCTTCCGCAGGATGTTATGCAGTTCTGCCAATGGTTGCTTCTCCTCCTCAGTAGCTCTCTTGGACCGTTTCTTGAGGGTTCGAAGTTCCTGGTGCAGTTGTTGTATCTTAAGGGCCCTGCGGTTCATGGTGTATGGGGTGGTTGTGGTGTTGCCCTTCTCAGTCCAACCAAATCTTTCTGCGCCATAGCTGACGATGATGGTGGTCATCGCTTGGAGCCTGCTGTCGACGTCTCCTTTGGCTGTGGCTCAAATGACGTTGGACACGTCCTCGTCAAACTGCAACCACTCGCTCTGTTTGCTTGCTGGGGGCCATTTAATCCGCTGCTGTGGAACTACTGTGCTGGGGTTGGGGGACTCTGGTACGTGGAGGGACTGGGATCTGTGGGTTGCCTCCTGTCCTGGCCCTTCCTGCGTCTCACCAGGTCCAGGACCTGTACGTTGTACCTCGCGCTCCCGTTCCAAACATTTTATTCTGGCCTGATGTATTTTTAGGCCACGGATGTTTTTGCATAGCTTGCCGCAGATACATGTCATACTCGTAGTCGGTTCGTTTGCGGGGGTCATTAACCTGTGGTCCGTCCGATTGGAGATCTCATCCCCCCCCCTCTCGGGATCTCCTGGGGGTATTTCTCTTAAGGGCTTTCCGTAGCTTGTTTGGGTTCCTTCTCACGAAAGATACAGGCTGGGGTGCCAACCCATACTGTCCCGGGTGCCGTCTTTCCGAGCTGCCAACTGTCTCTCCAGTAGTCAACCAAACTATCCTTGGTTGCCACCTAGTCTCTTCCTAGGAGTCACTGGCTTAGCCAGGCTTGTAACTTGAAAGAAATATCTCCTGGACGCACTGGGACTTGCACTTAAGTATGTTGAAAAATTTCATGACAAAAATTTAAAGTATTGTATGTCGACAAAGTTCATGAAAAAAGTTATGTATAGTATGTCGACAAATTTAATGAAAAAAGTCATACTATGGTATGCTGAAAAATTTAATGAAAAAAGTAATAGTATAGTATGTTGACAAATTTCATGGGAAAAAATCTTAGTGTAATATGTCGACAAATTTCATGAAAAATGCCATAGTATAGTATGCTGAGAAATTTCATGAAAAAAGTCATAGCATAGTATGTTGACAAATATCATGAAAAAAATGTCATAGTATAGTATGTTGACAAATTTCATGAAAAAAGTCATAGCATAGTATGTTGAAAAATATCATGAAAAAAGTCATAGCATAGTATGTTGAAAAATATCATGAAAAAATGTCATAGTATGGTATGCTGAAAAATTTCATGACAAGAAAATCATAGTATAGTATGTCGAGAAATTTCATGAAAAAAGTCATAGTATAGTATGTTGACAAATTTCATGGCAAAAAATCATAGTATAGCATGATGAAAAATTTCATGAAAAAAGTCATAGTATACTATGCCGAAAAATTTCATGAAAAAAGTCATAGTATAGTATGCCGAAAAATTTCATGAAAAAAGTCATAGTATAGTATGTTGACTAATTTCATGACCACAAAATCATAGTATAGTATGTTGACAAATTTCATGAAAAATGTCATAGTATAGTATGCTGAAAAATTTCATGAAAAAAGTCAGTGTTGTATGCCGAAAAATTTCATGAAAAATGTCATAGAAAAGTATGCCGAAAAATTTCATGAAAAAATGTCATAGTATGGTATGCCGAAAAATTTCATGAAAAAAAGTCATAGTATAGTATGTTGACTAATTTCATGACCATAAAATCATAGTATAGTATATTGACAAATTTCATGAAAAATGTCATAGTATAGTATGCTGAAAAATTTCATTAAGACATGTCAGTATAGTATGCCGAAAAATTTAATGAAAAAAAGTCATAGTATAGTATGCTCGGCAAATTTCATGAAAAAAGTCATTTTATAGTATGCTGAAAAATTTCATGAAAAAATGTCATAGTATGCTGAAAAATTTCATGAAAAAAGTCATAGTATAGTATGTTGACAAATTTGATGACAAAAAAAATCATAGTATAGTATGTTGAAAAATTTCATGAAAAAATGTCATTTTATAGTATGCTGAAAAATTTCATGACAAAAAAAATCATAGTATAGTATGTTGAAAAATTTCATGAAAAAATATCATAGTATAGTATGTCGAAAAATTTCATGAAAAAAATGTCATAGTATGGTATGTCGAAAAATTTCATGAAAAAATGTCATAATATGAGTATGCCGAAAAATTTCATGACCATAAAATCATAGTATAGTATGTTTACAAATTTAATGAAAAAATGTCATAGTATAGTATGTATGTCGGCAAATTTCATGAAAAAAGTCACAGTATGTTATGCCGAAAAATTTCATGAAAAAATGTCATAGTATGGTATGCCAAAAAATTTCATGACCATAAAATCATAGTATAGTATGTTGACAAATTTCATAAAAAATGTCATAGTATAGTATGCCGAAAAATTTCATGAAAAAAGTCATAGTATAGTATGTTGAAAAATTTCATGAAAAAAGTCGCAGTATAGTATGTTGACAAATTTCATGGAAAAAAATCATAGTATAGTATGATGAAAAATTTCATGAAATAATGTCATAGTATAGTATGCCAAAACATTTCATGAAAAAAGTCATAGTATAGTATGTTGACAAATTTCATGGCAGAAAAATCATAGTATAGTATGTCGACAACAGTCATAGTCCAGTATGCTGAAAAATTTCATGAAAAAATGTCATAGTATGGTATGCCGAAAAATTTAATTAAAAAAGTCATAGTATAGTATGTTGACAAATTTCATGACCATAAAATCATAGTATAGTATGTTGACAAATTTCATGAAAAATGTCATAGTATAGTATGCTGAAAAATTTCATGAAAAAATGTCATAGTATAGTATGCCAAAACATTTCATGAAAAAATTCATAGTATGGTATGCCGAAAAATTTCATGACCATAAAATCATAGTATAGTATGTTGACAAGTTTCATGAAAAATGTCATAGTATAGTATGCTGAAAAATTTTATGAAAATATTCATAGTATAGTATGTCGGCAAATTTCATGAAAAAAGTCATAGTATAGTATGTTGACAAATTTCATGACAAGAAAATCATCGTATAGTATGTCGACAAATTTCATGAAAAAAGTCATAGTATGCCGAAAAATTTCATGAAAAACGTCATAGTATAGTATGCCAAAAAATTTCATGAAAAAATGTCATAGTATGGTACGCCGAAAAATTTTATGAAAAAAGTCATAGTATAGTATGTTGACAAATTTCATGACAAAAAATCAAAGTATAGTATGCCGAAAAATTTCATGAAAAATCTCATAGTATAATATGCCAAAAAATTTCACGAAAAAAGTCATAGTATAGTATGTCGGCAAATTTCATGAAAAAAGTCATAGTGTAGTATGCCGACAAATTTCATGAAAAACGTCATAGTATAGTATGCCGAAAAATTTTATGAAAAAAGTCATAGTATGGTACGCTGAAAAATTTTATGAAAAAAGTCATAGTATAGTATGTCGATAAATTTCATGACAAAAAAATCATAGTATAGTATGCCGAAAAATTTCATAAAAAAATGTCATAGTATAGTATGCTGAAAAATTTCATGAAAAATGTCATAGTATAATATGCCGAAAAATGTCATGAAAAAATTCATAGTATAGTATGTCGGCAAATTTCATGAAAAAATTCATAGTGTAGTATGTCGGCAAATTTCAAGAAAAAAGTCATAGTATAGTATGTTGACAAAATTCTTGACAAGAAAATCATTGTATAGTATGCTGAAAAATTTCATGAAAAAATGTCATAGTATGGTATGCCGAAATTTTTGATGAAAAAAGTCATAGTATAGTTTGTTGACAAATTTCATGACAAAAAATCATAGTATGGTATGATGAAAAATTTCATGTAAAAATGTCATAGTATAGCATGCCAAAAAATTTCATGAAAAAAGTCATAGTATAGTATGTCGACAAATTTCATGAAAAGTCATAGTATAGTATGCTGAAAAATTTCATGAAAAAATGTCATAGTATAGTATGCTGAAAAATTTCATGAAAAACGTCATAGTATAGTATGCCGAAAAATTTCATGAAAAAATGTCATAGTATGGTACGCCGAAAAATTTTAAGAAAAAAGTCATAGTATAGTATGTCGACAAATTTCATGATAAAAAAATCATAGTATAGTATGCCGAAAAATTTATGAAAAAGTTGTTTTGCTGAAAAATTTCATGAAAAAATGTCATAGTTAGCATGTTGAAAAATTTCATGAAAAAATGTATAGTATGGTACGCCGAAAAAATGTTATGAAAAAAGTCATAGTATAGTATGTCGATAAATTTGATGACAAAAAATATAGTATAGTATGCCGAAAAATTCATAAAAAAATGTCATAGTATAGTATGCTGAAAAATTTCATGAAAAAAGTATAGTATGTATGCCGAAAAATTTATGAAAAGTCATAGTATAGTATGTTGAAATTTCATGAAAGGAAATATAGCATAGTATGTTTAAAATTTATGAAAAAAGTCATAGTATAGTATGCTGAAAAATTTATGAGAAAATGTCATAGTATAGTATGCCGAAAAATTTATGAAAAAAGCACAGTATAGTATGTTTAAATTTTATGAAAAAAGTATATAGTATGTTGCAAATTTATGACAAAAAATCATAGTATAGTATGTTGACAAATTTCATGACAAAAAATCATAGTATAGTATGCTGAAAAATTTATGAAAAAACGTATAGTATAGTATGTTAAATAGAGAGAGAACTAGTATACTATACATAAAACTCAGTATACTATAATAAAAAAGAATAGTATAGAATACATAAGAAATTTGTAGTAAAGTATGTATAAAAATCTAATATAGAAATAAAATGTAGTAAATGTTATAAAATGTAATTAAAAGTTATTTTTTTTTTTTTGCATCTATACTGACATTTTTCATGACATTACGTTGGCTTAATTGTATACAATGACTTTTGATGACAATTCTTATGGCATACTTTTTGACATACTAGCGCATTTCTTCAGATTTCAAAAAACATCCACTTGGACTAGGATCAGGAATTTTTTTAGCTGCCTTTTTAGATGCCGAAAAATTTCATGAAAAAATGTCATAGTATAGCATGTTGAAAAATTTCATGAAAAAATGTCATAGTATAGCATGTTGAAAAATTTCATGAAAAAATGTCATAGTATGGTACGCCGAAAAATGTTATGAAAAAAGTCATATTATAGTATGTCGATACATTTGATGACAAAAAATCATAGTATAGTATGCCGAAAAATTTCATAAAAAAATGTCATAGTATAGTATGCTGAAAAATTTCATGAAAAATTTCATAGTATTATATGCCGAAAAAATTCATAGTCTCGTATGTCGGCAAATTTCATGAAAAAAGTCATCGTATAGTATGTTGACAAAATTTATGACAAGAAAATCATTGTATAGTATGCTGAAAAATTTCATGAAAAAATGTCATAGTATAGTATGCCGAAACATTTGAGGAAAAAAGTCATAGTATAGTTTGTTGACAAATTTCATGAAAAAAATATAGTATAGTATGATGAAAAATTTATGTAAAAATGTATAGTATAGTATGCCAAAAAATTTATGGAAAAAGTCAAATATAGTATGTTGAAAATTTCATGACAAGAAAATCATAGTATAGTATGTCGAAAATTTCATGAAAAAAGTCGTAGTATAGTATGCTGAAAAATTTCATGAAAAAAGCATAGTACAGTATGCCGAAAAATTTCATGAAAAGTATAGTATAGTATGTTGACAAATTTATGAAAGGAAATATAGTATAGTATGTTTACAAATTTCATGAAAAAAGTATAGTATAGTAGGTGAAAAATTTATGAGAAAATGTCATAGTATAGTATGGAAAAATTCATGAAAAAAGTACAGTATAGTATGTTTACAAATTTCATGAAAAAAGTCATAGTATGCTGAAAATTTTATGAAAAAATGTCATAGCATGGTATGCCGAAAACTTCATGAAAAAATGTCATAGTATAGTATGCTGAGAAATTTCATGAAAAAATGTCACAGTATGGTACGCCGAAAAATTTTATGAAAAAAGTCATAGTATAGTATGTCGACAAATTTCATGACAAAAAAATCATAGTATAGTATGCAGAAAAATTTCATGAAAAAATGTCATAGTATAGTATGCAGAAAAATTTCATGAAAAAATGTCATAGTGTTGTTGGAAAAATTTATGAAAAAAGTCATAGTATAGTATGCGAAAAATTTCATGAAAAATGTATAGTATAGTATGCCGACAAATTTCATGAAAAAAGTCATAGTATAGTATTCTGAAAAATTTCATGAAAAAATGTCATAGTATAGTATGCCGAAAAATTTCATGAAAAAAGTCATAGTATAGTATGTTGACTAATTTATGACCATAAAATATAGTATAGTATGTTGACAAATTTATGAAAAATGTCATAGTATAGTATGCTGAAAAATTTATTAAGACATGTAGTATAGTATGGAAAAATTATGAAAAAAGTCATAGTATAGTATGCTGAAAAATTTCATGAAAAAATGTCATAGTATAGTATGCCGAAAAATTTAATGAAAAAATTCATAGTATAGTATGGCGAAAATTTATGAAAAAAGTCATAGTATAGAATGTTGACAAATTGCATGACAAGAAAATCATCGTATAGTATGTCGAAAATTTCATGAAAAAAGTCATATTATAGTATGCTGAAAAATTTTATGAAAAAAGTATAGTATAGTATGTTGACAAATTTCATGACAAAAAATCATAGTATAGTATGCGAAAAATTTCATGAAAAATTTATAGTATAGTATGCCGACAAATCCATGAAAAATTTCATTAGACATGTCAGTATAGTATGCCGAAAAATTTCATGAAAAAAAGTCATAGTATAGTATGCTGAAAAATTTCATGAAAAAATGTCATAGTATAGTATGCCGAAAAATTTCATGAAAAAATTCATAGTATAGTATGTCGGCAAATTTCATGAAAAAAGTCATAGTATAGTATGTTGACAAATTTGATGACAAGAAAATCATTGTATGTTGTGACAAATTTATGAAAAAAGTCATTTTATAGTATGCTGAAAAATTTCATGAAAAAATGTCATAGTATGCTGAAAAATTTATGAAAAAAGTCATAGTATAGTATGTCGACAAATTTCATGACAAAAAAAATCATAGTATAGTATGTTGAAAAATTTCATGAAAAAATGTCATAGTATAGTATGCTGAAAAATTTCATTAAGACATGTAGTATAGTATGCCGAAAAATTTCATGAAAAAAGTATAGTATAGTATGCTGAAAAATTTCATGAAAAAATGTCATAGTATGTATTCTGAAAAATTTAATGAAAAAATTCATAGTATAGTATGTCGGCAAATTTCATGAAAAAAGTCATAGTATAGTATGTTGAAAATTTGATGACAAGAAAATCATGATGTTGCAAAATTTATGAAAAAGCATTTTATAGTATGCTGAAAAATTTCATGAAAAAATGTCATAGTATGCTGAAAAATTTCATGAAAAAAGTCATAGTATAGTATGTCGACAAATTTCATGACAAAAAAAATCATAGTATAGTATGTTGAAAAATTTCATGAAAAAATATCATAGTATAGTATGTATGTCGGCAAATTTCATGAAAAAGTCATAGTATAGTATGCCGACAAATTTCATGAAAAAATGTCATACTATAGTATGTCAACAAATTTCATGAAAAAAGTCACAGTATGTTATGCCGAAAAATTTCATGAAAAAATGTCATAGTATGGTATGCCAAAAAATTTCATGACCATAAAATCATAGTATAGTATGTTGACAAATTTCATAAAAAATGTCATAGTATAGTATGCCGAAAAATTTCATGAAAAAAGTCATAGTATAGTATGTTGAAAAATTTCATGAAAAAAGTCGTAGTATAGTATGTTGACAAATTTCATGGAAAAAAATCATAGTATAGTATGATGAAAAATTTCATGAAATAATGTCATAGTATAGTATGCCAAAACATTTCATGAAAAAAGTCATAGTATAGTATGTTGACAAATTTCATGGCAGAAAAATCATAGTATAGTATGTCGACAACAGTCATAGTCCAGTATGCTGAAAAATTTCATGAAAAAATGTCATAGTATGGTATGCCGAAAAATTTAATTAAAAAAGTCATAGTATAGTATGTTGACAAATTTCATGACCATAAAATCATAGTATAGTATGTTGACAAATTTCATGAAAAATGTCATAGTATAGTATGCTGAAAAATTTCATGAAAAAATGTCATAGTATAGTATGCCAAAACATTTCATGAAAAAATTCATAGTATGGTATGCCGAAAAATTTCATGACCATAAAATCATAGTATAGTATGTTGACAAGTTTCATGAAAAATGTCATAGTATAGTATGCTGAAAAATTTTATGAAAATATTCATAGTATAGTATGTCGGCAAATTTCATGAAAAAAGTCATAGTATAGTATGTTGACAAATTTCATGACAAGAAAATCATCGTATAGTATGTCGACAAATTTCATGAAAAAAGTCATAGTATGCCGAAAAATTTCATGAAAAACGTCATAGTATAGTATGCCGAAAAATTTCATGAAAAAATGTCATAGTATGGTACGCCGAAAAATTTATGAAAAAAGATAGTATAGTATGTTGAAAATTTATGAAAAAAACAAGTATAGTAGCCGAAAAATTATGAAAAACATAGTATAATATGCAAAAATTAAAAAAAGATGTATGTTGCGGAAATTCATGAAAAAAGCATAGTATAGTATATTGAAAATTTATGAAAAAAATATGTATAGTATGCCGAAAAATTTATGAAAAACTAGTATAATAGCAAAAATAAAAAAAGATAGTTAGTTGTGGAAATATGAAAAAAGATAGTGTGTTGCCGAAAATTTATGAAAAACGTATAGTATAGTATGCCGAAAAATTTATGAAAAAAGTATGTATGGTACGCCGAAAAATTTATGAAAAAAGTATAGTATAGTTGTCGATAAATTCATGAAAAAAAATCATAGTATAGTATGCCGAAAAATTTCATAAAAAATGTCATAGTATAGTATGCTGAAAAATTTCATGAAAAATGTCTAGTATATATGCCGAAAAATGCATGAAAAAATATAGTATGTATGTTGGAAATTTATGAAAAAATTATAGTGTAGTATGTGGAAATTTAAGAAAAAAGATAGTATGTATGTTGAAAATTATGACAAGAAAATATTGTTAGTATGCTGAAAAATTTATGAAAAAATGTCATAGTATAGTGTGCGAAATATTTGATGAAAAAAGTATGTTGTTTGTTGAAAATTTATGAGAAAAAATATAGTATGGTATGATGAAAAATTTCATGTAAAAATGTCTAGTATAGATGCAAAAATTTATGAAAAAAGCATAGTATAGTATGTCGAAAATTTATGAAAAGATAGTATAGTATGCTGAAAAATTTATGAAAAAATGTCATAGTATAGTATGCCGAAAAATTTATGAAAAACGCATAGTATAGTATGCGAAAAATTTATGAAAAATGTTTGGCGCGAAAAATTTTAAGAAAAAGCATAGTATGTATGTCGAAAATTTATGATAAAAAAATCATAGTATAGTATGCCGAAAAATTTCATGAAAAAATGTCATAGTATAGATGTTGAAAAATTTATGAAAAAATGTCATAGTATGGTACGCCGAAAAATGTTATGAAAAAAGTCATAGTATGTATGTCGATAATTTGATGAAAAAAATCATAGTATAGTATGCCGAAAAATTTATAAAAAAATGTCATAGTATAGTATGCTGAAAAATTATGAAAAATTTATAGTATAATAGCGAAAAATATGTTGTTGTCGGAAATTTATGAAAAAAGTCATGTATAGTATGTTGACAAAATTTATGAAAGAAAATCATTGTATAGTATGCTGAAAAATTTCATGAAAAAATGTCATAGTATAGTATGCCGAAACATTTGAGGAAAAAAGTCATAGTATAGTTTGTTGACAAATTTCATGAAAAAAATCATAGTATAGTATGATGAAAAATTTCATGTAAAAATGTCATAGTATAGTATGCCAAAAAATTTCATGGAAAAAGCAAATATAGTATGTTGAAAATTTCATGAAAGAAAATATAGTTAGTATGTCGAAAATTTCATGAAAAAAGTCGTAGTATAGTATGCTGAAAAATTTCATGAAAAAAGTCATAGTACAGTATGCCGAAAAATTTCATGAAAAGTCATAGTATAGTATGTTGACAAATTTCATGACAAGGAAATCATAGTATAGTATGTTTACAAATTTCATGAAAAAAGTCATAGTATAGTAGGCTGAAAAATTTCATGAGAAAATGTCATAGTATAGTATGCCGAAAAATTTCATGAAAAAAGCACAGTATATTATGTTTACAAATTTCATGAAAAAAGTCATAGTATGCTGACAAATGTTATGAAAAAATGTCATAGCATGGTATGCCGAAAAACTTCATGAAAAAAATGTCATAGTATAGTATGCTGAGAAATTTCATGAAAAAATGTCACAGTATGGTACGCCGAAAAATTTTATGAAAAAAGTCATAGTATAGTATGTCGACAAATTTCATGACAAAAAAATCATAGTATAGTATGCAGAAAAATTTCATGAAAAAATGTCATAGTATAGTATGCAGAAAAATTTCATGAAAAAATGTCATAGTGTTGTATGCCGAAAAATTTCATGAAAAAAGTCATAGTATAGTATGCCGAAAAATTTCATGAAAAATGTCATAGTATAGTATGCCGACAAATTTCATGAAAAAAGTCATAGTATAGTATTCTGAAAAATTTCATGAAAAAATGTCATAGTATAGTATGCCGAAAAATTTCATGAAAAAAGTCATAGTATAGTATGTTGACTAATTTCATGACCATAAAATCATAGTATAGTATGTTGACAAATTTCATGAAAAATGTCATAGTATAGTATGCTGAAAAATTTCATTAAGACATGTCAGTATAGTATGCCGAAAAATTTCATGAAAAAAAGTCATAGTATAGTATGCTGAAAAATTTCATGAAAAAATGTCATAGTATAGTATGCCGAAAAATTTAATGAAAAAATTCATAGTATAGTATGTCGGCAAATTTCATGAAAAAAGTCATAGTATAGTATGTTGACAAATTTGATGACAAGAAAATCATTGTATAGTATGTCGACAAATTTCATGAAAAAAGTCATTTTATAGTATGCTGAAAAATTTCATGAAAAAATGTCATAGTGTTGTATGCCGAAAAATTTCATGAAAAAAGTCATAGTATAGTATGCCGAAAAATTTCATGAAAAATGTCATAGTATAGTATGCCGACAAATTTCATGAAAAAAGTCATAGTATAGTATTCTGAAAAATTTCATGAAAAAATGTCATAGTATAGTATGCCGAAAAATTTCATGAAAAAATTCATAGTATAGTATGTTGACTAATTTCATGACCATAAAATCATAGTATAGTATGTTGACAAATTTCATGAAAAATGTCATAGTATAGTATGCTGAAAAATTTCATAAAGACATGTCAGTATAGTATGCCGAAAAATTTCAAGAAAAAAAGTCATAGTATAGTATGCTGAAAAATTTCATGAAAAAATGTCATAGTATAGTATGCCGAAAAATTTAATGAAAAAATTCATAGTATAGTATGTCGGCAAATTTCATGAAAAAAGTCATAGTATAGTATGTTGACATATTTGATGACAAGAAAATCATTGTATAGTATGTCGACAAATTTCATGAAAAAAGTCATTTTATAGTATGCTGAAAAATTTAATGAAAAAATGTCATAGTATGCTGAAAAATTTCATGAAAAAAGTCATAGTATAGTATGCTGAAAAATTTCATGAAAAAATGTCATAGTATAGTATGCCGGAAAATTTCATGAAAAAAAGTCATAGTATAGTATGTATGTCGGCAAATTTAATGAAAAAAGTCATAGTATAGTATGCCGACAAATTTCATAAAAAAATGTCATACTATAGTATGTCAACAAATTTCATGAAAAAAGTCATAGTATGGTATGCCGAAAAATTTCATGAAAAAATGTCATAGTATGGTATGCCAAAAAATTTCATGACCATAAAATCATAGTATAGTATGTTGACAAATTTCATAAAAAATGTCATAGTATAGTATGCCGAAAAATTTCATGAAAAAAGTCATAGTATAGTATGTTGAAAAATTTCATGAAAAAAGTCGTAGTATAGTATGTTGACAAATTTCATGGAAAAAAATCATAGTATAGTATGATGAAAAATTTCATGAAATAATGTCATAGTATAGTATGCCAAAACATTTCATGAAAAAAGTCATAGTATAGTATGTTGACAAATTTCATGGCAAAAAAATCATAGTATAGTATGTCGACAACAGTCATAGTACAGTATGCTGAAAAATTTCATGAAAAAATGTCATAGTATGGTATGCCGAAAAATTTCATGAAAAAAGTCATAGTATAGTATGTTGACAAATTTCATGACCATAAAATCATCGTATAGTATGTTGACAAATTTCATGACAAGAAAATCATCGTATAGTATGTTGACAAATTTCATGAAAAATGTCATAGTATAGTATGCTGAAAAATTTCATGAAAAAATGTCATAGTGTAGTATGCCGAAAAATTTCATGAAAAAAAGTCATAGTATAGTATGCTGAAAAATTTCATGAAAAAATGTCATAGTATAGTATGCCGAAAAATTTAATAAAAAATTCATAGTATAGTATGGCGACAAATTTCATGAAAAAAGTCATAGTATAGAATGTTGACAAATTGCATGACAAGAAAATCATCGTATAGTATGTCGACAAATTTCATGAAAAAAGTCATATTATAGTATGCTGAAAAATTTTATGAAAAAAGTCATAGTATAGTATGTTGACAAATTTCATGACAAAAAATCATAGTATAGTATGCCGAAAAATTTCATGAAAAATTTCATAGTATAGTATGCCGACAAATTCCATGAAAAATGTCATAGTATAGTATGTCGACAAATTTCATGAAAAATGTCATAGTATAGTATGCCGAAAAATTTCATGAAAAAATGTCATAGTATAGTATGCCGAAAAATTTCATGAAAAAACTCATAGTATAGTATGTTGACAAATTTCATGAAAAATGTCATAGTATAGTATGTCGATAAATTTGATGACAAAAAATCATAGTATAGTATGCCGAAAAATTTCATAAAAAAATGTCATAGTATAGTATGCTGAAAAATTTCATGAAAAAAGTCATAGTATAGTATGCCGAAAAATTTCATGAAAAGTCATAGTATAGTATGTTGACAAATTTCATGACAAGGAAATCATAGCATAGTATGTTTAAAATTTCATGAAAAAAGTCATAGTATAGTATGCTGAAAAATTTCATGAGAAAATGTCATAGTATAGTATGCCGAAAAATTTCATGAAAAAAGTCAAGTATAGTATGTTTAAAATTTTATGAAAAAAGTCATATAGTATGTTGACAAATTTCATGAAAAAAATCATAGTATAGTATGTTGACAAATTTCATGAAAAAAATCATAGTATAGTATGCTGAAAAATTTCATGAAAAAACGTCATAGTATAGTATGTTAACATAGAGAGAGAACTCAGTATACTATATCATAAAACTCAGTATACTATATCATAAAAAAGCAATAGTATAGAATATCATAAGAAATTTGTAGTAAAGTATGTCATAAAAATCTAATATAGAAATAAAATGTAGTCAAATGTTATAAAATGTAATTAAAAGTATATTTTTTATTTTTTTTTGCATACTATACTGACATTTTTCATGACATTACGCTATGGCTTAATTGTATACAATGACTTTTGATGACAATTCTTATGGCATACTTTTTGACATACTAGCGCATTTCTTCAGATTTCAAAAAACATCCACTTGGACTAGGATCAGGAATTTTTTTTAGCTGCCTTTTTAGATGCCGAAAAATTTCATGAAAAAATGTCATAGTGTAGCATGTTGAAAAATTTCATGAAAAAATGTCATAGTATGGTACGCCGAAAAATGTTATGAAAAAAGTCATATTATAGTATGTCGATACATTTGATGACAAAAAATCATAGTATAGTATGCCGAAAAATTTCATAAAAAAATGTCATAGTATAGTATGCTGAAAAATTTCATGAAAAATTTCATAGTATAATATGCCGAAAAAATTCATAGTCTCGTATGTCGGCAAATTTCATGAAAAAAGTCATCGTATAGTATGTTGACAAAATTTATGACAAGAAAATCATTGTATAGTATGCTGAAAAATTTCATGAAAAAATGTCATAGTATAGTATGCCGAAACATTTGAGGAAAAAAGTCATAGTATAGTTTGTTGACAAATTTCATGACAAAAAATCATAGTATAGTATGATGAAAAATTTCATGTAAAAATGTCATAGTATAGTATGCCAAAAAATTTCATGGAAAAAGTCACAATATAGTATGTTGACAAATTTCATGACAAGAAAATCATAGTATAGTATGTCGACAAATTTCATGAAAAAAGTCGTAGTATAGTATGCTGAAAAATTTCATGAAAAAAGTCATAGTACAGTATGCCGAAAAATTTCATGAAAAGTCATAGTATAGTATGTTGACAAATTTCATGACAAGGAAATCATAGTATAGTATGTTTACAAATTTCATGAAAAAAGTCATAGTATAGTAGGCTGAAAAATTTCATGAGAAAATGTCATAGTATAGTATGCCGAAAAATTTCATGAAAAAAGTCACAGTATAGTATGTTTACAAATTTCATGAAAAAAGTCATAGTATGCTGACAAATTTTATGAAAAAATGTCATAGCATGGTATGCCGAAAAACTTCATGAAAAAATGTCATAGTATAGTATGCTGAGAAATTTCATGAAAAAATGTCACAGTATGGTACGCCGAAAAATTTTATGAAAAAAGTCATAGTATAGTATGTCGACAAATTTCATGACAAAAAATCATAGTATAGTATGCAGAAAAATTTCATGAAAAAATGTCATAGTATAGTATGCAGAAAAATTTCATGAAAAAATGTCATAGTGTTGTATGCCGAAAAATTTCATGGAAAAAGTCATAGTATAGTATGCCGAAAAATTTCATGAAAATTGTCATAGTATAGTATGCCGACAAATTTCATGAAAAAAGTCATAGTATAGTATTCTGAAAAATTTCATGAAAAAATGTCATAGTATAGTATGCCGAAAAATTTCATGAAAAAAGCATAGTATAGTATGTTGACTAATTTCATGACCATAAAATCATAGTATAGTATGTTGACAAATTTCATGAAAAATGTCATAGTATAGTATGCTGAAAAATTTCATTAAGACATGTCAGTATAGTATGCCGAAAAATTTCATGAAAAAAAGTCATAGTATAGTATGCTGAAAAATTTCATGAAAAAATGTCATAGTATAGTATGCCGAAAAATTTAATGAAAAAAATTCATAGTATAGTATGGCGACAAATTTCATGAAAAAAGTCATAGTATAGAATGTTGACAAATTGCATGACAAGAAAATCATCGTATAGTATGTCGACAAATTTCATGAAAAAAGTCATATTATAGTATGCTGAAAAATTTTATGAAAAAAGTCATAGTATAGTATGTTGACAAATTTCATGACAAAAAATCATAGTATAGTATGCCGAAAAATTTCATGAAAAATTTCATAGTATAGTATGCCGACAAATTCCATGAAAAATTTCATTAAGACATGTCAGTATAGTATGCCGAAAAATTTCATGAAAAAAAGTCATAGTATAGTATGCTGAAAAATTTCATGAAAAAATGTCATAGTATAGTATGCCGAAAAATTTAATGAAAAAATTCATAGTATAGTATGTCGGCAAATTTCATGAAAAAAGTCATAGTATAATATGTTGACAAATTTGATGACAAGAAAATCATTGTATAGTATGTCGACAAATTTCATGAAAAAAGTCATTTTATAGTATGCTGAAAAATTTCATGAAAAAATGTCATAGTATGCTGAAAAATTTCATGAAAAAAGTCATAGTATAGTATGTCGACAAATTTCATGACAAAAAAAATCATAGTATAGTATGTTGAAAAATTTCATGAAAAAATGTCATAGTATAGTATGCTGAAAAATTTCATTAAGACATGTCAGTATAGTATGCCGAAAAATTTCATGAAAAAAAGTCATAGTATAGTATGCTGAAAAATTTCATGAAAAAATGTCATAGTATAGTATTCTGAAAAATTTAATGAAAAAATTCATAGTATAGTATGTCGGCAAATTTCATGAAAAAAGTCATAGTATAGTATGTTGACAAATTTGATGACAAGAAAATCATCGTATAGTATGTCGACAAATTTCATGAAAAAAGTCATTTTATAGTATGCTGAAAACTTTCATGAAAAAATGTCATAGTATGCTGAAAAATTTCATGAAAAAAGTCATAGTATAGTATGTCGACAAATTTCATGACAAAAAAAATCATAGTATAGTATGTTGAAAAATTTCATGAAAAAATATCATAGTATAGTATGTATGTCGGCAAATTTCATGAAAAAAGTCATAGTATAGTATGCCGACAAATTTCATGAAAAAATGTCATACTATAGTATGTCAACAAATTTCATGAAAAAAGTCACAGTATGTTATGCCGAAAAATTTCATGAAAAAATGTCATAGTATGGTATGCCAAAAAATTTCATGACCATAAAATCATAGTATAGTATGTTGACAAATTTCATAAAAAATGTCATAGTATAGTATGCCGAAAAATTTCATGAAAAAAGTCATAGTATAGTATGTTGAAAAATTTCATGAAAAAAGTCGCAGTATAGTATGTTGACAAATTTCATGGCAGAAAAATCATAGTATAGTATGTCGACAACAGTCATAGTCCAGTATGCTGAAAAATTTCATGAAAAAATGTCATAGTATGGTATGCCGAAAAATTTAATTAAAAAAGTCATAGTATAGTATGTTGACAAATTTCATGACCATAAAATCATAGTATAGTATGTTGACAAATTTCATGAAAAATGTCATAGTATAGTATGCTGAAAAATTTCATGAAAAAATGTCATAGTATAGTATGCCAAAACATTTCATGAAAAAATTCATAGTATGGTATGCCGAAAAATTTCATGACCATAAAATCATAGTATAGTATGTTGACAAGTTTCATGAAAAATGTCATAGTATAGTATGCTGAAAAATTTTATGAAAATATTCATAGTATAGTATGTCGGCAAATTTCATGAAAAAAGTCATAGTATAGTATGTTGACAAATTTCATGACAAGAAAATCATCGTATAGTATGTCGACAAATTTCATGAAAAAGATAGTATGCCGAAAAATATGAAACGTATAGTATAGTATGCCAAAAAATTTCATGAAAAAATGTCATAGTATGGTACGCCGAAAAATTTTATGAAAAAAGTCATAGTATAGTATGTTGACAAATTTATGACAAAAAATCATAGTAATCCAAAAATAATTAATAAAGTATATATGAAATAAGTATATAATAGAAATAAAATAATATTTCAATAAAAGTATGTTGTTGGAAATTTATAAAAGTATAGTGTAGTATGCCGAAAATTATGGTATAGTATAGTTGCCGAAAAATTTTTAATCATTTGTGCGAAAAATTTTATAAAAGTATAGTATAGTATGTGATAAATTTATACAAAAAAATATAGAATATGCCGAAAAATTATAAAATGATAGTTATTCAAAATATAAATGTCTATAAATCCAATGATATATAGTTTTGGAATTATAATTTTTGGAAATTAAAAATAGTAAGTTGTTGAAAAATATGAAAGAAAATATGTTAGTTCTAAAAATTTATATGTGTTTGGAAATATTTAAAAGTATGTTAGTTGTGAAATTATGAAAAAAGTTGGTATAAATTATTAATGATAGTGATGCCAAAAATTAGAAAAGTCATAGTATAGTTCGAAAATTTCATAAAAGTATAGTATAGTATGCTGAAAAATTTATGAAAAAATGTCATAGTATAGTATGCCGAAAAATTTATGAAAGTATAGTATAGTATCAAAATTTATAAAAAAAAATTTGAATAGTATTGACAAATTCATATAAAAAATATAGTATATTGCCAAAATCATAAATGAATAGATTTAAAATTTATAAAGATATTCGAAATTATATATTATATTAAAAATAAATGCCAAAATATTGACTAAATTATTTTAATGGAAATTATAAGTGTATGTTGAAAATTAGAAGAATATGGTTGCTGAAAAATTAGGAAAAAATGTAGTATAGTATGCCGAATTTGAGGAAGATAGTTGTTTGTTGACAAATTTCTGACAAAAAATCATAGTATAGTATGATGAAAAATTCATGTAAAAATGTATAGTATAGTTGCCAAATTTCTGGAAAAAGTCAATATAGTATGTTGACAAATTTCATGACAAGAAAATCATAGTATAGTATGTCGACAAATTTCATGAAAAAAGTCGTAGTATAGTATGCTGAAAAATTTCATGAAAAAAGTCATAGTACAGTATGCCGAAAAATTTCATGAAAAGTCATAGTATAGTATGTTGACAAATTTCATGACAAGGAAATCATAGTATAGTATGTTGACAAATTTCATGAAAAAAGTCATAGTATAGTATGCTGAAAAATTTATGAGTATATTTTAAATTTATAAAAAGTATGTTGCTGAAAATGTTTAAAAAATGTCATAGATGGTATGCGAAAACTCATGAAAAAAATGTCATAGTATAGTTGCTGAGAAATTTCATGAAAAAATGTCACAGTATGGTACGCCGAAAAATTTTATGAAAAAAGTCATAGTATAGTATGTCGACAAATTTCATGACAAAAAAATCATAGTATAGTATGCAGAAAAATTTCATGAAAAAATGTCATAGTATAGTATGCAGAAAAATTTCATGAAAAAATGTCATAGTGTTGTATGCCGAAAAATTTCATGAAAAAAGTATAGTATAGTATGCCGAAAAATTTCATGAAAAATGTCATAGTATAGTATGCCGACAAATTTCATGAAAAAAGCATAGTATAGTATTCTGAAAAATTTCATGAAAAAATGTCATAGTATAGTATGCCGAAAAATTTCATGAAAAAAGTCATAGTATAGTATGTTGACTAATTTCATGACCATAAAATCATAGTATAGTATGTTGACAAATTTCATGAAAAATGTCATAGTATAGTATGCTGAAAAATTTCATTAAGACATGTCAGTATAGTATGCAGAAAAATTTCATGAAAAAAAGTATAGTATAGTATGCTGAAAAATTTCATGAAAAAATGTCAATAGTATAGTATGCCGAAAAATTTAATGAAAAAATTCATAGTATAGTATGTCGGCAAATTTCATGAAAAAAGTCATAGTATAGTATGTTGACAAATTTGATGACAAGAAAATCATTGTATAGTATGTCGACAAATTTCATGAAAAAAGTCATTTTATAGTATGCTGA
Organism: Pterois miles; assembly: GCA_947000775.1. Classification (NCBI taxonomy): domain Eukaryota; kingdom Metazoa; phylum Chordata; class Actinopteri; order Perciformes; family Scorpaenidae; genus Pterois; species Pterois miles. Next base: position 4,200,278 of record CAMQGK010000466.1, read on the forward strand.
AAAATTTCATGAAAAAATGTCATAGTGTTGTATGCCGAAAAATTTCATGAAAAAAGTCATAGTATAGTATGCCGAAAAATTTCATGAAAAATGTCATAGTATAGTATGCCGACAAATTTCATGAAAAAAGTCATAGTATAGTATTCTGAAAAATTTCATGAAAAAATGTCATAGTATAGTATGCCGAAAAATTTCATGAAAAAAGTCATAGTATAGTATGTTGACTAATTTCATGACCATAAAATCATAGTATAGTATGTTGACAAATTTCATGAAAAATGTCATAGTATAGTATGTTGAAAAATTTCATTAAGACATGTCAGTATAGTATGCCGAAAAATTTCAAGAAAAAAAGTCATAGTATAGTATGCTGAAAAATTTCATGAAAAAATGTCATAGTATAGTATGCCGAAAAATTTAATGAAAAAATTCATAGTATAGTATGTCGGCAAATTTCATGAAAAGTCATAGTATAGTATGCTGAAAAATTTCATGAAAAAATGTCATAGTATGCTGAAAAATTTCATGAAAAAAAGTCATAGTATAGTATGTCGACAAATTTCATGACAAAAAAAATCATAGTATAGTATGTTGAAAAATTTCATGAAAAAATGTCATAGTATAGTATGTCGACAAATTTCATGAAAAAAGTCATAGTATAGTATGCTGAAAAATTTCATGAAAAAATGTCATAGTATAGTATGCCGAAAAATTTCATGAAAAAAAGTCATAGTATAGTATGTATGTCGGCAAATTTAATGAAAAAAGTCATAGTATAGTATGCCGACAAATTTCATGAAAAAATGTCATACTATAGTATGTCAACAAATTTCATGAAAAAAGTCATAGTATGGTATGCCGAAAAATTTCATGAAAAAATGTCATAGTATGGTATGCCAAAAAATTTCATGACCATAAAATCATAGTATAGTATGTTGACAAATTTCATAAAAAATGTCATAGTATAGTATGCCGAAAAATTTCATGAAAAAAGTCATAGTATAGTATGTTGAAAAATTTCATGAAAAAAGTCGTAGTATAGTATGTTGACAAATTTCATGGAAAAAAATCATAGTATAGTATGATGAAAAATTTCATGAAATAATGTCATAGTATAGTATGCCAAAACATTTCATGAAAAAAGTCATAGTATAGTATGTTGACAAATTTCATGGCAAAAAAATCATAGTATAGTATGTCGACAACAGTCATAGTACAGTATGCTGAAAAATTTCATGAAAAAATGTCATAGTATGGTATGCCGAAAAATTTCATGAAAAAAGTCATAGTATAGTATGTTGACAAATTTCATGACCATAAAATCATAGTATAGTATGTTGACAAATTTCATGACAAGAAAATCATCGTATAGTATGTTGACAAATTTCATGAAAAATGTCATAGTATAGTATGCTGAAAAATTTCATGAAAAAATGTCATAGTGTAGTATGCCGAAAAATTTCATGAAAAAAAGTCATAGTATAGTATGCTGAAAAATTTCATGAAAAAATGTCATAGTATAGTATGCCGAAAAATTTAATGAAAAAATTCATAGTATAGTATGGCGACAAATTTCATGAAAAAAAGTCATAGTATAGAATGTTGACAAATTGCATGACAAGAAAATCATCGTATAGTATGTCGACAAATTTCATGAAAAAAGTCATATTATAGTATGCTGAAAAATTTTATGAAAAAAGTCATAGTATAGTATGTTGACAAATTTCATGACAAAAAATCATAGTATAGTATGCCGAAAAATTTCATGAAAAATTTCATAGTATAGTATGCCGACAAATTCCATGAAAAATGTCATAGTATAGTATGTCGACAAATTTCATGAAAAAATGTCATAGTATAGTATGCCGAGAAATTTCATGAAAAAATGTCATAGTATAGTATGCCGAAAAATTTCATGAAAAAAGTCATAGTATAGTATGTTGACAAATTTCATGACCATAAAATCATAGTATAGTATGTTGACAAATTTCATGAAAAATGTCATAGTATAGTATGCTGAAAAATTTCATTAAGAATTCAGTATAGTATGCCGAAAAATTTCATGAAAAAAAGTCATAGTATAGTATGCTGAAAAATTTCATGAAAAAATGTCATAGTATAGTATGCCGAAAAATTTAATGAAAAAATTCATAGTATAGTATGTCGGCAAATTTCATGAAAAAAGTCATAGTATAGTATGTTGAAAAATTTGATGACAAGAAAATCATTGTATAGTATGTCGACAAATTTCATGAAAAAAGTCATTTTATAGTATGCTAAAAAATTTCATGAAAAAATGTCATAGTATGCCGAAAAATTTCATGAAAAAAGTCATAGTATAGTATGTCGACAAATTTCATGACAAAAAAAATCATAGTATAGTATGTTGAAAAATTTCATGAAAAAATATCATAGTATAGTATGCCAAAAAATTTCATGAAAAAATGTCATAGTATGGTATGCCGAAAAATTTCATGAAAAAATGTCATAGTATGGTATGCCGAAAAATTTCATGAAAAAATGTCATTTTTTAGTATGTCGAAAAATTTCATGAAAAAAGTCATAGTATAGTATGTTGACAAATTTCATGACAAGATAATCATAGTATAGTATGTCGACAAATTTCATGAAAAAAGTCATAGTATAGTATGCTGAAAAATTTTATGAAAAAAATGTCATAGTATGGTATGCCGAAAAACTTCATGAAAAAAGTCATAGTATAGTATGTCGACAAATTTCATGAAAAAATGTCATAGTATAGTATGCTGAGAAATTTCATGAAAAAATATCATAGTATGGTATGCCGAAAAATTTCATGAAAAAAAGTCATAGTATAGTATGTATGTCGGCAAATTTCATGAAAAAAGTCATAGTATAGTATGCCGACAAATTTCATGAAAAAATGTCATACTATAGTATGTCAACAAATTTCATGAAAAAAGTCATAGTATGGTATGCCGAAAAATTTCATGAAAAAATGTCATAGTATGGTATGCCAAAAAATTTCATGACCATAAAATCATAGTATAGTATGTTGACAAATTTCATAAAAAATGTCATAGTATAGTATGCCGAAAAATTTCATGAAAAAAGTCATAGTATAGTATGTTGAAAAATTTCATGAAAAAAGTCGTAGTATAGTATGTTGACAAATTTCATGGAAAAAAATCATAGTATAGTATGATGAAAAATTTCATGAAATAATGTCATAGTATAGTATGCCAAAACATTTCATGAAAAAAGTCATAGTATAGTATGTTGACAAATTTCATGGCAAAAAAATCATAGTATAGTATGTCGACAACAGTCATAGTACAGTATGCTGAAAAATTTCATGAAAAAATGTCATAGTATGGTATGCCGAAAAATTTCATGAAAAAAGTCATAGTATAGTATGTTGACAAATTTCATGACCATAAAATCATAGTATAGTATGTTGACAAATTTCATGACAAGAAAATCATCGTATAGTATGTTGACAAATTTCATGAAAAATGTCATAGTATAGTATGCTGAAAAATTTCATGAAAAAATGTCATAGTGTAGTATGCCGAAAAATTTCATGAAAAAAAAATCATAGTATAGTATGGCGACAAATTTCATGAAAAAAAGCCATAGTATAGAATGTTGACAAATTGCATGACAAGAAAATCATCGTATAGTATGTTGACAAATTTCATGAAAAAGTCATATTATAGTATGCTGTAAAATTTAATGAAAAAAGTCATAGTATAGTATGTTGACAAATTTCATGACAAAAAATCATAGTATAGTTTGCCGAAAAATTTCATGAAAAATTTCATAGTATAATATGCCGAAAAATTTCATGAAAAGAGTCATAGTATAGTATGTCGACAAAGTTCATGAAAAAAGTCATAGTATAGTATGCTGAAAAATTTCATGAAAAAAGTCATAGTATAGTATGCCGACAAATTTCATGAAAAAAGTCATAGTATAGTATGCCGACAAATTTCATGAAAAAAAAATCATAGTATAGTATGGCGACAAATTTCATGAAAAAAAGTCATAGTATAGTATGCTGAAAAATTTCATGAAAAAATGTCATAGTATCGTATGCTGAAAAATTTCATGAAAAAATTCATAGTATATTATGTCGGCAAATTTCATGAAAAAAGTCATAGTATAGTATGATGACAAATTTCATGACACGAAAATCATCATACAGTATGTCGACAAATTTCATGAAAAGTCATAGTATGGTATGATGAAAAATTTCATGAAATAATATCATAGTATAGTATGCCAAAACATTTCATGAAAAAAGTCATAGTATAGTATGTTGACAAATTTCATGGCAAAAAAATCGTAGTATAGTATGTCGACAACAGTCATAGTACAGTATGCTGAAAAATTTCATGAAAAAATGTCATAGTATGGTAAAAATGAAAAAAGTCATAGTATAGTATGTTGACAAATTTCATGACCATAAAATCATAGTATAGTATGTTGACAAATTTCATGACCATAAAATTATGGTATAGTATGTTGACAAATTTCATGAAAAAAATGTCATAGTATAGTATGCTGAAAAATTTCATGAAAAATGTCATAGTATAATATGCCGAAAAATGTCATGAAAAAATTCATAGTATAGTATGTCGAAAAGCAAAAATTTCATGAAAAAATTCATAGTGTAGTATGTCGGCAAATTTCAAGAAAAAAGTCATAGTATAGTATGTTGACAAAATTCATGACAAGAAAA